>BTPG01000001.1:168854436-168989436 GCA_036245525.1 Semisulcospira habei | reverse complement strand
GCCAAGCCCTGGGTCGTCTGCGCACTCGTGTGTTGAATAACAACAAAGTCAAGCTCTCCACCAAGATCAAAGTCTACAAGGCAGTAGTCCTCCCCAGCCTCCTCTACGGCTGTGAGTCATGGGCGCTGTACAGAAAGCACCTCAAGCAGCTTGAACGTTTCCACATGAGATCCCTGCGCTCACTCAGTCATGGGCATCAAATGGCAAGACAAGGTGAAAAACCTGGAAGTCCTGGATAATGCTGGCTTAGTGAAGACTGAAGACTGGTGGTGAAGACTGAGGAAACCAAGAAAAAAATGTTGAAGGGGATTTTTGATCTGAATAAAAACAAACCCCCAAACACACGCATTTATATCAACAATGACAGTACCCCCAAGGAAAGAGAAAAAAATTAAGGAACTAAGGGAGGAGATGAGAGAGGGGGTGCAGGGAGGGGAGGAAAATTTGATGATAGACTACAAAGCCTTGAAGATCGTCACCAGAAAAACCAGACCTGTTGGTGCTACTGCAGCACAACAGGATGCTTCTGCCACGCAAGCAGGGGCAGACAATTGACAGTATGACAGCCCATACAAAAACCTTCAACTATAAATAAGTGTAAATATACTGAAAACGATACTAGACACTCATCTCAGTTCAGAATCTTCAGATTCCTCTTTGTCTTGTCATCTCTCTTCTTGTTCATCGTCTTGTCTTTTTTCTTCAAGTGATTCCAAAATTTGCACCGTTATTTACAGTAATGTCGATTATCTGTTAAATAAAAAGAGTGAACTTTAAAAAGGATTGATGATAATTTAATATAAAGCCTGACATCATTGGTCTTACCAAAGTAAAAGCTAAAAACCAGATCTATACTCCATTGGATTCAGAATACACATTACCGAATTATGATATGTTTCTTAAGAGAGGAGTTGCCCTTTATTTTAACAAAAAGTTAAATGCTCAAGAATGTGAAACATTGAACAATAGTAAGTTTGAAGAGAGCTTGTGGTATTATTTTGTGAGAGCTTCTGGTGAAAAAATTCTTGTTGGTTGTGTGTATAGAAGCCCCAGCTCCACAACTGAAAACACAAATTTACCATTACAACTTTTACGACCCGAGGAGATACAAACATATGACAAAATTTGCATTTTCGGAGATTTTATTTTCCCTTATGCAGGATTGGATGGCTCCTGGACAGGTGAGAAAAATAATCAAATTGTTGAGTGCATAAGAGACGCCTTCCTGATTCAGATGGTGAAACATCCAACAAGACCAGAGGTCAACATTAGATGACCTAATCTTAGTAAATGAGGAGTTGCTAACGTCAGATATTCAACACTTGGATCCCATTGGCAAGAGTGACCACGATGTTTTACCTAAGGTTAAGGTGACGCAGAGTAATAAACATTCCCTTAACCTTGGGAAGGGAGACTATGAAAGCTTAAACTGAACGACGACAAAACGGAAGCCATGCTGGTAGGCACTCGCCAGAAACTTTCCCAGCTCCCTCCCTCGCTCCACCTTCAACTAGACAGCACCCCCATCTCCCTCTCTGGCTCGGCCAAGAACCTCGGTGTTATCCTCGATTCCTCTCTTTCTATGACCAGCTTCGGCCACGGCCCAGGCATGCTATTTCCACTTCCGTCCCATCAGTCAGATAAAAAAATACCTCACCACCGAAGCTGCAACCAAACTTGCTGTCTCTCTTATCTTATCTCGCATCGACTATTGCAACTCTCTCCTTTCCGGCCTCCCTCACTCCACCACTTTCACTCTCCAGCGTGTCCCGAACATTGCTGCCCGCCTCGTCCTCAGAAAGAAAAAATCCGACCACATCACTCTCCTGCTCAAACTCCTTCACTGGCTCCCCATCCCCCAACGCATCCAACACAAGACTGTCTCTCGCTACAAATCCCTGAACAACTACGCTCATACCTATCTCTCCAAATTACTTCACCACTACACTCCTTCCCGCTCCCTCCGCTCAGCCTCCGACCCTCTCCGCCTCCGCATCCCCCGCACCAAACTCAGCACTTTCGGCCTCCGCTCCTTCTCCGTCTACGGTCCATCCACCTGGAATGCCCTCCCACTCTCTCTCCGTCAGAAACTCTCTCTCCTCCTTCCAGTCCGCCCTCAAAACTCATCTCTTTCAACAGTTCTAGCACTATATCACCACACTCCCCACCCCAAGCTGCCACTGTCGTAATGTATTTGTGGTACGTGAGTCATTGTCTACAGCGTGCGCATGCGTGCACGAGTTGTGAGTGCGCGCTTAGAGTTATAATTATTATAAGATAAGCGCATTATAAATACCGTAATTAATATTATTATTATTATTATAAAGTCTGAGAGCATATATAGCAAATATAGACTTTACAACTACTAAACCTGAAAATTGCGGAGTGCAAAAATTCTGGGCATTAATTAAGTCTTCGATTATAAAGGTATGGAGTCACTTGCACATCCCAAAAGTGAAGAGTAAATCACATAAAAGAACCACACCATCTTGGATGAATAAGGGTACTTTAAGAATAATTTTTAAAAAATACAAGTTATACAAAAGATATCTTCAAACTCAAGAAGGTAGAGCTTATCAAAGATATATTACCTTAAGAAACGACTGTAATAAATTAATAAAGCGTAATAAAAAAAATTCCATGAAAGAAATATTGCAGATAAATGTAAAATGAACCCCAAAATGTTTTGGAAGTATGTACAGGAACAAAGTAAATATAACTCTGGAATAAATGCACTTAAAAAAGAAGATGGCACACTTGCTGTAGCAGATAATGAAAAGGCGGCAACATTGAATAATTTTTTTTGAAGTGTATTTGTGGAAGAAAACTTGAGTAATGTTCCGTTGCTTGGTAGAGGTTCAAAATCAAATGGGTGCACCATAACAGGTATCGTAATAACTCCTGATATTGTCAAGAAAAAAATAAAAGAATTAAATTCTTCCAAAGCTCAAGGTCCAGACTGCATCCCTCCCAGAGTTTTACAATAGTTGTGTAATGAGTTGGCAGAACCATTTTGCACATTATTTACATTTTCCTTAAATCAGGTATTGTACCGCAAGACTGGCGAACCACAGAGGTAAGTTTCTATTTTTAAAAAAGGTTCTAGGTCAGATGCAGGAAACTACAGACCAGTAAGTTTAACGTGTATAGTATGTAAAGTTTTAGAGTCTATAGTCGGGACGAGATCGTTAATCATTTTACTGTGAATAATATGTACACTGAATGCCAACATGGTTTTAGAAAGAAACGATCATGTGATACTCAGTTACTACAGGTTATGGATGAGATAACTTCCTTACTTGACAAAAAAAAAAAAAAACCGGTTGACATCATATACTTAGACTTTAGAAAAGCGTTTGACACTGTTCCTCATGAAATGCTTCTTCAGAAACCAGAGGCCTATGGTGTATGTGGAAACATTTCCAACTGGATAAGAAGTTTCTTACATGAAATAAAACAAGTGGTAAAGGTTGGAGATGCAAAATCAGACAAAATAAAGGTACTGAGCGGTATACCTCAAGGAAGCATCTTAGGACCTATATTATTTACGATATTTATGAATGACTTGCCAGGCTGTGTTAATAGCATGTGCAAAATATTCGCAGACTAAAATCTATAATGAATCGAGCAATAAAGACGTGTTGCAGCATGATTTGGATCACTTGCAAGAGTGGTCTGACACATGGGACTTGCATTTTAATGTAGAGAAATGCAAGGTCTTGCATGCTGGAAGGAACAATCCTGAACGCGATTACTTGATGAAAGTTAACAGCGACATTAAAAAGGTGGTATCTTGTGAGGAGGAAAGAGACTTAGGTGTTGTTTTCGACAAAGTTCTACCTTTTGACCCCCATATTCAGAACTGTATCAATAAGGCCAACAAAATGGTTGGAGTAGTTAAGAGAGCTTTTAATTATTTAGACAAGGACATTTTTAGTAAACTGTATAAATCACCAGTCAGACCACATTTAGAATATGCAAACACTGTATGGTACCCAGGTTTAAAGAGACAATCAGTTGCACTCGAAAGGGTACAGAGACGAACAGCAAAGCTGGTCCAAAAATGTAGAAATATGACTTATTTAGACAGACTCAAATACTTTGGATTACACTCCTTACGTGGACTAGAATACGTGGAGACTTAATCCTAGTTTTTAAAATTTATAATGGCATCGACGACCTAAATTGAAACGAATTTTTGCCAGCACCATTTTGTGACAGAACCCGAAACTCTGAAGGGAAAATCTTTGTACAGCACTGCAACACTAACCTGCGGAAGTTTTGTTTTACTAACAGAGTTGCCATTGTTTGGAATGACTTACCAGTTTCATTTTTTTTAAAGCACCTAATATAACTGAATTCTTTTAGAAACCGGCTGGACGAATTACCAAAATTTAAAGAGATTTTGTATTCCTATGATGAATGATTTATAGGAAAATTGCATGCATAGCAGACCCATAAAGTAACTAAAGAAAGAAAGGACATTTGCAAAGGCCTGACGGCCTATTTTGTCCTCACAATACTACTACTACTACTACTCATTGGCAGTCATTATCTCTGTTTCTCTCTGTCTCTGTCTCTGTCTCTCTGTCTCTGTCTCTGTCTCTGTCTCTGTCTCTGTCTCTCTCTCTCTCTCTCTCTCTTCTCTCTCTCTCTCTCTCTCTCTCTCTCTCTCTCTCTCTCTCTCTCTCTCTCTCTCTCTCTCTCTCTCTCTGTGTCAGTGTGTGTTGGGGGTGGGTGGGTGGGTGGGTGGGGGGGATCCACTTTATGACATGATTCTCTGATGATGCGGCCCGGTTGGCGATTGAGACGAACTTCCTAGTCAGTGTCTTACAGGATAGGGTCTTTAGCACTGCCCGGGCGGTCATGGCCTCGGTGCGATCATGTCCGCGCGCGTGTAATATTGTGTACAGTTTTCTATAATTGTATTTTTGAAATTTGTAAGGCGCCTAGAGCTCTACCTGAGGTTAGGCGCCATAGAAATCATTATTATTATTATTTTTATTATTATTATTATGGTCTGCCGAGCCCGGCGGTTAAGCTGGGCGGTCAGCATGTCACGGCCGACGCTGGAGGGGGGGAGGGGAGCCCCGGGGTGGGTGGGTGGGGGGGAAAGATTCATGCCTAAACTTTACAGTCTGACAAGACTTGAGACTCAATTGGCAGGCATTGTCATGGAACCCCGAGGGAAAGAGGAAAAGAGGTAGGCCGAGAAACTCCTGGCGTCGAGACCTCCAAGCAGACATCAAGAGACTGGGAACCATGACCTGGAGTAGAATCGAAGGAGAAGCACAGGACAGGAGTTGCTGGAGGTCTCTCGTCGACGGCCTATACCCGGGTAGGGGTGACAGGCGTAAGTAAGTAAGTAAGACTTGAGATTGTCATGTTTCACAAAATAACTAGCTGGGCGTTTTCACGGATCAAGAAAGTTTTATTTTGGCCGGCTTTCACGTTTCACAACGACCCCAGTCATTCACGGATCACGAGGATGATAAAAATGCACTGAATCACGAAAATAAAAACAAAAAAAAACAAAAAAAACGCCAATCACGAATCACGATTTTAGGGCATGCCTCCCCCCCCCCCCCCCATTCCCCCCCCCCCACCTCCACTCTCACCCCCCACACCCCGCGCCTCTTATATTACAGGCCATAATATTCGTGGTGACTGATCATACTTGAAGTTTGCAGTCGTCGAATCTAGACAATGGTGTCTTCTCACAGCTTACGAATTCATGGTGTTACGTTGGAAATGGCATTATTCAAAAGAAAAAAATATTGTTTCGGTATGTATGACAGTCATTCAGCCCGACGGCCGTATTTCCCAAATTTGGGAGGCGTGAGTCATCTAATGAGTATGCTCCAGTTGCAGGAGATGGATCAACCATGATAATTCAAGGGCAGTGCCAGATTAGCTTGGCGCCGACAGGGGCCGAGGTAATCTGGCACTACCCTTGAATTATCATGGTCGGCCCATCTCCTGCTGTAGTGCGTCAGGGCTGAATGGGTTAAGTAACACAAACTGCTTTGCGAAAGCAATCCCACGGAGCCGCATGAGGGTCTGGATTGCAGATACACGTGCAGCCGATAAAAGTTTCGTTCATGGTCTTGTATCACTGCATGAACAAGCATATTAACTGTATCCCCTGACGTATAGAAAACAGATCAGTCACCGACGTGGCCCGATGGTTCGCCTCCGTCAGATCTAATTCTAACCCGTTTTGTGCCAGTTGACGCAGATCCGACTCAGTTGTGTTTCTCAGCAACCGTGCATTACTTGATTCAACACCAAAAACCCCTAGCTGTCCCAGGAACTTAGATTCAAAGTATTGTCAGCAAGAGGTATAGGTCTTCACGAGCCCCGGCAACTGCGGGGGCTCGTGAGGATCTATATCTCTTGCAGTTGGCTGGTGTTCAGACTTTCTCGGCACTGAACGGGTTACTGCTGCCAGCTTTGTCACAACGGTCAATCACTGACGATGAAACCGTTCAATACTGTATACTCATTTTCCAATCTGTAAGGTAAAGGTCATAGAGGTTACACGATGTTCCATAAATTATGTACATTTGTGTAAGTGTGGGATTTGTTGGTGAAGACGTATATGCCGTGCCTCTCCTGCAGCCTGTTAGTTAACCCATTACATCCTGAGGCTGATTTTTTAAAAACTTAATCATTGTCCAGTGAAGGCTAGTGACATTAAAGATTAGGAGATAGATCAACCATTTTAGTTCAAGGGTGGTACCAGAACAGCTTCTGGCACCATCCTTGAACTATCATAGTCTTATTAATTTCAAGCAGTAGTGTATCAGAGTGAAAAAAGGTTAAAGCAGATAGAATACCTGCCGTTGGATTACGTTTTCTCACAGGCCCTTAGCTGTATCTTATAAGGTCACAGTGACATTTGATTTCAACTTTTCAAAAAAAATATCTTACTACTGAGATAACAAAAAGGGGGACATCGGTGACAGCCGCGGGTGTACTTTGTGAGTGTTGTGCAAACATGTGTATTTCTTAGAAATAACTTTTGTATCAAGGTCAGGTTCAAGGTCACGCTACGCCATTATGCACAGTTAAAACTGCTGATAACAGCTTTCTGTGCACCTTATATGCTTTATTCTACATTCATACACACGTACCTCAAACGAGACAAAACAGCAATGCCTAAAAAAAAATTGCTTTGCAACATAAAAGTAAACAACACCCAAACAGCCCAAAGGACACTCATTCAGAAACATATCCTTCAAAGCACCATGTCTAAAAAATAGTCAAAACAACCATTCTAAGGACTGAACATTTTACTCTGATACAAAGCTGGCTAACGAATTCATCCAATGTCTTTCTCCAAACTAGCTATATGCAATGATTCAAGTAAATGTGGCAAAAATTACGGACTGTAATCTGGGTCAACCGACTTTCTATAAACGGTTGTTTATGTCTTCAATGAGACATTCAATTACAATATGCTCCTAGGCTCTCTAAGCCACCCACTTAAGAAAGTATTTTGCCAAGTTTCAAACTTGTGCGTACAGAAATATAGATTCTCTTGTTTGCATACATACGCACACATATACATACGCACATACGCATACGCACATACATACATACATACACACACATACATACATACGCACATACGGCGCCTTCGCGCTAAATGTTCAGCAGCGAGGTTAGCGTAACTAGACATGAAGTAATTTTTATCTTGTTACTTCACTGAATTGTGAGAGTTTAGCCTGCCCACCTTTGACATCATGGACATGCTATTAAATTCGGACCACCGCGACCTGTCCTAAAAAGAAGGGACTTAATGACCGTCACGTCTAGCTACGCAAACCTTGCTAGAGAACGTCTTTTTGGCGCCAACGCCGTATGTGTTTTTAGTGGTGTGTGTGAGTGTGTGTGTGTGTGTGTGTGTGTGTGTGTGTGTGTGTGTGTGTGTGTGTGTGTGTGTGTGTGTGTGTGTGTGTGTGTGTGTGTGTGTGTGTGTGTGTGTGTGAGCGACTAGAGCCCCCGTTTGAGGACGGACAAGCTTTAAAATTTTAGGATATTGTCCCTAAAAGAATTATCCCGAGACCTTTTTTTCGATTTTTAAAAACAATTAAGATGCTCACTGGCGAGAAAACGGCCGTTTCACAAAACCGGTTGATCTACACTGGAATCCGTAATTTTTCTTATTTTTACTAGATATTTTGCATATAGCTAGATAAAAGGGAGATATTGAATGAGTTCGTTAACCAGCATTGTACCCGTAGAACGTCTTGAGTGATAATTAATTTTTTTAAAATATATTTTCACGTTTTGGGGATTAATTTCACGAAATAAGCCTATATGGGTTAATCTTAAAACAATTTAATCGTTTTTACGAAAGAAACATTCTTCTCATTAATAATCGCATGATTTTTCGTATACGGTATTTACATCCTACAGTTTGTCTCGGCTGTCGGGTACGGTTAGGTCAGTTGTGACCTGTATGCCCTAGGTGTGAAAATCAGACAATTGTCTGCACCACTTTTTCGGAGTCATTTGTAAAACAGCTAACATAACTTCAATATTTCTTTTACGAAAAAAGCTATCTTCTGATTAATACCCGCATGATTTTTCATAACAGTGTTCGGCATAAGCGTGCTGTTTGTCCCGGCCCTGGGGTGGGATTAGGGTCAAAATTGTGACCTGTAAGCCTAAGGCGTGAAAATCAGCAAGAAAATTGCGAAGTTGATTCTCTGATACGTCAAATGTTAGTACTGCGATGAGTGACGTATAACATTGAGTCGTCACTATGAACACGGCGTCGTGGGACTAATGATGTCATGACATGAAGCTTGAAGTGACGTCATTTCGCTGCTCGTGCTATTATTGGGTGTTATTGAAATTAAATAGGGTGATCAAAACAGCATCTCAAATTGTTGGAAGCGATCTCCTCTCGCTGGAATCTCTGTACCACGCACGCACCATCAAGAGAGCGAGCTCCATCATACATGACGAGCACCATCCTGCACATAGCCTGTTCGAGCCCTTGCCATCTGGCTCACGCTTTAGATTAAGGCCAAAACAACTCGTTTTCAGAAGAGCTTTTATCCTTTGGCTGTTCAGGCCCTGTCTGCGATATGGATACAACTCAGCAGATTGACTCAAAGTCCCTAAGTTAGAATTACCTACAGCCCATCTTAGTTGTTTATAGTTCTTTTATGTTCTATTAAACCTCTTCTTAGATAAGATATACAGTCACTTTACAAATACATATGAATTTAGTTAATCTGTTTCGTTGCGCGGCGGCTCACCTGGCTGTCTTTGTTGTCATAATATGGTTATTATGCTATAGATTTTTTATATTTTACTTACTTAGATGTGTGTACATACTTAGCACAATAACTGCTATACACTCCTATCTTTGAGTCTGCTTGATTGTGATGTATGTATTATATGTTTTATGTGTTGATCTTAATATGGACGCTCGTCAGTTACGCCGCAAAAAAATTCCTAATGTTTATGCATCTGGCAATAAAGTTTATCTTATCTTATCTTATCTCATCTTATTGTTCTTCAGAATAGCTATGCTACGTCAGACCACAGCCTGGACAGCTTTCGAATGGCGGGAATCGCCGTGTGTCCGTCTTTATTTGTGTGCGCCGACGTGTGTGTTGATCAGAGGTTGGCTTAGAGAAGAGGGAAATGGATCAGCATAATAAGCCTAAAAATATGAACAACTCTGAATGTTCATAAAAGATAAACGCATCTGAGCTCCAAACAATATGGTAGACTTCGGGATGAAATCCTCATCCTGGTTTTTTTGTTTGTTGGTTTTTGTACCCTTAACACATTCTATCCCAGGACCGAAATCCTCGAGTCCGAAATAGCTCAGGCGGTTAAGCGTCGGAGCAGGAGAGCCAAGGGAATCGTCGGGTGGCGGGTTCGAATCCCCGTCCCGGCCCCGGTAGCTGGACTCGCAATCCAGGGGGAAAAGACGGATTTGTTCAATAGCATGTCCGTTGAAAGGTCCTGGTAAATCAAAGTGGCACTGTTGGAGTGCGCCTGAGTTGATCAGTGTTCAGGTCGTACTCCATAGGCTATAGATTTCCCTGTCCCCATAACGACCCGCCCGTCAGGGCCGTCCATTATCACTTCGGTGCCGTGGACGTTAAACCCGGAACTAATCAATCAATCAATCAATCAATCAATCAACCGAAATCCTCAAATTTTGAAGTTGCGCTCTGAAGGACTGTATGACAACTCTAGAGACAGATCGAGCATGATAGTTCAAGGATGGTGCCAGAATAGCTTGGCGCCTAAGGGCGCCAAGCTATTCTGGCACCACCCTTGAACTATCATGCTCGATCCATGTCTTGCTGTGGTGTGTCGGGGCTGAATGAGTTAAGGAAAACGCAATGAATGAACATTTTATACCGTTTTCTTTTTCTACACAATCTGCTCATCTAAAATCTCAGTGCCCGAAGGGTAGTAACCCCCTCCCTGCCACTGTAGTACACTGACGTACGTTTTTGTTTCTGAAATCTTGGTTCATTCAACGACCGAAAGACCGTCCAAGAAACATGGTTACAAATTGGTCTCAGCAAGAGGCCGCATAGATCCTCATGAACCCCCGCGCTTGAGAATCTATACTTCTTGCAGTTGGATCGTTTGCACTTTTTCTCGGCATTGAAGGGGTTGAGGACCTCGTTTATCTCATTCTGCCCGCGACACACCACAGCAAGATATGGTTCGACCATGATAGTTCAAGGGTGGTGGCAGAATAGCATGGCGCCTATAGGCGCCAAGCTAGTCTGCCACCACCCTTGAACTATCATGGTCGATGTGTCTCCTGAATTGTAATGCAGTCCTCAGAGGATAACTTCAAAATAAGGGTATTTCGTACCTAGGGCACAACTGAGTTAACGGCGTGTAATTTACCGGTCTTGGAGCATAGCGGGCACCTGCCTCCCATACCCACTTCTGCGCAAGTCTGAAAAACAGAGGGAAAAAGAGGAAAAGCGTAATGGGAAAAAAAAAAAAAAAAAAAAACAAACAGATACATTGATAATTATGAAGCTTGTGATCATCCGCAAAGCTCCCCCCCTCCCATGCGAGTGTGTCATGTCATGACTGTGTTCCGGGGAAGCAGTTCTGGTTCATTCAGTGATTACTGACCAGCGTCGTCTCGCGTATGGGTCATATGCCACCCCTCTCCCCCCAAACAACCCCCCCCACACACACACACACACACACACACACACACACACACACACACACCACCACCACCGCCCCCACTGACCCCCCCCCCCCCAAAAAAAAAAAAAAAAAAAAAAAAAAAAAAAAACCCACCCCAACCCAACGAACAAACAAGCAATAAAATAAACAAAACAAAACTGCTGAATCTTCCATCACACACACACACACACACACACACACACACACACACACACACACACACACACACATACAAACACACACTACCCCCGATGGCACTACCCGTAGGGTAGATAACCGTGGCTGTGACTGAATTTAGAAATCATTCGAAGATTTTCACATGATTTCTGATATGAAAACTTTAATTGCAGAACACCGTGCGTGCCTGCGTCATAATAGATCTGTAGACCTATGGCACAAATATTGATCGATTACGTGATGTAAACGGCACTGACTGCACGGTATATGCCAGTTTAGATGCGTCAGTTTCTCGGATTCTACACTGATGAGTGACAGAGGGGCCGGGTTGGTGTCAGTGGCTGGAGAGAGAGAAGGGGGGGGGGGGGGGGGGGGGTACGTGACAAAGACTTCGTTTTGTCAGTCATGAAACCTAGACGATTTTAGTCAGCAGGATTTTGTGACATTTTCAGTCACCCACGGAGTCACGGGTGACTTCGGGGCCGGTTAACACTGACTCGTCACGAAAGCCTCGGCTACGACTGAAGTCAGACACGGCAACTGTCACTTGTCACGATCTAATCGCAATTTGGCTGTCGGTAGCAGTTTATGTCGCGATGATTCCTACAGAAATCATTGCGACAAAGACCACCACCGACAGCCAAACTGGTTACCCCCACCCCCCACCCCCCCCCCCCACCCCCCCCCCCCCCCCCCGCCCTCCCCCATCTACGCTAAGCCAGAACGCCGCAATATACCATTCCTGTTTTTGTCTACCATATTGAAAATACGGTAGACTTCAGGATGGGGCTGGTCGGAGCGCGTTCCGTAGAATGTAAAGGACATAACAGGCGGGCGGGGCTCATGGTCTGGCAAAGAAGTAACAAGATAAAAATGACGTCACGTCTAGCCATTCTAACCTTGCGGCTGTTGAACGTCGTTTTGGCGCGAATCGCCTTAAGCATGTTCTTAATTAAACACACTTTTGCCCGGATCGGCAAACCTAGATCGGAGAAGATCGGCGATCTTTTGATTTGTTTCTTAATTGAGGTTGAACGAACCTAGGCGAACTTCAGCAAACCAGGTTTGCCATGGTTCTCTTTCTTAACTGAAGTGCTTGATTCGGCGTACTTACTGTCTGCGAAGGTGTTCAAAATGGCTGCCGCTATGCCGCTTCGCGATTTAGACGATTTTATTTTTTTTTTTTGGTACTCCTTGCAGTAGCGATCCCACAAACAGCGTTTTGCCTCCCACAAATCAATAAAAATAGGTCTTGTTCTTCGCACGAGTGAAATATCGCCGTCTGCCATAGTTGTTTTGAATCGGTGACTATCTTCTTATCTCCAACGCAGAAGAGGGTAACAGTTTTGACCAATCA
Organism: Semisulcospira habei; assembly: GCA_036245525.1. NCBI lineage: Eukaryota > Metazoa > Mollusca > Gastropoda > Semisulcospiridae > Semisulcospira > Semisulcospira habei. The sequence continues at coordinate 168,976,703 of BTPG01000001.1, read as the reverse complement.
GAGAAAAGGTTCGCCTTGGTTTGCTCAACACGTTTAGCGAACCTTTTCCGACAGCGAACTATGGTTTGCCGAGGTTCGTGAACTACTTCGAACTAGGTTCGCCGTATCTTTTGATCGTCCAATTAAGAACCAACCTCAGTGGTTCGTTCGAGATCGTGAACTCTAGTTCGTCAGAGTTCGCGAACTAAAGTTCGTTTAATTAAGAACATGCTTTATGTGCATATGTGTGTGCGTGCGTATGTATGTAAACAAGAGCATCTCCGATATTACTGTACGCACAAACTTAAAACTTGGCAAAATACTTTATTAAGTGGGTGGCTAAGTTAGCCTCCTAGCATATTGTAATTGGATGTCTCATTGAAGACATAAAAGACCGTTTATAGAAAGTCGGCTGACCCAGATTAGAGTCCGCAATTTTTGATTATATGCACTTGAAATGGATATGGCTAGTTTGTATAAAGACACTGGATGAGTTCATTAGCCAGCTTTGTACTTCTTCAACGTTTTCGAAAATAAAAGTTCAATGTGGGGAAAAAATGTCAGAAGTGAGACTCCTTGGTTTTATCAGAAGAATCAGACGGTGACGTAAAAGCACCAAACGCGTCAGTGTTTTATACAATGTTCCTAAAATTGACGCAAATCACCTGCACGTCAGTGTTTTACATAGTGAGCTGGCGCGATGTTCTCAGTCCTTCATTTACTTTCTGTTCGTATGATATTTGCGAAAGTATTGTGGAAAAGGTGGAATATGCATGCAAGCTCATACAGAAAAGGCTTTGTGGGCATGGGCCTTCCCACCTTATTCTTCAAAATGGCTGTGGCTATGCCAGCCCACAGAACGTATCATAGTAACCGGTAGGAAGCGCCGTGTGTTTGCCGTCTGTGTTTGTGTGTGCCATTCTGCCGTCTGTGTTTGTGTGTACCATTGGGGTGCCGTTCGTAATCCAGCGTTGTACCTCTTTAACTTTTTCAATAATAATTAATTCATTTTTGCAAGTTTTGGAGCCACCATTTACTCCCATCAAACAGTCAGCCCTGGAAGAGGCTGTGTGGAACAAAACAGTCAGCTCAGTCTGGAAGAGCGTGTCTTTCCGACTCTTTCGGATGAGTGACGTGAAACATCAAATTCGTCACAGTGTATACGGCCGTGAGAACAGTGATGCCATGACGGGTAGTTTATAGTGACGTCATTTTGCTGCCCGTGCTATTATTCTTTTTCAGAATTCCTTTCGCTACTCCAGCCCACAGAGCGTACTAATGGCGGGAAGCGCTGTGTCCGTTTTATTTGTGTGCGCCGGCGTGTGTGTTGATCAGAGGTTGGCTTAGAGAGGAGGGAAATGGATCAGAAGGATAAGCTTAAAAATATGAACTACTCTGAATGTTCCTAAAAGAAAAACGCAGATGAGCTCCATATAATACGGTAGACTTTGGGATGAAATCCTCATCTTATTGTTTGTTAATTTATGTTTGTTTGCTTGTTTGTTTGCTTCTTGTTTGTTGTTGTTGTTGTTTGTTTGTTTGTTTTTTGTTGTTGTTTTTTGTTTGTTTATTTTGTTCTTTCTTTCTCGCTTTCACCAGCATGAGCTGAACAGCAACACTTCAGTCGTCACCATCGTCACGGACGCCGTCGCCAACATACTTGGCTGTTACGTGGTTGGGTTGTAGTCGTAGTATGATAAACACACCAGACGCACGAACGTAAGGTTCTTTTAAATAAACTTCATTCAGCTCCAACCCATCACACGTGGCTTAAGGATGTAGACAATACTGGAGTAACAGTTCCAACAATATTTTAATTCAGCGATGCGATCACCACACAATGCATTTCCAAATGCACCAACACTGATACAAAGTCTCTTCTGCAAATGTCCACACTGGCGGCACAAAGTTTCTCATACAACGTACACCACCGTTATGCTGTGTCTCTCGCAATGTACACCCTATACGGGCCACGTACCTACGATAAACTGGGTGTCTCTACAACTGACAATGCAAGACAATGTATAAACGTGCTTTCCTAGCGCCCTCTTTATACTATATACAACCACTTTCCAGAATAGTCCAAGAAAATCATACAACGCAACCAATCAAAACGAAACACGTAACTGAAACTCATAAATATTAATAAAGAAAAAAATTTCTGGAATAATTACAATAGGCAACAAAAATTCGGCTGCTCATTTCAGCGCCAAATCCTATTGTATAACGACATCACACAATAGTATGGCCAACCGTTCACGACCTTGCCTATACTTTATGGAAGCTTCACGATCTTTCATAAAACACACCAAAAAAAACCCGGCTGTTAACTTCAAGCGCACAGTAAACAACTTGTTGCAAATTGTCGCCCATTCACCGACGTCACACATACGAGGTCACTAGACAGTGCGACCTTTCTAGAACGTTCTGGACTAAACTTAGCGTATCATAACAAAGCGAAATCCGCTCTACACTGACGCGAAAAAAAAATTTACTGAAAAGGTACGTGATTCGAAACCACGATAGCTCAAATAAATAACGGATCGTTTCCTACGATTAACACATGCATGCTCTCACAGGACAACACAACCACAATCGTAACATTACCCCCCTCCTTAGAATGAAATTTCACAAAAATTTCTTCTCAAATCTCAAAAATACCGTTGTGGCCGTGTAAACCTACACAAAACCATAAATAATAAGAATTTCACATCAAAATCAAATCAAAATAATCGTCTCACAGTTCCTTTAAACTGTCCTGAGTGAAGACACGTCCCTTTAAATTATTATGGACACCAAAATGTTTCTTCAAACTGTTCTGAACACAGAAATGTTCATTCAAACTGCTCTGCTCAGGTAATCCGCTCCAAAGTTCTGCGAACCCTTGATATAACGAAAGTCAAAGTAAAAGTTTGCCTATGGAACAACACCAAATCACAACCCACAGTTCACAGTTTACACAGGTCCTGGGTCAAACACCGTCGGCCCGTGCAATGTATGACAATCCGCACACCCCAAACTGGATCTCTCCTGTTCCCTCACGATGCCCACCGGCGAACTGGAATCACCGACGACTACCACGTCCAGCGTCCCCCCAACACTCACCATCAGTCCCTCTCTCGTGTTGCGAAAAAGACCACACGACTCGTCGCGAACCGGATTGTCGGATGTCAGATTAACCTCGTGCTGGACGGTGTCTGTTGTCCCTGGGTCAGGTGTAAACCGATGCTTGAACGCTTGAGTCAGGACGCGCAGTTCTTCTCGTTGAGTTTGGGTCAGATTCTGACCGAACTGAATGTCTTCTACATCCTCCTTGCGGCGAAGTTCATTAAGGTCAAACAAGTTTTCGTCGTCTAGTCTTTCGTCATCAGCAAGACGCACCGATGCCGCCAGTTGTGTTTTCTCTTGACCACCTCTCTCAATATACTTCTTCAGCAGATTAGCATGGTAAGTCTTCACCTTGTTGTTGACCTTGACTCTGTAGTCGTTGATGCCAACCACCTTGTCGACAACGTAGGGTCCCTTCCACTGCATCAGGAGTTTGTTGTTGTCGGTAGGAAGAAAAACCAATACTTGGTCACCTGGCTGGAATCGTCGAGATTTCCTTACGATCGTAGTAATGCTTCCCCTTGTTCTGCGCCTTCCCTAGTTCTTCTCGAGCCATCCTGAGGGTATCTTCCAGCTTCTCTCTCAGGTCGAAGACGTACTGGTAGCTGATCTTCACCTCAGGCGCGTCGATATCCTTGGTCTACAGCTCCTTCAGGATGAGCGTGGGCCCCCTTACAGTCCTACCGTACAGTAATTCAAAAGGGGAAAACCCTGTCGAATCCTGGGGAACTTCACGGTATGCGAAGAGCGGCATTGATATATCTATCCTACAACCTTGGCTGCTCAGCACACAGTTTCTTCAGCAGAGCCTTCAATGTTCCATTAAACTTTTCAACCAGCCCATTACACATGGGGTGATAAGGGGTGGTAGTAATGTGACGGATGCTCAATAGCCGGTTGACTTCCTCCATGCAGTCTGTAACGAACGCCTTTGGTGCAGGTTTCGGTCGGACGATGGTGTGACGTCATTAGCAGTTGGACCGAATGTTCACGAGCGGTAATGTACAGATAAGCAATGTTCACGTGCGGTAATGTAGCGGTGAGCGATGTTCACGTGTCACGTGTGGGAGTGACAGTGTGGTATCGGGAATAATTGCCAGTTAGAGATGCTATACCAGTCGAGCCGAGCGGTCGTTTTTGTTAGGGCTCTGAGGAAGAATTCTGGCTAGAGAATTCGATAGCTGTATATTGAATACAGGTATTTATTCTTTTATTACCGGTATTTATAATGACCTATAACGCTATTCAGATGAAAAGGAAAGTATTGTTTTATGAATTATTAGAGTGCAGAAGAGCCATGTTTGAAGGAAATACTTTGGCTCGTGTCAATACTTGTTTAGTCATGTAATTATGTGATATAGTTTATAACCAGGATGTCATATGTTGTATTCATTCATATGTGAAGATGTGGGACTGAAATAGGAATAGAATTCAGTATGTAATCAGGTATACCTAATGATGAATGAATGTGCAGTAATATGTTATAAATTGAAGGTGAGCTGTGATTGTAATATTTGGCTCATAATCCATTGTGTGTAGGTATGCAAAATGTGTGCACTGTGTTAAAGTGGCTATAGGAATTGTCATAAGAATTGTGACAATAGTGACTGTAGTATGGTGGCATAAAGAAGACATTTTTCAGAGGAAATGATCTAGAGCGCTCTGAAGAATAATAATGTGTCGAAGACACATTCAGACTTTTTGGGTATAAGAGCGAACATTTATGAGTGTATAAATGTTGTGTACAGCGGGGCCGGTACGGAGCGGAAACCCCTGGTGTAGGGCCGATGAAGCTGTCCTGAGAGCATCACGTACGTGACCGGATGCGGACATCAAGCCTTCATCTCTCCTTCGTCCTACCATCACTGGTGCTACGAGCAGCAACGGTAGCGAAGTAAGCCACAGATTCGTGCTACAGGACCACATGCAGTGTTCCGTCAGTGTAGCTATTGTCGCCTAGCGCCGTTGATAATTTCACGCCTAGGAATGTTCTAAATCTGTAAGTAGTCATTGACTAGTAATATTCAGTTTGGGAATCTCCGCCAAGTCGCCGATGTGACATTGACTGTGTCGACACTAGTATAAAAAAGAGTCGAGTGACGTCTCTCGAGAGAGACAACGACCTCTACGGTAGCGAGTGAATGTGTGAGCGCTGAAGTTGTGAATAACCTATATGCCATTTGTGCAGATTGGTTTATATGATGTGAATGGTTATTTGTGTAGATTTGTTTATATGATGTGAATTGTGTGGTTTAATGTATGTTATGAGTGTATGAGAAATAGTTAAAGAGGGCAAAGAGATAACTGTGTGGCCTTTGTCCTTGTTTGTAAGCGTGTGTGTGGTGGATGAAAGAGTCTAGTAAACAGAGATAGAACACCCACCTTTATACAGATTGGCAGAAAGCCCACGCACACACTCATTCCATAAACGTTTATATAATGTAACAATTTATTTCAGTACAACACAAAAAAAACCCTTCGTTACATTTGGTGACCCTAGACTTTCTGTGTTAGCATTAAGTCATACATATTCATCTTTAGTGAGGGCACCACTAGTTTTATAGGTATATGTAGGTAGGCTAGTGGGCTGCTTTTGACATTTTGTTATATTGTGTATGACTGGGATGTGTTTTGTGTGATATTTGCCGTCTCCAATTTAACGGCTGTGTCTGTGTACAGTTTCTGGGCACTAAGGATTTAGCTCGTTTTCTGTCTTGGGGTTCCTATTCTCTTCTTCGGCTCTATTCTTCTGTTAGGGAATTGTATTTGTTTTACTAGTTCTTTGCTGTTGTAGGGTCCTATCCTTTCATGTGTGTGTTTGGGTGTATGTTCTCTTTGCCCTTATTTTAAGTAGATTATCGTGTTGGGATTTCAGCCTCATTTGATTTAATTTATTTTGTTTGATTTGTATTGATTTTGATCTAGTTTTTGTTTTGTATTTATGTATGTGGTTATAATTGGTTCATTTTTGTTTGAGACTTTGATATTTGATTGGGTTTAGTTCCCTTTCGCCGTGCATTTGGTAGTCAATATTAGCGATTATAGTGTTTGAGGTGTTTGACGTAAATTTTATTTTATTTTTCTTTGAACATATATTTGGATTAAAGCTTTTCACATAGTAACTTCCTTTTCGCTGTACATTTCTTGTGCTTCTATCAACTTCAGTTGACGCTTTTCAGCATATGTTGTGAATATATTTAGTTACTGTGTTATATTTGGTATAAAATTTGTCACTACTTCATTACTTAGACATATTGAGGTAATACGCTACATAATTTGCTTTGTATACTTTTAAGACTTTACTGTTTTCATTGTAACTTAGACTGTACATTATCCTGGTAATTTACTTTTGTAGAAACTTGTTTCATACGGTTTATAGAACAATTTATAGTTGTGATTGATTGCATTTTGCCATTTCATTGTGATACTTTAGTACTTTACTGATTTCCTGTTTAAATATTTTGATACTTTTATAGTAAATTTCTTGTTTTGTTTGATCTGCATTGCACTTAGCCATGTCTGATGATTATGATAAGTTGTTCCAATCTTTTATTGCTCAAGCTACAACTTTGGGTATCCCTGATAAGGAACGTGGAAAATATGTACAGGATTGTTTTGATCGTCTTGAGAGACAAAGATTGAGGGATGAAAAAAAATTTGAAGAAGAAACAAGACAGAAACAATTAGAAGTTGAATTAACAAATAAACAAGTTGAATTAGCAAATAAACAAGATGTTGAGCTAGCGAGTAAACAAGCCGATGTTCAGTTGGCATTAGAGCTGGAAAGAGAGAAAACAAAACAAATGGAACTTGAGTTACGTTCTGAACGTAGACTTGAGGAACAAGATACTGGTCATGGGAACGCCTACCCGGCACCGGCCTCCACGTGGCGTAGGTGGGTAGTCCGCTCAGTCCCTGACTGAGTGGGCTAGCGGACGGGTGCCATCTTTGTCCAGGATTAGGACTTGATGTCAGCAGATATGTTGTTCAGCTTTTTCACTGGTCCGGTTTTTAAGGAGCTGTGCTAACCTAGGTCGTACCATGTTGGATTGGTCCTTAAAAATACTCGTGACTTTTTGGTCCTTTGGATCCCAAGTGTTTGCCGTGCTTGGAGACCCGTGTCGGGGGAGAAGAGGATCCTGGTGGCTGAGGTTCCCTTTGGGCTGCGGCTCACTGGTGCCAACACTCCACTTCGGCCTTGACTTCTACCTAAACGGGAGGCTAGTCGTACCGGCCTAGTCAATCGGCTCTTGTCACGTTGAGCCCTATCCCACTGTTGACATGCGGGTTGCTATACGGAGCACCGTGCTATAGCTTCTGCTGCTGATTAGGTGCTTTACGCCAGTATTCCCCTGCATTCAACGGTGTGATAGAAGGCGGTGGCTCAAACGGTTCAATCGGGCTTGCCCCCTTGAGTATATCTTTCGGGCAGTCTCCATTGTGCGTCGGCTGGAGACCCGCCGACAGTTGCACTTTCCCTTGTTGGGCTCGGTGGCGGGCGGGGACCCCCGGGGGATGAATATCTCTACTAATATAATATGGATAAAACCAAAAAACCAAAACTAGCACAGAAACTGCGCATAGACACCGACATTGCACATGGCAGTGATTCAGACTGTGAGGAAGCGACGCCTCAGGCGTCGGCCGTATGGCCTCGCTTCCTCATTGTCCATAGCAAGGTGAAGGAGAAACCAGTTACCAAGCTGCATCCTTTTCTGGTGGGGGAGACCCTCAGGAGCCGTGTTGGCAGGCCTGACGCCCAGCGCCTCAGGTCTGGTGACTTGCTGGTGGAGTGCCGTACTCGGGCACACTCCAGCGGGCTACTGGGGCTCTCTTCCATCGGAGACACTCCTGTGGAAGTCACACCCCACAAAACTATGAATTCGTCAAGAGGCGTAATCAAAGATCAAGCTTTGGCAGAACTGTCAGAAGATGAACTTGTAAGGAACCTTAAGTCTCAGGGGGTGACTTGCGTCAGGCGCTTCGCTTCCAAGCGAGGTGGTGAGGAGATCCGTCTCCCTACCATCATCCTGACGTTTGGCACCCCCACCCCTCCTACCATCTGGGGAGGTTACTACTCCCTGAGAGTGAAAAAGTACGTCCCTCTTCCCCTCCGGTGCTTTAAGTGCCAAAAGTATGGCCATGGGCAGAAGACATGCCGTCAGGCAGAGGCTTCATGCGCCCGTTGCACTAGGCCCGGACACTCTGCTGAGTCCTGCACAGCCACCCCCCCTGTGTGTGAATTGCCAGGGGGCGCATATGGCTTCGGATAAGAAATGCCCTCGTTGGATATCCGAGTGCAAGACTCAGCAGGTGCGTGTGGAGAAGGGGCTGTCCTTTCTGGATGCCAAAAAACTGGTTGAAGGCCCTGGTGCAGCTGCGGCTGCCCCAACCTCTAACACCTCAGTGTATACTTTTAGTGCAGCGGTGGCAGGCAAGCGCCCCACCAAAGACTTTTCATGTCAGACCCCAACTTCTTGGTTGGGGGCGGAGCCTCGGCTCATCTCGCCCCTGGAGAGTAACCCTCCTCCGGTGGTGACAAGGAGCCAGGGAACGCAGAAGGCGGACACTGCCGGTCCGGTTGTGCCGCCTTCTGTTGCCCCTAAGCCTCAGCCCCCACCCAAACCTGTTAGTCAGTAAACTCCAAAGGCTTCTGGCTCTGGTCAGCCTTCTAAGGCCGCTAACTCTAGCGGCAGGAACGCTGCCCAGGACCAGAAGTCTAAGAAATCTATGGTACCGCTGTGCGCACGGGCCCAGAAGGGGAACACAGATGTGCCCCTTCAAAACAAATATGCTGCACTGGAGGAGCGGATGGAGGGAGTGGAAGTTGTTGTTGCTGATGCTGCGGCAGCTCCACCCCCTTCCTCTCCGAAGAACCAGAGGAGGCCCGGGAGCCGGCCCCCCTCTGTTTCTTCAACTCCTTCCAAGGTAAAGGAAAAAGGGGGGAAAAACACCTTACCCCCAGATCAGACTTAATCATGGACTCTTTGCTTCAGTGGAATTGTCGTGGTTTTCGAGCTAACTTTGAGGAATTACGTCTTTTAGTCAAGTTCTATAACCCCTCAGTCATATCTCTTCAGGAGACTTACCTGAAGACTTCTGACCCTGTGTCTTTTAATGGTTTTAATGTTATACATAAAGGCTCTGATTCGGAGAGGCGCTCGGGTGGAGCGGCTCTTCTCATTAGTAGCCAAATTTTATGTAGCCCCGTTAGCATCGACACCTGTCTTCAGGCTGTCGCTGCTCGGGTTACCTTAAAAAAGACCATAACCATATGCAGTATTTACCTGCCACCATCACTGCGGGTCTGTAGCAATGATATTTTTCACTTAGTAGATCAACTGCCCCCTCCCTTTATTCTCATGGGGGATTTTAACGGTCATGCTCACCTTTGGGGTAGTGACCACTATGATGGCAGAGGTCAGATGTTAGAAGATGTTTTTTCTCAACTTAACCTGTGTCTTTAACGATGGCTCACCTACATACTCTAACTCAGGTTCCGGATCTAGTTCTGTTCTAGACCTCAGTGTGTGATCCTTCTCTCATGCTGGACTTTGACTGGAAGGTTTACGATGACCTGTGTGGTAGTCCCCCACCTGGGTCTGCCCTGGGGGACCTGGGTGGGGTTAGGTACTTTTTAGTTCCCAGGGTCACCCTGGTCAGCCCCACAGGGTGAGTTTTTCTCTCTATTCTGGGGCATGTGTTTCTGTCTACCCTTTGTCCATTCACCTGTATTTGCCTTTTTAAAACTCTCCCTACTGTCTGCACTGCCTGTAGCTCTTGATATTGGATGTGTGTTGCTAAATGGTCTTAGCTTTATTTAGGCCCCATGTGTTAGGTTTATTTAACGTATTTGACCAGATGGCGACATACATTCAATGTTCTGTTTATTTATTTTTTTTCACAAGCAGTGCAGGCACGTCCTGAGAAAGCCTTGTTGCTGTCGGGACGTTAAGCAATGTACAATCAACTGTGTGGTAGTGACCACTTCCCAGTAGTCCTGTCATCGGTCAGCTGTGAGGAGGATTCGCCGGTGGGGCGCTGGAATCTCAAGAAAGCTAACTGGTCTCTGTTTGCCTCTCTCTGTCAGTCTCGTCTTACAGAGGAGGTGGTCATGTCAGCTGAAGAACCTGTTTCTTGTTTTACTTCTATTTTGTTGGAGGTTGCAGGTGAAACCATCCCTAGAACTTCCACATCACTCCCTCGGAAGCCGAGAGTACCATGGTTCAATGAAGAGTGCCGCTAGGCCCAAACAATGCGCAAATCTGCTCAGCGACGTGCATTTCGTAATCCGTCGCAAGCAAATATTTTAACCTTTAAAAGACAGCGGGCGAAAGCCCGTTATATTTTTAAACGTGAACGCCGTGCTTCCTGGAGACGCTTCGTCTCATCTTTATCTTCTAGGACTCCGTCCCAAAAAGCAACAACAACGAGCAGCAACGGTAGCGAAGTAAGCCACAGATTCGTGCTACAGGACCACATGCAGTGTTCCGTCAGTGTAGCTATAGCGCCGTTGATAATTTCACGCCTAGGAATGTTCTAAATCTGAGTCGTTGACTAGTAATATTCAGTTTGGGAATCTCCACCAAGTCGCCGATGTGACATTGACTGTGTCGACACTAGTATAAAGAGTCGAGTGACGTCTCTCGAGAGAGACAACGACCTCTACGGTAGCGAGTGAATGTGTGAGCGCTGAAGTTGTGAATAACCTATATGCCACTTGTTGGTTATTTGTGCAGATTGGTTTATATGATGTGAATGGTTATTTGTGTAGATTGGTTTATATGATGTGAATTGTCTGGTTTAATGTATGTTATGAGTGTATGAGAAATAGTTAAAGAGGGCAAAGAGATAACTGTGTGGCCTTTGTCCTTGTTTGTAAGCGCGTGTGTGGTGGATGAAAGAGTCTAGTAAACAGAGATAGAACACCCACCTTTATACAGATTGGCAGAAAGCCCACGTACACTCATTCCATAAACGTTTATATAATGTAACAATTTATTTCAGTACAACACAAAAAAAAACCTTCGTTACACAGTCGGAGACGAACTGAGTTCCTAGGTCACTCAGAATCTCCTCAGGAATCCCCAAACGGCTGAACATATCGACGAGCGCCTCTGCCACTGTTGGAGTGTCGATCTATTTCAACGGGATGGCCACAGGATAACATGTAGCGTAGTCCACCAGAGTCAAAATGTAGCGATGACCATCTTCACTTGGAGGGGATATTGGCCCCACCAGGTCCACAGCTACCCGCTTGAAAGGCATATCGATCAGTGGCATTTTCTCTAGAGGAACCTTGGGGACCTTTCCCTTGTAAGGCAGCACAAGAATAAAGTAAAACACCCATTACTCGAGTGATGCGTTTCACACGCGCGCGCGCGCGCGCACACACACACACACACACACACACACACACACACACACACACACACACACACACACACACACACACACACACACACACACACACATTCAGTCAGATGTAAGGCAGCACAAGGGTAACGCATGGTGCCTGTTACTCAAGTGATGCGTTACAATCACGCACGCACGCACATACACACAAGCATACATACTCACACGTGCACATACAATAGATTTAAATAAACATAAAAATGATCATAGATTATATAAAAAAAATATTAACTCAAAGATAAGTTTAAAGTTAAAACTTCAAAATTAAACTATTGAACACTAAACATCAACTGTAACTATTGAGGAATTGAAAATATTACACACACACACACACACACACACACACACACACACACCACACACACACACACACACACACACATTCAGTCAGATGTAAGGCAGCACCAGGGTAACGCTTGATGCCTGTTACTCGAGTCATGCGTTTCAATCACACATGCACGCACACATGTGTGCCAAATGCAATGCAGCGCAAGAGTAATGCAAGACGGTCATTACTCGAATGATGCGTTGCACCACACACACACACACACATTCAGTCAGATGTAAGGCAGCACAAGGATAACGCATGATTCCTATTACTCGAGTGATGCGTTACAATCACGCACATACACACACATGCACACATGTGAGCGTGCAAATACGATGCAAGTTGAATGTATGATAGCAGATCAAAGTAGCATGATACGGAATCAGAATTAATGATCATCTTTATGATACTGTTAACACAGTTTATAGATACATCTAATCTGTTCGATTATTTCGGAGTAAATACTGAAGTAGCTGGGCTTTGAAGGAGCTCACAGACTGTGCTGATTTAATCTTTTTGGGGAGTGCGTTCCACAGTATTGAACCCGAGTAAGAAAAAGACGTCTTGAATATGTCTATTCTGGGTTTTGGAACTGCCAGGTCATTTTTACGTCTGTTGTAGGGTGTGCTACAAGTCTTGAAAAGATTAGATATATAAGCTGGTGTTTTTCCTACTGTAGCCTTATATACCATTACTAACGTATTAAAAACAAGTGTTGACGGAGAGGGAGCATACGAAGTAATGTACATTTTTCGTCGGTACTGCTTTGTTGTGGAATGTTTTTATCTAATATAAGTTTCGCTGCTCGCCTATGGAGTGAGTTTAATCTTTTAAAATTTGCATCGCTACAGCCATCCCATACAGATGGGACATAATCAATATGCGATTTAATATGTGCATTATAGAATAGTTGTATTGTTTTTCTGTCAGTGAAATATTTTAGTTTATCAAGAAGAAACAAAGTTCTTGAGACCACCTTGCATATCGTATCTGTTTGGCTGGGACAGTTATCAATGTGTGTGCCAAGTACTCGATGTTCATTAACTTGCTAAATTTGTTCTGATCCCAGAAACAAGTTCAAAGGAGGGGGATTGAGCTGATGTTTTTGTCTGGTGGCGACGAGCATGCACTTTGTTTTACCAGTGTTTCTATCTATCTATCTATATCCCGTAGTCTTGCCGACCGTTGGGGCACCACTGATGACTTGGCAATCAGCTCCCTCCATTCCTCTCTGTTCTCTGCCATTCTCAGCGTATCGCCCAGCTTCAGTCCTGTCCACTCTGAGATATTGTCCTCCCATCTTTTCCTCAGTCTTCCTCTCCTTCGTCCTCCTTGCACAGTGCCTTGCAGGATTGTTTTGGCAAGCCCTGCTGAACGCGTGACATACCGCTTCAGTTTGCGTTTTCTCACAATGGCTAATAAGTCTTCATAGGGCCCGATGGCTTGCCTGATTCTGCTTCCCACTTCCTCGTTTGTGATGTGATCTCTGTATGAGATGCCAAGCAGCCTTCGAAAACATCTCATTTCAGTGGCTTGTATCCTCCTTTCAAGGTCTGCTGTGAGGGTCCATGACTCGCAGGCATACAAGAACACTGAGATGACTAAGGAGCGCACCAGCCTGATCTTGGAACAAAGTGTGATGTTTCTGTCCTTCCATATGGTCTTCAATCTTGTCAGTGCTGTTGTTGTCTGTGCAATCCTGGACAGTATTTCTGGTTTTGATCCCTCATCTGTCACAATGGCTCCTAAGTATTTGAATTTCTTAACTGTTTCCAGTTTTTGGCCTCCAACCATGATTTCAGTGCCAATGCCACTGGCGTTATTGGTCATCAGTTTGGTCTTCTCTGCACTGATTTCCATCCCATATGCAATGGCTGTACTATCCAGCTTTTCCACAAGCTGAGCTTGCTCCTTCTCCGTTCCTGCAAGGCCATCAATGTCGTCCGCAAAGCGCAAGTTCGTGATTGTTCTGCCTCCAATACTGACAGTTCCTTCATGATCTTTCAGAGCGTCCGTCATGATTCTTTCCAGGAAGATGTTGAAGAGAGTAGGTGAGAGCAAGCAGCCTTGTCTGACTCCAACTGTAGTCCTAAACCAGTTTCCTATTTTGCCGTTGAAGCAGACTGCGCTAGTGGCCTTGTTGTAAAGGTTTGCTATGACTTTGATCAGGTTGGCATTGATGTTGTATAGCTTCATGGCGGATCAAAGGGCTGCATGCCACACCCTGTCAAACGCTTTCTTAAAATCCACAAAGACATGATAGAGGTCCTGCTGGTGCTGCAGGTATCTCTCACATAGAACTCTCAGGTTGAAGATCTGCTCAGTTGTGCTGCGCCCTGGTCTGAAGCCTGCCTGTTCCTCAGCTATGATTTCCTCTGCCTGTGGCTTCAGGCTGTTCAGTAGGATCTTTAACATGACTTTGCTTGGGTGAGATATAAGACTGATCGTGTGATAGTTCTGGCATTGATGTAAGTTGCCTTTTTTGGGGAGAGTTATTGTAAGTGATTGGGTCCATGGTGTGGGCCAATCCCCTGACTGCCAGATCTTATTGCAGATTGTTAGTAAGGCGCTTATCGTGTCTTCTCCCCCTTCTTGGACTAGCTCTGCAGGGATGTTGTCTGCTCCTGCTGCCTTCCCTTTTCTCAGCGACTTCACTGCAGCCTCTACTTCTCGGAGGATGGGATAGTTGCCATTGTTGGTCACGGGTGGGTTGACAAGTATGCCTGGGTCCCCTGCAGCTCGGTGGTTGTACAAATCTGAGCAGTACTCTGTCCATCTCTTCAGTATGTCATGGTCTTCCGTAAGACAGTTCCCTTCACTATCTTGAATGATCGAGGAACGTCCTTCTTTTACACTGGTCAGGTCTTTCACCAGCTGGTATGCTTTTTTGCTATTATTTTTGTTCAGATTTTCTTCTACGTGTTTACACTGATCTTCAATCCACTTATTCTTTGCCTTTTTCATGCTTTTCTTGATATCCTGGTTAATTTCCCTGTATTGTTTAGCGCCTTCTACCTCTGATTTCTTTTTCTTTAATTCTCGACGCTTGTCACATAGAGCAAAGATGTCAGCTGTAACCCAAGGTTTCTTTGCTTGTCGGTGTTTGCCAAGGATCTCACTGGCTGTTTGGGTTACAACAGTGTTAAATGTGTCAATCAGTGTGTCCACGTCCATGTCTTATGCACCTAGAAGTAACAGTGGCGCGAATTTTCCTCCTATCTTTGCCTGAAAGGCTTCCGCTACCTCTGGGTCTTTCAGCTTCTCGAGGTCAAACTTGATTCTGGTGGGACCCTGCTTGTTGACCTTCTTTAGGCGGAGTCGGAAGGTCATCATCACTAAGTCATGGTCGCTTCCAATGTCTGCTCCTGGAAAACTTTTTGTCTTGGCAATGTTCACACTGGTTTGGAAGCGTCTCTTCACCATGATGTAGTCAATTTGGTTATGGTGCTCTCCGTTCGGGCTGTGCCATGTCCACCTTCTGGATGCTTTGTGCGGGCCAAACGTGTTCATCAGCTTTAGATCATTTGAACTGGCAAATTCCAGGAGCCTTAAGCCTCTGTCGTTGGTCTCTGCATTGCAGTAGCGTCCGCATGTGCCTTTCCAGTTCCTAGCAGCATCCTCTCCTATTTTGGCATTCCAGTCTCCCTGCACCACAAGAATGTCTTTCTTGGGGGTCTGTTCCAGAACTTCTTGCAGTTGGTCATAGAAGTCTTCTATTTCCTCATCGCCATAGTCTGTTGTTGTACAATTGTGATATTAAATGGGGTTGCCCTCAAGCGTATGGTGATAAGCCTACTGGAGACTGGCCGACAATCATAACGGTGTTTACGATGTCTTTGTGGACGAGAAATCCGACACCCTGTTCGTGTTTGTCTTCTTTGCCACTGTAGTACAGTTTGTGGTTTTCCTGGGTTGATGTTTCCCCAATGTTCTTCCATCGTACTTCGCAAAGTCCTATGATGGTCCAATGGTATCTGTTCATTTCATGTGTCAGTTCCTCTACCTTTCCAGGCGTTCTTAATGTTCTGACGTTCCAGTGCCAATGCTGATGTCGTTTCTGGCACGGAGATTTGATGGTTATGGTGCACCAGTAACACACTTAACACCTCTGCCCTGGCGCAAGACAGGAGGTGCGGTCCTTGTTCGGGGCGACGACCGATCCGGTATAGATTGAGGTAAGGTTGTCATTGCATGTGCTGTGTCTTGGGCAAAAGAACCTGGCGGAGCCCATCCCTCTCCAGGCTGTTAACCACAACCGAAATTCCACATAACTTGTGGCTCGCCTTGGTCCTGGACACGTGGCCGATGAGACCCTCAGGGACCCTCATGGGACTCTTTCGCCCTGAGTGGTGACTTCATCAAGGAAGTTCATACACCCAATCAGGTACCGTGTCAGCACCCTAGCCTTTGGTTATCCAAAACCTAACCTGCAAGGCAGCAGGGGACTCGTGGAGGGCGGGGTCGTCTATGTCCCGTGCAGATGTGAACATCTGCCCACTGCACACCATTTTGATCTAACATTTAGACTTTGCTGAAGGGTGAGGTTGACACTGAAAACCTTTGCATCAGAAAAGTCTAATGTGCCATCATCTGCAAAAAGGCTGCAGGTGACTCCAGTGGGAGAAATATGTAGAGGAAGATCATTTATAAAAAGAGAAAATAATAAGGGGCCAAGTATTGATCCCTGTGGCACACCATGACGAATAATACCCTCTGCAGATTGTTTGCCATTTACAAGAACAAATTGAGTTCTATTCTCTAGGTATGAATGAAAAAACGCCACAGCGTTGCTACTAAGCCTATATGCTCTAAGTTTCTGTGTAAGTAGATTATGATTGACTAAGTCGAAAGCTTTGCTAAAATCTAAGAATACTGTCCCCATCGTTTGCAGTCTGTTCATTGCATCGAGCCATCTATCAATCAGATGAATCAGCGCTGTATGACAAGAATGGCGTTGTCGAAGGCCTGATTGCAAGGGGTGTAAAACTTGATGATTTTCCAGAAACTGCTGTAAATGATGGTGAATATGTTTATTTATTGGTTTCGACAAAGTCGAAAGTAAGGAAATGGGCCTAAAGTTATTTGGCTCAGAAAGATCTTTAGTTTTGGGCAAAGGAATGACTTTTGCTTTCTTTCTCTTGGCTTGACTTCGCGAACGAAGATTTTATAGGAGTTGCCCACAACGTCTGCAGGCTTGTTCGTGGCTGCGGAGGCCAATCCGAGACAGGCAGGTTCGACCGCAGTGGCTGCAGGGGAAGGTATGGCCAGGGTTCTGAGCTGCGGCATCTCTGTTTTTTCTCCTGAGCCGCTTGTCCTTAAGGCTAGCTCTGTGAGAGTCCTCAAAGGAGACAGCTGCCTTGTAAATGGTGGAGCGCCAGGTGTCACGGTCCGCAGCAAGCGAAGACCACTGGTGGTGGTCGATTTGGCAGGCACTAAGTGACTTCTTGAGACAGTCTTTGTATCTCTTCTTTGGTGCCCCTCTGTCACGGTGTCCAGTAGCAAGCTCGCCGAACAGGGTGATCTTTGGTAGGCGATGATCCTCCATCCTGGAGACATGCCCCGCCCAGCGGAGCTGTGTCCGCAGCAGCAAATCCTCGATGCTCACAGTTTCAGCCTGTTCAAGGACCTCGACGTTGGTGACATAGTCACTCCAGTGAATGCCCAGGATGGTACGCAGGCAGCGCTGGTGGAAGCGTTCGAGGAGTCGTAGTTGGCTGCGGTAGAGGGCCCAGGACTCGGAACCATACAGCAGGGTGGTGAGGACCACAGCTCTGTACACGCTGATCTTGGTGCCTGTTTTCAGCTGTTGATTGTGCCACACCCGCTTGAAAAGTCGCCCGAAAGCGCTGTTCGCTTTTGCCAGCCTGCTGTCAAGCTCCTTGTCCAGCTTGGCGTCCGACGTGATAATGCTGCCAAGGTAGGTAAACTGGTGCACTGACTTTAGTTCAGACTCGCCAATGGTGATGTGAGGAGGGCGATACACTGTCTTGGGTGCCGGCTGATGGAGGACCTCTGTCTTTTTCAGACTGACCTCGAGTCCAAAGAGCTGGGCAGCATCTGCGAAGCAAGACGTGATGCGCTGCAGGGCTCTCTCTGTGTGTGCAACGAGGGCAGCATCATCAGCAAAAAGCAGCTCACGAATCAGTTGGTCTAGGGTTTTCGTGTGGGCCTGCAGTCGTCTGAGGTTGAACAGGCTGCCATCGAGACGATACCTGATGTACACTGCATCGTCATCATCGAGGTCCACTGTGGCCTGCTTCAACATCACGCTAAAAAAGATGGTGAAGAGGGTCGGTGCCAGCGCGCAGCCCTGCTTTACGCCGTTGAGAATAGGGAATGGTTCTGAGAGGTCATTGTTGAGTCTGACCTGGCCTTGCTGGTCCTCGTGTAGCTGGACAATCATATTGAGGAACTTTGGGGGACAGCCAAGTCGCTCCAGGATCTGCCACATGCCTTGCCTGCTCACAGTGTCGAGCCATCTATCAATCAGATGAATCAGCGCTGTATGACAAGAATGGCGTTGTCGAAGGCCTGATTGCAAGGGGTGTAAAACTTGATGATTTTCCAGAAACTGCTGTAAATGATGGTGAATATGTTTATTTATTGGTTTCGACAAAGTCGAAAGTAAGGAAATGGGCCTAAAGTTATTTGGCTCAGAAAGATCTTTAGTTTTGGGCAAAGGAATGACTTTTGCTTTCTTTAGGCTGGACAGAAATGCAGTTTCTGGAAAATCAGGGGTGTAAAACTTGATGATTTTCCAGAAACTGCTGTAAATGATGGTGAATATGTTTATTTATTGGTTTCGACAAAGTCCGAAAGTAAGGAAATGGACCTAAAGTTATTTGGCTCAGAAAGATCTTTAGTTTTGGGCAAAGGAATGACTTTTGCTTTCTTTAGGCTGGACGGAAATGTTCCCTGTCGAAAACAAAGATTGTAAATATACGTCAGAGAATCAACAACATATAGGTGAGCTAGTTTTAGTATTGCAATACTAATGCCGTCATGACCAGTTGATCTCTTATTTTTTAGCTGAGATATAGTTTTACCAACGTCATAAACCGTTATAACAGGAATGTTGAAAATACTTGACTTGAGCTTTCGGCAAAGAATTTATCAAGTACTTCTGATATCTGTGATATGTTTGGACAACTTTGTAATAGGACATCAGCAGCAGATAGGAAATGTGTATTAAATGTATCCGCTGAGACACTGGTGCATGCCGGCTTTTGTTTAGATTTTGTAAATGTGTCCAGGGCGCGCCATACTGTAACTGTGTCCCTTTTTCATCAATGATCTGTTTAAAGTGACACTTTGGGCTTCACGAACAAGATACTTACCTTATTTCGCTGTTTATGATAGGCATCAAATTTCTTGTGCTTTTTAAGTTCATTACGAAGTGACATAGCATCCTTGATATCTTTATTTAACCACAATGGAGGCTGTGCACTTTTTACACGTTTTTCTCTGTATGGTGCATGTTTATCCAGTACACTAAGAAAAAACTCATACCATTCTGCAAGCGCAGTATTGGGATCCGTGTAATTATAAACGTGACTGAAACATACTTGACAGAGATCCGATAGGAAAACATCTTTGTTAAAGTGTTTATAAGATCTAAATTTAATAGTGATGTGTTGGTGAATTTTGGGGCGTCCGTCACCTTTCAGAGCCCGTCTACAACAGACGGGGTAATGGTCACTAATAGCAACCTCGGGCACCTGCACCCCTAGTACTCTAGTCTTGTTGTTTGTGTAAATATGGTCGATCAATGTTGAGGAATTGGCAGTTACTCTTGTTGCTTTAGTGATCAACTGTTTGAGACCAAACAAAGTAAGAGTAGTTTTCCAAGCAGGATTGGAAGAAAGCAAATTGATGTTAAAGTCGTCTAAGATTAATAGATCAGAAGTACATTTGGTTGCATTGTCCATCATTTCCGTAAATGCGTCATACCATTCAAAAGTGGCTGAGGGATTTCGATAAACAAAGCGGATTAATAATGGGGTGGCTTTGCTTGCTTTTAGTTCAATCCAAACGCTTTCCACTAGGCCTGATTCTAGATCTGTCCGAGCACAATCCCTAATAGAATTGTTTAAATACACGGCTATTTAGGGAAAACAGGATCGCGACGAAATATATGAAAACCCGGGATATAAATGGCGTCATCACTGATGTTAGAGCACAGTCGTGATTCAGTTATTCTAAACACGTGGAAAGCGTTTGGTTGACTCAACATCACACATAAATCTGGAACTTTGTTAATATACAAATGATATATATTTAAATGTCATATAAGCAGCTGATGCGTATCAGGCTTGTCTGTATACATAACTGATGTAGAAAGATAACAATAAATCAACACCTATGAACCAAGAGAAAAGATATATATATATATATATATATATATATATATATATATATATATATATATATATATATATATATATATATATATATATATATATATATATATATATATATATATATATATATATATATATATATTATTGTATAGACGTGTGTTGTTTTTCAGTGCAGACGAGGAAAAAAAAGGCAGTCTATACGTTGACACACTACAAGTTCAATGTGTCTTGACCAACTGTCCAGTAGATGAAGAGTTGCTCGAAGTTTTCCAAAAAGCGTCAATAATCGCTTATGACTGATGGTGTGCTGGGAAACACAAGGAAAAAACATTGTCACAGTGCACTCGATATGTGGTACGCTTACACAAAGATACCTAACCAGCGTCCCAAATCGCTCAAAATGTAAATGTATTTTCGTGGTGATAATGTTACTCAGTTGTAGTTATTGTAGTTATAGACGAAGGATGATAGGAAACACCGTTACAGTGCGCACACGATATAAGAGATTACTTAGGAAGCAATGTCTATGATGTAAGAGATCACTTAGGAAGCAATGTCTATGATATAAGAGATCACTTAGGAAGCAGTGTCTAATCACTGAAAATCTGCTGTGAGAGAGAGAGAGAGAGAGAGAGAGAGAGAGAGAGAGAGAGAGAGAGAGAGAGAGAGAGAGAGGCGCGCTAGAGAGAATTACGTCATGTTTAGAGTATTATGTCAATGTCAGCGTGGTTAGTGACGGAGTTGCCTCTTTTACGTCACCGCCACTGTCTGACTTTCTCTAGAAGTCAAGTTTTTGTTTTTGTTTTTGTTTTCTGTTTTAATTCTTTCTGAAAAGAATTAATTTTTACTAAGAAGTTGAAAGGATACAAAGCTGGCTAACGAACTCGTCCAATGTCTTTATCCAAACTAGCTATATCCAAAATTTTAAGTAAATATGACAAAAATTACGGACATCTGGGTCAACCGACTTCCTATGAACGGTGGTTT
Organism: Semisulcospira habei; assembly: GCA_036245525.1. Classification (NCBI taxonomy): domain Eukaryota; kingdom Metazoa; phylum Mollusca; class Gastropoda; family Semisulcospiridae; genus Semisulcospira; species Semisulcospira habei. Next base: position 168,955,526 of record BTPG01000001.1, on the reverse strand, counting down.
ATGTCTTAAATGAGACATTCAATTACAAAATGCTCTGATGCTCTCTTAGCCACCCCTTTAAGAAAGTATTTCGCCAAATTTCAAGCTTGTGTGTACAGAAATATCGGAGATTCTCTTGTTTACATACATACGCACACATGTACGCGCCAAATGTACGTTCAGCAGCGAGGTTAGCGTAACTAGACATGACGTAATTTTTATGATGTAACTTCAATTGTGAGAGGTTTAGGCCTGCCCGCCTTTGACATCATGAACATGCTATTAAATTCGCCCCACTGCGACCCGTCCTAAAAAAGTCCTTTCTATAAATAGAAGGGACTTAAAGACGTCTTGAATTTTGCGAAGTTTCTAAAGAGTTGTAAAGTTATATAAATAAGAGCCAATTACGCCACCGAGATGCATAATGTTGTGTTAAATGTGCTACAGGTTTACTGTGTATACATTCATGCCATTCATGCTCGCATTCTATTGTTTCTGTTATTTTCATACTTTAATCATTTATTGGAAAGCGTGCATGGGCACATATGAGGTCATGTTTTACATGTTGGTTGTTGCACTATTCCTCCATACCCCGACAGGGGCGAAAGGAAACAAATAAAATCTTCAAATCTGGAAAATCTTCTTTGCCACTGACCGCAGATGGTCTGAAATTCCCCGTGACTGACTGTAAGCTGAAAGAGGGAAGGAGAAAACAATCGCAAGAGGTATGCAGTGTGTGTGTGTGTGAGTGCGCGCGCGCGCGCATACACACACGGAGCAGTCATAGAAAGAGACATGCAATACATCTACGACTGACCCACTAAAGTACTTGCACTAAAGTACTTGCCCTAAAGTACTATTTTATAAGCACCCCATCGAAGAGGCGGATTTAACAGGGTCGGAAAGCCGGAGAGAGAGATTCAATGATTCAATAAAGCTTTATTTATCAACGGTTGAGGCATTGACCTCGTCACAAACATCTATTTTTCAAACCTGCCGTTGCTACAAAACTACGAGACAATATACACAAAACTAAGTATTTAAATGTACATGTATATGAAACAAAAACATTGCTAGCTTTGGGAAAGAACTGAAGTCAGTCCCATGATGATCTCACACTCCTAAGACACACCGGCGCACCCACACCGAAGTAATAACTGTGGGCAAACTTAAAATACCATTACGCGTAGTGAACTGAGACACATTTCAACACCATTTGTGTTCATTATGCCTTGTCGACACACCTAATGAACTTTAACAGCAGTTGGGACACGCAGCAAAAACACACGCGTAATCGCACTTATTTATTCTGCGCAGCCGTTAGCGTGTCAATCTATTTTTAGTTGTTTCTTGTACTGAAAGCGTTGTATTTATAGAACGGAATGGCGTCATTGTCAAATTACTTGCTATTAAGACGACGTGTGCCGAACTGGATTTTCCTGTGTCTAAATGAACCATATCTAGACGTGTGTGTAGGGGGTGTAGGGGGCTCTGGATAGAGGTAGCACCTTTGCTGTTCGGCAGCTGCGTCCTACATAGGACGGACGGGCATCACTGGTCCTCATCCATCTCCTTAATCTCTGACGTGCTGGCTCCAAGCGCCACACCCTGGCAAACCACCTCAGCTGGTGGGCTAAACCACGTGAGGGGGTGGTGTTCACATTGCACCACTAGGCGGATGAGCTGTTTCTGACAGCCAACGGCTAGAGGACGGAGGAGATCAGGTTGGATCCAACGGCCAAATGTGGGGGAGTAAACCTTTCAAATCAGGAGTGGAGCCCCGAAGGCAGACAGCTGCCTGTATTCACGCACTGTTCTGGCAGCTCCTGCAGCCAAACTGGTGCCAAACGTACTGCTTTGCATTCCTTTGGATACATCAGCGAGGCCGAGAGGGGGATCTTGACGACTGGGCACCCAGGATCTCCATAAACTTCGCCCAGGCTTGCGCCCTGGAGAGGTCACTCCAGTGACTGACCCAGCAAGCGCATATACCCATTGTCTTCCGAGACAGGATGCCAAACAGACGTGTGTGTAGCGTTTCGTAACCATTTGTTACAGAAGTGTATCTTTGGACATTTACGGCGGTAGTGGGCCTTTAAGAGAGAGAGAGAGAGAGAGAGAGAGAGAGAGAGAGAGATCGAGAGAGAGAGAGAGAGAGAGAGAGAGAGAGAGAGAGAGAGAGAGAGAGAGAGAGAGAGAGAGAGAAGGGCTGCGAAACTTCTACACATAAATCAAAGTGATTCTCTTCATACCACATGGCCAGCGCCTAATTCAGGAAAATGTATATATGGTGCGTGTTTATCAAAATTGCTACGACCGTTTTTGCCAAGTGCAGAATATTTTAGTAGTATTTGTCCGGCATGTTTTGTCTGAAAATGGACTATGCAGGTTTACTTGTCCGGATGGGGGAAATTTGACACGCACACCGCAACTTTCGATGGCCGTACGAGAAAAGCTCAAGCTCAGAGTGGCATACATCGGTATGCAACTACCCAATGCGCAAAAAGCCATCGGGCCGACGTCGGCCGCCGTTGGCCCGCGCACGGTCGTGCGCGTGCCAACAGCGGCCGACATCGGCCCGATGGCCTTTTGCGCATTGGGCAGGGGACGTTAAATAACAATAAGCCGCTAAAACATTTTGACTTCCAACAAAACAGACTTTGGTGTGATTTGCCGCATAGCCTCCACGACAGGACTGTTAGCGTCAAAGCACTATTTCTCGTGAAACAACACTCACAGGTCGATGTAATTTGCGCACAATTGTGTCAAGGTTTAACTCATTCTACCCCAGACACACCACAGCAAGATAAGGATCGACCATGATAGTTCAAGGGTGATGCCAGAATAGCTTGGCGCCCAAAGGGCGCCAAGCTATTCTGGCATCACCCTTGAACTATCATGGTCGATCTGTGTCCTGCGGCACTGCAATGCAGTCTTCAGAGGACAAGGGCAACATTTAAGTATGTGTGATCAGGGCATTTTTCAGAAAGGGAGACATGAAGCGACTGGCGATTACTGTTCCTGATCCAGATAAGACTGGAAAGCACTGAAATAAACAGGCGTGCATTTTTTGGGTGCAACAAGTAGCTGCCTGTTCAGACATCGAGTCATTTTTTAGTCTTCAGTGACATTAGAAATGAATGTCTGTATGTTCAATGTTTTCTCTTTATGTTCCATGATCCTTCTTCGAAATAAACCGTTTAAGCATTCAACAAGCAGTGAATTTTAGTTTGTGTGTGTGTGTGTGTGTGTGTGTGTGTGTGTGTGTGTGTGTGTGTGTGTGTGTGTGTGTGCGTGCGTGTGTGCGTTTGTACTTGCGTGCGCGTATGTGTGTACTTGCGAGTGTGTGTACCTGTATGTGAGTGTGTGCGTGTGTTGTCTCGTGTGTGTGTGTGTGTGTGTGTGTGTGTGTGTGTGTGTGTGTGTGTGCGTGTTTGTTCGTGTTCGTCTGTGTGCGTTCGTGTGTGTGTGTGTGTGTGTGTGTGTGTGTGTGTGTGTGTGTGTGTGTGTGTGTGTGTGTGTGTGTGTTGTTTGCTTACGATACTGTGCTGCGTACAGATGGTAAACCACTTTTTTATTGTTATTGTTTTGTATTGTTTTTATTGTTGCAATCAATTTACCTGTTTATTATTTTATGGACGCGCTCATACTTCAACTTTTAATAGACAGGTACAATGTCACGCCATCGTGCCCTTGTCCTTTATGTCACTCAAAAGAGTGCAAAGAGAGCATTTCTCAAAATAGACGTTATGGTAATCGCACTTGATAGAATAAAAGAATTTCTGAAAAAATGTTCGCGGGGTTCGCACGCACCAAAAGTGATAGGACCCTCGAGGCGACAAGAACAAACAACTGGCAAAGCCTAGCTCGTAATACAAATAATAATATCTAATAATGCCTATTACCTCTCGCATCATTCTGAAAACACATATAAAAGGACGCAGCGCCACTCGCCTCACCCCCCACCCACTACCCCACCCCCACCAACCCCCTACACACACACACACACACACACACACACACACACACACACACACACACACACACACACACACACACACCGCACACACCCCATGATATGCACACAGGCAAACACAGTGCCGCAGGCATGAGGCAAGGCCACCTGATTCGTCGATCCACACATTCATGCAGTCTGAAGGCTAGACATGTAGCAAACATGTAGACAGGAGCTGGTCCGAAGGTCACAGGCAGTCAGAAGACTCATACTGATTTACTAAGTACCAAGACTACTTCAGTGTCTGCTGACTGGCTTAGCGATCCACACGTCCAGGCAGAATACTAGACATGCGTGTACAGATTAACCAATCATTCGGTACAATCTGACCTAGCAATGCCGGACGTGCGTGCGTGCGTGTGTGTGAGTGTGTGTGTGTGTGTGTGTGTGTGTGTGTGTGTGTGTGTGTGTGTGTGTGTGTGTGTGTGTGTTTGCATGCGTGTGTGACTTTGTGGGGGTGCGAAGTTTTATCAAAGTTCTTTTAGGCTACATACACATCATCTCTTTTAGTCGTTTCTTTAAGATATCAAATCATGTATGTACGTATTTTTTGTTAAACGCCGGTTGTGAATGTATATGTTCAGCAACATGACACAGTCCTTATTGGCATTGTCAATATGGTTTAAAATTTAAAAAAATAACAAAAAACACACATCTTGAATCTTGAACTAGCATCACAAAAAATTGGAGAGTGACATCAACACGTTAGGTAGAGAACAATGTTACGGTTATAACATCGCCGTCACGGTCAGACACATATTCAGTAACTAAACACAGTTGAACTGTTCATGTGCTTTTCTGGTACTCCAATCAACCAAATATCAAACTCCTTTAAAGATGTGCTGGTGCTAGTTTGACTGTTGTAATTGCAATGAAAATTGATGCCAACACTGTTCTATGGATATCTGACCTCTGTCATTATGACATCAGTGCCGGAAATATGACGGTCCGCGGTCGCCGGTTATGGCGAACTCCGATCATGTTTTGATAACATTTTTCCAACTTTCATAATGAAAGGGACATTGCGCCTAAATTACACCAGATCTGCTAGCGTCGTTTCATTCAATATAACGTTCCGGTACAAACACATATTTACCAAAATGGCTTTTAAAATCTCTGTCCATTGGCTAGATACATCCCGAAAACTAAGTTTTGATATCTGTATCGTGTAGCCTATTTTATCGTGTTTCTTTTGTTAAAGGCTATAGCCATCGACAAATGAATCGGGAACACAACTAATCCAAAGCTGGTCCTCATACTGACCAGGAACGCAAGCAGTCACAAGATTAACCATTGTAGCATAGCGGTGGAGTGTTCGTGTGCTGTCATTTCTAGACAGACCCAGCGGCTCCCATTCCGGCTCAAACTGTTTGAATCATAGTCAGCGAAGCTCGAGGTGACTGAATCACTAAACAGTTTGAGAATGCGAGTCGCGAGAACTGTCAATAAATGATGGTATACGAACACTCCACCTCTATGTTTTATAGAACCTTTCACAACTTGAATCCAGGCACCAAATATCAAACCCAAAGTGGACGACAGTTTAGCTTTAGCCTATTCGTCGTCTGGTGCCGCTCACCGCTGATTCTGTTGAGTTTCAAGCGCTGCTTTGTGAAGCAAGCAATTTAAACGTTGGATATCTACAGTGATGAATCGCAAAAGTTTGTCTGTTTCACTTGTTCTGTTTTTATCGCTTTCGTGAGGAGTGAGTGTATTACTGATGCGATTCTCGGCCCAGAAAGCACAGCGCGATAAACCGACGCCTAAGACTTATCACAGCCGTCTTATAAGAGGTGTGGGGTGTTTTGCTATGTTTAAGTGGTCTTGAAAGGTTCTGTACATATATATTGGTCGTTAACTAGATACATAGAACGCTGACAGCAAAAAGTAACATGGACTGAGTAGGGCTGAGTTGGTATACGGCCTCGCCCTGTAGAGGGTGTACAGGTCAGTTTTACTGAGGCTTTGCTAACCATTCGTGCCGAGGTGCATTTTGTATACAGACCAAAACGATACGTGTTTAAATGTACACACTCCAGTTTTAAGTATCGTGATCTCGCGCATGATCTAAGACCCGGATTGCCGTCAGTGTGTGTGTGTGTGTGTGTGTGTGTGTGTGTGTGTGTGTGTGTGGGGGGGGGGGGGGGGGTGTAGTTTGCTGTCTATCGTAAACTTTAACGTTGGCATTTTCTCGGAGACTTTTCAAGCCACATTCTTCAAACTTGGCCCAAGGATACTTTGTGGCGAGGCCTTTCTAAACATACCAATTTGAGTGACCTCTCACAAAGATTATTAAGATCACAGGGGCTCAGGAAATAGGTCAAAAATAGCTATATTTTGACATTTTTTTTCTGAAATACTATTCACAACTTCAAACTCAAACTTGGTACAAAGATAGCTGAGGGTAAGACCTTTCCATGCCTACTAATTTGGTTGATCCCTCAGTAAGGGCAACGGTCACAAGAGCCGGCTCAGAAAATAGGTTCAAAATAGCCACATTTTGACAAAAGGTGTTATTTTTTTTCAAAAACAACTTTAAACCAAAACTTGCTATATGGGAAGACCCATCTATGCATACTGTTTTGGATAAAGCTTCGGAAAAGTCAAGGATCACAGGCTGGCAAATGTGTGTAAAATGCCAATTTGTGATAAAATTTTAGGTATTGGCAACATTTTTGCAAATTTTTCCAATCAAACTTGGCACAATAAGCTGATAAGACCTTTCTGTGCATTTGAATTTACTTAACTCATTGCAGAGGTCAAGGGTGGGGAAGGGGGTGCAGGGTTGGATCCAGGTTGGGGCAGGGGGGTTCATACCAAATTTGTAAAAATGCTATAACAAAGTCCCTTTTTGGGGTGTTTGGGACCCCCCCCCCCCACCCCCCTCCCTCATTTGTTCATTCGGTCCTTGGAAGCAAGGTCTATCGCATCGCCCCCTTCCCTCCCCCCCCCCATCACCCCTCCCCTCTTGCACTCATCGCTGTTTGATTTTTGGCACACCGAAAGCAAAATCTGTCGATCTGAACAACCCCCACCCCACCCCCCACCCCCCTCGGTTGCTTGAATTTTGCGACCCCTGGCAGCAAGGTCCATCGACTACCCCCTCCCCCTCCTCTCCCCGTTGTTTGATTCTTCGGCTCTTGGAAGCAAGGTCTGTCAGCTACTCCCCCCCCCCCCCCCCCCCCCCCCCCCCCCCGCCCTCCTCTCCCTGTTTGATTTTTTTCGGCCCCCGTATGAAGCAAATTGTAGTGTTGAGGAGGCCTTTTGTATCAGGTTCACGGTTCCAAACAAGACGTTGGACCCACCCCCCACCCTCCCCTCCTCCCCCCCGCAGGAGTAAAGTAAAGTGATCCGACCCTGTCATGTGTTCTTAGAACATTTCGGCAGTCTTTCTGAACGTAAGCAGGAAATGAATTGACCCTGATAATTCAACGGTACTGTCAGATTAGCTTGGCGCCTTCAGGAGACAAGCTAATCTGACACTACCCTTGAATTATCATGGTCAATCTAAGCAGCTGGTACACAGAGGTTATGCAACAGCTCCAACATTTGAAAAATGGGACCTTGGGTCTAAATGTATGTGTGTGTGTGTGTGTTGTGAAGGGGTGAGGGAGATGTGTGTGTGTGGGGGGGGGGGGGTGCCCCGTGGGGGGAGGGGGGGGTGTGCATACAAATACGTGAGGCTAGTATCTGATAAGTGAAGTTATTGCCTGGCACAGGAGTTCGCTACACTGACCCTTGTAGGCCACCTGAGGGAGGTCAAAGGAACCATGCATTGGTACCCCCTTCGACCAAAAAGGTATTCAAGCTGTTTTGTTTACAGGAAAAAACTCAAATTCGCTTATCTTGCGCTTATAAGACACCAATGAATGTGGCATTTGGTCACGTGACAACATGTGGGCGTTAGCTTTGGCGCCTCGTGTTTTGAGTGAAAGTTTATGAATTTGGATTACCAAACAACGCCCCCTCACATTCAGACTGGTGCTGAGAGCGATTTTAAGGTAAATTTTTTTATTTTTACAGCGTTCACATGAGGTCACAGATAGTGAAAGGACCGTATTCACTTTTCTGTTGGCTCACGTGCGAAGGCCCGGAAAGTGATTCTATTATTTCATCTTCTGTCCGTCATCCGTCTGCCATGGTCTGTGTCGAAAACTTTAACGTTGGCATTTTCTCGGAGACTATTCAAGCCATAGTCTTCCAACTTGGCCCAAGGATACTTTGTGTCAAGACCTTTCCAAACATAGCAATTTGAGTGACCTCTCACAAAGGGAAGGTCACAGGGGCTTAGAAAATAGGTAAAAAAATAGCTATATTTTGACATAATTTATTTTTTTCTAAAATATTATTCACAACTTCAAACCCAAACTTGGTACTAAGATAACCTGAGGGTAAGACCTTTCAATTCATACTAATTTGGTTAATTCCTCGGAAAGGTCAAGGGTCACAAGAGCTCAGAAAATAGGTCCAAAATAGCCATATTTTGTCAAAAGATGATTTTTTCTCAAATACTGCAAACGTGGAGAGGGTCACAGGCTTGCAAATGTGTGTAAAATACCAATTGTTGATAAAATTGTAGGTATTATGCACATTTTCACACAATTTTCAATCAAATTTGGCACACAGGTGATGATAAGACCTTCCTATCATGTATACTAGTTCAGTCAACTCTATGATATCATAAAGGTCAAGGGTCACGGGTGTTTGACAGCTGTGTGAAAACTAATTAGATTTTGAGAAAACATGGATTTTGCTGGTGCAAAATGTCATCTCTTTGTCACAAGGGACACACATGTTACATCTAAAATCCACATTATGGTCTGTTAAATCAAGATCTATGCCCTTTGGAGATGGGTGGCGTTTGCCTATTGATGGCACTGTTTTTATCAGTCAGCAACACAATATCCAGATTGATCTTGCGGGTGGTGGGATCATTTTTATGTGACTGAGTATGTGTGTGTGTGTGTGTGTGTGTGCGTGCGCATCTGTGTGTGTGTGTGTGTGTGTGTGTGTGTGTGTGTGTGTGTGTGTGTGTGTGTGTGTGTGTGTGTGTGTGTGTGTGACAGCAACTAGAGCCCGCGATTGAGGACGGATAAGCTTGAAATTGTATGATATTGTCCCTAAAAGAATAATTTTCATGTATTTTCTTTTTTGATTTCTTGATTAATATGATCATTCGCGAGAAAATGGCCGTTTCACAAAAACCGGTTGAGCCACACTGGAGTCCGTAAGGTTTTTATTTTTACTAGATATTTTGGATATAGCTAGAATAAAGGAAGATACTGAATGAGTTCGTTAACCAGAATTGCATCTCTAGAACATTTTGAGTGATAATTTTTTTTTTTAATTTGTTCACGTTTTTGAGATTAATTTCACGAATTATTTGGGATTAATCTTAAAACAATTGAATCTTTTTTACAACAACAACAACAAAATCTTCTAATTTTTTTCTCATATACGGTATTTACATAAACCTGCAGTTTATCTCGGCTTTCGGGTACAAATAGGTTAATTGTGGCCTGTATGCCCTATGTGTGAGAATCAGACAATTTTCTGCACCACTTTTTCGGAGTCATTTGTAAAACAGCTAACATAACGTTAATTTTTCTTTTACAAAAAAACAAACAAACTATCTTCTCATTAATACCCGCATGATTTTTCATAAACAGTATTTGCATAATCCTGCTGTTTGTCCCGGCTCTGGGGTAGGATTAGGTCAGGTTGTGACCTGTAATCCCTCGGTGTGAAAATCAGCCAAAAAATTGCAAAAGTTTGATCCTCTAATTCGTCAAATGTTAGTGCTGCGATGAGTGACGTATAACATCAAGTCGTTACTATGAACACGGCGTCGCGGGACGTGAAGCTTGAAGTGACGTCATTGCGCTGCTCGTGCTATTCTTCTTCTTCAGAAAAGCTTTGCTAGGCCAGATCACAGGGCATACAAATGACGGGAATCACATTGTGTCCGTCTTTATTTTTGTGTGCCAGTGTGTGTGGTTCAGAGGGTGGGTAGAAAGAAGGAGATGCCTGGATTCCTGTCGCTATACGAGCCCACAGAGGGTACTAATGGCGGGAAGCGCCGTGTGTCCGTCTTTATTTCTGTGCCCCGACGTGTGTGTTGATCAGAGGTTAGCTTAGAGAGGAGGGAAATGGATCAGAAGGATAAGCTTAAAAATATGAACAACTCTGAATGTTCCTAAAAGATAAACGCTTGTAAGCTGCAAACAATACCTTTGGGATTAAATCCTCATCTTGTTTTAATTTGTGAAGTTTCTATCACCTTCTGCATTTTTTTGTGAACATTTTTCATATCTATTTGTTCTACGAACACGATGCAGATTCTGATTAAACGATTCAGTTCGACGACTTTTATTCCAAATTCCAGCAGATTTAATAAACTACCCAGGAAACAAAGGCTCCTCGGGCCCCCGACGGCCTCAGTGGGCCCGCGCACGACTGTGCGCGGGCCCACTGCGGCCGTCGTGGGCCCGAAGACGTGTTGCTACTGGGGTATAAGCATTGTTTTATGTTGTACACACCTCAATCTTAAATTATAACTGCCTTCTGTTTCCGCAAAACACCATTACTACAGTGCTCAGGTTAACGGACAAAATGTGAATTTCAATGAAGAACTCATTATCCGTCGACCAAAGCATGAGTCAGTGATTTATTTAGGAAGTCAGTCTTTTTTTTTTTTTTTAAGCAACGAATGTTACCTCAGATAGTTGGTGTCGTAGCCATAGTTGCTCACAGAAAGGTGTCTGACGTGTTTGTGTTTGGATTCCCAACAATATGTTCTTCATTACTTTGCATTTTTTTCTTTTATTGTTCCAAAATAGGACAACGGTTACTCTTTTAAATTCGTCACTGACCTAATTTCTTGAGAGAATGCAATATTTTTTTTACCAGATCTGAGCATTCACAGACTGTTAATTTCTTTATTTTGCCCTTTTTGAGAGTCTGTAGACATTTCTTTTAAAGACTCGTGCGACATTTTAGCCTGACATATTTTTAAGATATATTTACATCTTGTCTTAAGACCTTGCTTTTAGTCTGGCTGACCAGATTTTTACCCATCCCGCCGTGAGATGGCCTTAGTCGCCTGCTCGGCGTTAAACCCAAATAACTAAACTAAACTAACATATTTGAAAGTCCCTCTCCACTTCTGGTTAACTCATTTGGTTGAGCTACAAATGTAGTCAGCCGCCGTGGCAGAGACACAACTTATTCGTATCAAATCACGTGCGTGAACGACGTTTAGTATCAACGTGTAATTTATAACGGAACTGCAATGAACTTGGCTGAAAAGGAGGAGAGTTGTATTTTTTTTAAAAGAAGCAAAAACTATTCTGTCAAATAATGCGAGGCCCATGTTTTCTTAAAGCTGAGGTTGAGTCTTTTTGTTCCGTGTTTTTGGACCCAGCTAGGGCTGGTGGAAAAGCTGGACAGTACAGCCTTGCGTATGGGATGGAAATCAGTGCAGAGAAGACCAAACTGATGACCAATAACACCAGTGGCATTGGCACTGACGTCATGATTGGAAGCCAAAAACTGGAAACAGTTAATAAATTCAAATACTTAGGAGCCATTGTGACAGATGAGGGATCAAAACCAAAAATACTGTCCAGGATAGCGCAGACAACAACAGCACTGACAAGATTGAAGACCATATTGGAAGGGCAGAAACACCACGCTCTGCTCCAAGATCAAACTGATGCCGGTCTTAGTCATCTCAGAGTTCTTGTATGCCTGCGAGTCATGGACCCTCACAGCAGACCTTGAAAGGAGGATACAAACCACTGAAATGAGATGTTTTCGAAGGCTGCTCAGTTTTGGCATTTCATACAGATTGATCACGAACGAGGAATTGGGAAGCAGAATCAGGCAAGCCATTGGGCCCTATGAAGACCTATTAGCCATTGTGAAAAAACGCAAACTGAAGCGGTATGGGCATGTCACGCGTTCAGCAGGGTTTGCCAAAACAATCCTGCAAGGCACTGTGCAAGGAGAACAAAGGAGAGGAAGATAGTGGAAAAGATGGGAGGACAATATATCAGAGTGGACAGGACTGAAGCTGGGCGATACACTAAGAATGCAGAGAACCGGCAGAGAGGAATGGAGGGAGCTGGTTGCCAAGTCATCATTGGTGCCCCAACGGTCGGCAAGACTACGGGATATAAATAGATAGATAGATAGATAGATAGATAGATAGATAGATAGATAGATAGATAGATAGATAGATAGACAGACAGACAGACAGACAGACAGACAGACAGGTAGACAGGTAGGTAGATAGATAGATAGATAGATAGATAGATAGATAGATAGATAGATAGATAGATAGATAGATAGATAGATAGATAGATAGATAAGGCTACACATTGCCGATATGTCGGTCAAACTGCTCACTAACTGTATAGACCGACCCACATCTATGGCAGGAAGATCTAGGTTCCGCCCCTTTAGTCGGGGTCTGGGCGCGGCAATCTGCTACCCGTGCTTCGCGGAAGTAGCGCGAGTGTAGACTGATAGTGTAGTAAAGCGCGCTGTTTGACGTTGGTTTTTATTAAACCATGTTTAGGGTGGTATATCTTCTAAAGTATACCATTATAGGAGCTGTAAACAAGTCAGTACAAACTAGGTATTGGGTTTTAATGTTAGTCTATAGATTATGTAGTTGTGCGATCCTAAACTTAGCATTTTATGAACTGAATGGGTACTCGTCTCATTTTCGCCAAAGTTTGATTTTTTTCATAAACTATAAAAGAACTTTGAAATTTTGCATGACCGCACATTTGTATGTACTCTTTCCGAAGGTAATATTGGTTATTATGTGTTTACAGTCTGAAATTATGGGTGATCCTACCTACATGTGGGCATACCTAATCTCTAAAGTAAATTTTCGTGCAGGCGGCATTGTACACTTTTCCACTAGCAGAAGAAAAATCTTAAGATTTCAGTCTATCTGAAAACATCTCTTTTTCCCTCTTAGGAACTGCTGCTAGTGCTGGTCTGTTTACATCACCGCGGTATCTCTCATCCCAGCCATACGGGGTCAGCGTACAAGCACAAATGCTGCACACACACACACACACACACACACACACACACACACACACACACACACACACACACACACACACACACACACACAGAACAGACAAATCTACAGTCCAATTTAGAAAACCAAATGTATATACAAGCGATCAAGTCAGATTATGAAGAATATGTTGGAGTATGGGGAAGCAGAAATTTAGTGATGTCTCACAATTGTGAATCCTTCAGGGTTCAGTTGATCATGCGGCAGACCGCACATGATCGTTAACTTAAAATCCACTCTTTCGTGTCGTGAGTAAAGGCTTCGGGAATGGAAAAACTGCACTTCTGGTTATGGATCAGGGTATCGGGACTATGACTTTCATACCCCACAGCAGCAGTGCTTTCCACTACCGCCGAAATCGGCTAAAAGAACAGAAAATACAGACGCATCTAGCAACGAATTCGATTTTTTTAATGCCGGAGCACGGCGTGGCATCCGGAAGCATATGGTTCTACGGCGTGCTGATTGGTCGAGCGGCTCTTAGTTGCGCTTGCTACGGAGTGACATTTCAACCCAAAAGTGGGTCGGTCTATTGGCGGATTTTGAACTCTGTCAGCTCTGGGCCTAAATAAGGCACCATTTTATACCCCTCGGCCTTCGAGGTACAATGTTTCCTTTGACCTCCCTCAAGCCCGCTACAAGGGGCCGTGTAGCATACCCCTCCGACCAATAACTTATAATATCTTACATGTTATGTGATATGCAGTTTGAATGTGATGTGCATAGTGTTTATATTCTTTATCGGTCTTATTTGTGTTCTACATTTTAGATAATGTTTCTTACTAATCCTTTTACCTCTTTTTATTATGAGCTTTGAGCTGCAACAAGAATATCCCTTTTGGGACAATAAATATCTTGAATCTTATAAATGGGAATGAAGTCAACAAAACTTTCAAATCATATCACTTGTTTGTTCGAAGTCACTCAATGTTTTAGATAAAAACACTAATTAGAGAGAGGCCTGCGCGTTATTGAACAGTGATCATAGCCGATCTAATTGTCCCAATCACACACAAATTGGTAGAAATGGGAGGGGGTGGGAAGAAAGAGAGAGGCTATGCTAAGTTCGTAAGTGCCTGGTATGTCCTCGCCGTTTAAAGTGTCAAAATGACAGCTGAAAAGGATCCGTGGTCCTGTTGTATTTATTTGTAATGTTTCATATCGTCTATGTCATGTTTGACTGCGTGTGTTAGCGCAATGAGTTTTTGCCACAAAAAGATTTTGCGCTATACACAAGAACCATTCATTATTATTATTATTATTATAGGTACGTGCAGAGCACGTGGTAAAGCCGGAGAGAAAATCAATGAATCAATGAAACTTTATTTTACAACGGTTTAGGCATTGACATCGTCATCGACACAGCCATTTTACAAACCTGGAAGAGAGAGAGTGTGTGTGTGTGTGTGTGTGTGTGTGTGTGTGTGTGTGTGTGTGTGTGTGTGTGTGTGTGTGTGTGTGTGCGCGCGTGCGTGCGTGCGTGTGCGTGCTTGCGTGCGTGCGTGTGTGTGTGTGTGTGTGTGTGTGTGCAGAGAGTATCGACCCAGTGCGCAAGGCCATCGGGCCGCCGTTGGCCCCGCGCACAACTGTGCGTAGGCCAAGGGCGGCTGACGTCGGCCCGATGGCCTTTTGCGCATTGTGGAGGCTACGCTATAGCGTAGCTTTAATGGTATTCTTTGGTGCGAGTGAGTGTGTGCCTCGCCGCTCGCATCAGTTTCTTTTAAAGACATGAAACATCAGTTCAAATGCGCATCTTTCTCTCTAAACACACACACACACACACACACACACACACACTGACATACAATTTTCAGGCTGTATTTTATTTCAATGTATTCTGCTGTCACTTAATTGTCACTGACCTCTGTCGACGTTGGGCGGTCCAGTGACAAGGTTTGATGAGAAGTGCTATACTTCTATACAGTGCATATCTCCAATGCGCAAATGGCCATCGAGCCGACATCAGCCGCCGTTGGCCCGCGCACAGCCGTGCGCGGGCCAACGGCGGCCGACGTCGGCCCGATGGCTTTTTTCGCGTTGGGCACATATCTTAACCCCTTCCCTATCAACGGACGAACGTTTTGTTTCTGAAATCTGTGTTCCCTCAACTACCAAAAGCCACAACTTGCCCAAAAATATGGACACAAATTGTTTTCGGCGAGAGACATAGATCCTCATAAGCCCCCCCCCCCCCCACCCCCACCCCCCCGCAGTCGCTTGGACCCATAAGGATCAATGTCTCTTGCAGCTGGATCGCGTTGACATCCAGGCAGTGAAGGGGTTAATGCGACAAGGTGACATTCAGAAAGCACAGACGGGAAACTCCCCGATTCTGATGTACGTCTACTCCGCTTATAGAAAGGTCGGATATAACGAAATTCGGATACAACAACACTTTTTTTTAGAGGTTCCGACAGCAAGCTTTGTATGTAAATTACTTCGCATATACGCCGTACAACGGCGTAAAGCAGGGCTGCGTGCTGGCACCAACCCTCTTCACCATCTTTTTTAGCATGATGTTGAAGCAGGCCACAGTGGACCTCGATGATGACGATGCAGTGTACATCAGGTATCGTCTCGATGGCAGCCTGTTCAACCTCAGACGACTGCAGGCCCACACGAAAACCCTAGACCAACTGATTCGTGAGCTGCTTTTTGCTGATGATGCTGCCCTCGTTGCACACACAGAGAGAGCCCTGCAGCGCATCACGTCTTGCTTCGCAGATGCTGCCCAGCTCTTTGGACTCGAGGTCAGTCTGAAAAAGACAGAGGTCCTCCATCAGCCGGCACCCAAGACAGTGTATCGCCCTCCTCACATCACCATTGGCGAGTCTGAACTAAAGTCAGTGCACCAGTTTACTTACCTTGGCTGCATTATCACGTCGGACGCCAAGCTGGACAAGGAGCTTGACAGCAGGCTGGCAAAAGCGAACAGCGCTTTCGGGCGACTTTTCAAGCGGGTGTGGCACAATCAACAGCTGAAAACAGGCACCAAGATCAGCGTGTACAGAGCTGTGGTCCTCACCACCCTGCTGTATGGTTCCGAGTCCTGGGCCCTCTACCGCAGCCAACTACGACTCCTCGAACGCTTCCACCAGCGCTGCCTGCGTACCATCCTGGGCATTCACTGGAGTGACTATGTCACCAACGTCGAGGTCCTTGAACAGGCTGAAGCTGTGAGCATCGAGGCTTTGCTGCTGCGGACACAGCTCCGCTGGGCGGGGCATGTCTCCAGGATGGAGGATCATCGCCTACCAAAGATCACCCTGTTCGGCGAGCTTGCTACTGGACACCGTGACAGAGGGGCACCAAAGAAGAGATACAAAGACTGTCTCAAGAAGTCACTTAGTGCCTGCCAAATCGACCACCACCAGTGGTCTTCGCTTGCTGCGGACCGTGACACCTGGCGCTCCACCATTTACAAGGCAGCTGTCTCCTTTGAGGACTCTCACAGAGCTAGCCTTAAGGACAAGCGGCTCAGGAGAAAAAACAGAGATGCCGCAGCTCAGAACCCTGGCCATACCTTCCCCTGCAGCCACTGCGGTCGAACCTGCCTGTCTCGGATTGGCCTCCGCAGCCACGAACAAGCCTGCAGACGTCGTGGGCAACTCCTATAAAATCTTCGTTCGCGAAGTCAAGCCAAGAGAAGAAGAAGAAGAAGAGACTTCGCATATAACAAATTTCGGATATAACAACAAGAGAAATTGGGTTCCTCGGCCATTTGTTTTATATCCGGAGTATACTGCATCAGGGGCAGTTGCATGAGCGCCTGGTGCCGATAATACTGCCCCTATCCTGTAAGCATGCGCAGTAGATCGAGACAGGCAACCGGTGTCACGTTACACTGCTAAACTAAAGGTAGTGACGCGACAGTTTTGTCGTTTTTGTCCATTCCACTTTTTTTTGTTTTGTTTTTTTTTGTTTTTGATTACTGAATCAGTTTCCAATTTGAATCGCCCCTCACCCGACCGCGGCCCCCCCCCCCCCCCCCCCCCCTCTTTTGAGCATGCAGTCGATGGTACTGTTCACAGTACACTTGCAATCCAGACCAAAAAGGTGACTGCCATTACTTCTGCGAATGAAGATAAGTAGCGGCTAATCTCTCTGTTGTTTGTCTATTTTGACAAAGGGTATTTACCCGAAATATTAATAAATTGTGTTGTACCCGTCTTTTCTAAGCGTGTTTCTTTCTCCGTTGGGTACTACAGTACACTTGGCTATTAACGGGGCCGGAAGGTTAGTTAGTTATTGGAGTATAACGCCGAGCAGGCGACTAAAGCCATTTCACGGCGGGAAGGGCAAAAGTCTGGTCAGCCTGGTGAAGAGAAAACTCTTAAAACATCATGTAAATACAGTTTAAAAGTAATCTTAACTAAAACGTCACACAGGTCAAGCGTACCTGTCTGGACTGGAAAAGAGCAGTCAATTTATATAGACTGCAGAGACTTAAATTTCAGTCGTAAATCAAATTGGCTTCCTTTAAAAAGCTGAAGATTTTGTCCGGGGGAACGTCCCGAAACAAAAGCCTTCAAAGAGTCTGCTGTATAGTGGGCGCAAGCTATTGTAGACTTCAGCAATCAAGCACTAAGCAAATCATTCTCCGGGAGCCTTTTCGCCAGAAGAGGAAGTGACGTTACACCTTGACTATGGCCTTGCCGATGTTAGCTCCCTCGAAGAGAGAGATGAAAGCTTCCGGCATCTTTTCAAACCCATTCGTGATGGTCTCCTGATAGTGAAGACGACCCTGCAACATGTAAAGTGTTTCAATAAGAGTTATTCCCGGATCAGAATCAGTAGGTTAACTCATTCGCGGCATAAGCCGCGCATCCGGATGCGGCTGGCCGCGAATGAGTTAAGCCCCTTTACGGTAAGGAAAGACAGTATCATGAGCAGGCCGACTCAGTAATGAGACAGTTTCACTGAGTTCCAGTGGTTCCGGCGCCTCGATCATGCGGCATGGACGATTCTCAACGAATATTCATGAGGTGAAGGTCGCATCGAAAGCGAGGCTATATGGGAAACATGTGGGAGGGGCAGACAGTACTTTCATGGCGATAGAGAAGGAGCAGTCGAAGCGCAGATCGAAACACCATTGCTTGTTCCTGTGTGCACATCAAATAGAGCACAGAATATTGAAAACGCGAAACTTTTATTTCATACTTTTCCAAAAGCAACCGAAACTCAACGGAGGAAGGCCCGAGTGGTTCACGGATCCGAATTCATCTGCGGCTCGTGTGTGCAGTGTGTTGGGTGTGAGAGAAACTTGCATGTATAGACTTTATGCCGGGTCTACAGCAGAAACTGTTTTGAGCGACCATCCTTACAGCAGATCCCCTGTCTTTACAGACCAACATTTAGGTGGCTGCAGCCCGGGTGACACTGTTTGCCCTACAAGACCTCTTTTGAGAGAGCATGAAATGTTTAAGGACACTTTCTTCTAGCAAAAATGGTGATTACCAGAACAGGTTCTGCTGTGTTAACATTTATTTTTGTTCTTTTAAAATTTAAGTTAGGTGCCTGTTCTCACGTGTGTATGTGTGCGTGTTTTGCTATAGAATGTCATTGTATTAAAGTTTGGGCTTACAATTGATTTGATTCCAAGAAAACAGGGGATCAGCTGTGATAGCTTAAGGGTATTGTCTGATCAGCTTAACACATGAAAATACCATGGCACTACCCTTCAAATGTCATAGTTGATCCCTTTAGATGATTGAGTAGTGTAGTGCTGCCACACACACACACACACACACACACACACACACACACACACACACACACACACACACACACACACACTCTCACACATACACACACACACTTACACACACACACACACACACACAGAGTGATGAATGTCATATATTTAATTCTGCTGCAGAAATCTGACTTCCACAATTTTAACCCTTTGGCTGTCAGCAGCGATTTGGTTGACGGAAATGATGCCTGTGAAAAACACTTCTGAAATTGCTAGCAACTGCGAAATGGTTAAGAGAGGACAAACACATGCTTAAAATTCACCGAACTGGAAACATTGAGAGTGGGGGGGGGGAGGGGGGGGGCAGCATGGGACAACTCCAAGTAGGTCCGGCCGCCGCCACAACAGATAATTGAATAAGTTCAAACTGTGTTGTTTTTCGCTGGCTAAATTCACAAAATATAACCGAGTTGACCCCTCCAACAATGTTAATGTGCTGTCAAATGTTTGGAAAATAAAAGTGTGCACTCAGTATGTTTGACAAGTTCCGTGTTGTAAGCTTTGACAAAACACTCATATGTAGAAGAACGACTGAAATCCTAAAACCACAAGATCTTCTGAATGCTCAATCTGCTGACCAGTTTCTTCGAACACAATTCAATCAAGCTTCAGTGCAAATGGCTGTGATTGGTTTACAGGGGAGTGATTTTTATATGTGATCAGATAAAATCATATTTGCTAATGCTCAAAATACGGTATAATTCTAAGGCATCGACGTTCTGCGCTTTCACTCGCCGTGTTGCTGTCGCGCGTCCTAGCCCCAGATAGCCTCGTTTTCGCGCACGCGACCTTTTGACCCCAAGCTCATTAAGAATCGTCCATGCATTCGCGTAATGCTAACGTACTGTAAATGCCAGATGACTGTGGATGTTAGAGGCAAACTCTTAGCAGTACTGTGGCTGCATCGGCTCATGACAATATGCGCCTCTTGCAGATAGACGAAACCTTGGGATGTTTAAAGTCCCGAGTCGTGCACTGCTACAGCTGATTTAACTCATTCAGCCCGACGGCCGTATTTCCCAAATTTTGGAGGC
The DNA here is from genome assembly GCA_036245525.1 of Semisulcospira habei. NCBI lineage: Eukaryota > Metazoa > Mollusca > Gastropoda > Semisulcospiridae > Semisulcospira > Semisulcospira habei. Next base: position 168,935,643 of record BTPG01000001.1, on the reverse strand, counting down.
GTCATCTAATGACTATGCACCAGTTGCAGGAGATTGATCGACCATGATAATTCAAGGGCAGTGCCAGATTAGCCGATAGGCGCCAAGCTAATCTGGCACTGCCCTTGAATTATCATGATCGACCCCGGCATCTCCTGCTGTAGTGCGTCAGGCCTGAATGGGTTAAACGAGTAGACAGGGTTGTTTTAGATAAAGATGGTATCATCTGACAAAAACAGAGATGAACAAATCTTACACTCAACAGTTTGACGACTGCATGCAACCAGCTAATGATAACTTGACAGTGGTGGCGACAGTTGGACGGTTTTCATTGTTAAGAAGGTATTGCCGCTCGGCCCTACCAGGCCAAAGCACTTCCTGCACCACTGACGGGAAATACCAGGTCTATTAGAGACGGATCTGGGGAGGGGGGCAGGGAGGGGGTGGATAACAGGTGTTCCAGAAAGCAACCATACAGCCCAAAAATACTTTAAAATGCTATATCAAACTCCCTTTTCCTTTTAATTTTGACATCCCCCCACCCCCACCCCCACCCCACTTGAGTCGGGTTAACTACTTTTTAGTTCCCAGGGTCACCCTGGTCAGCACCACAGGGTGGGTTTCCCCTCTATTCTGGGGTATATGTTTGTCTACCCTTGGTCCATTCACCTGTATTTTCCTTTTTTTAAACTCTCCCTACTGTCTGCGCTGCTTGCAGCTCTTGATATTGGAGGTGTGTTGCGAAATGGTCTTTAGAAGAAACTACCAAGTGAGTAGGAAAAAGCACTGTCAAGGGAGAGAAGTGTGCATGATAGACCAATGATCATAGATCTACTTTGGTCCAAGCACACAAAAAAAAAAAAAGATAGGAAAGAGGGGGTGCGCTAAGTAAGTGACTGGAAGCAATGCATATGGAAGCCCCCCCGAAGGGGGGCGTATCACATATCCACTGTTCACAGCCCCTTAGGTGCATGGAAATTTAAATCTAGGTCCCCCAAGTGGGGGTCCAGATATTTAGCCGGTGTGGACAGCTGTTTCGGTCTTGGCGACCTCTTCAGCACACCATCGGCAATACTGGAGGAACAGAAGGAATTTCTGCCTAACTGCAAAGAAGTCCACATTTTACTGTGGTTTCTGCAGGGGCATACATTCCATGCCTCCACCTAGAGCTAAATTTCCATGCACCCATGAAATGGTCTTTGTTTATTTAGCGTATTAGACCGGCTGGCGACATACATTCAATATTCTGTTTAGGGTTGTGTTTTTTTTTTTTGTTTTGTTTTTTTTCACAAGCAGTGCAGGCACGTCCTGAGAAAGTCTTGTTGCTGTCGGGACGTTAAGCAATGTACAACCAACCCTCCCCCCCCCCTCCCCCGCCCCCCAAACAAGTGCTCCGGTTGATGGATCCAAACAAACATTTGGAAACCCAACCCCTCGGGAGGTAACTGATCCTCTCCTGCAGCTGGCATACCACCACAACCACCAACAACAACCAACGTGACCACAACCACGACCAGAAACTTTTACCACGACAACATCACCATCATTACTGACCATCCACAACCAGCAACAACAATAACAACGAGAACAGCACCACAAATCAAAAACGAAAACAAAACCAGACGCCCGCTTACCTCTTTGATCCACTGAAGCATCTGCGCCACGCCCTCAGGAAAGCGGTCAAAGTAGTCCCAGCCCAGAACGCCGTAAAACGTGAGATGTTTGAAGAGCATCGGCCCGTACAAGTTGTGAGCTGGACACATCAGTCAAACCCAAATGCGCAAAAGGCCATCGTGCCGTCTTCGCCGCCGGCCCGCACACAGCCGTGCGCGGGCCAACGGCCCCCGAAGCCGGTCGGCCCGATGGCCTTTCCGCACTGGGACGTCAGGAATAGGGCAAATCAACGCCTATACCACAGTTAACTCCTTTGTGTATGCAGCCACCAGTATTGTGTACATAATACCTCCGTGATCGTCCATATTGTAATTTGAAATGCAGACGAGGGAGATTTATCGACAAACACAGATCGTAGTGCTGTTGATTCACACCTACATCGTTTGGACATTTGGAATCAGATAATGAATTACAGAATTAGAGACAACAGTTAAGACACCATTGAATAAGCTGATAAAAATTTGCAGCACCAATATCTTTCCGAGACTCTGGAGACGTATGTTGCCCTGCGAAGGCAAAAGGGAGATATTCATTTGTGTAATTCAATTAACCCCTTCACGTAGACTGCGTTTCTGCAATCTTTGTTAATTCAACGCCAAATAGACCTGAACCATCACAGCAACATAGATTCAAAGTGGTGTCAGCAATAGGCATAGGTCCTCATGAGGATCTATGCTTCTCGTGCTGAGGTCGTGTTCACTATTCCTCGGCAGTCGAAGGGTTAAAATCTCCGCTTTCACAAAAACTGGACTATTTTTACCTTCAAAGGTCCCTTACCTGGTCCCTGGGTGTCGTTGTAAGTGGAGATGGAACCACAAACGATCACCCGTCCCCTCTGTTTCATGTTCTGAAACACAGCCCACGCGAAGTCGCCTCCGACCTGCAAGCGGGAGAATCAAACAGTTGTGTACACTGGTCGTCTCCCTCGATTCGCTACCGCTGTTTAGCGGTAGCGAATCGAGGAAGGCAACCAGTGTGACAATTGTTTTACCCTACTACTCCGACCAGATACGTTACTTTGGTCATCCCCAGCATCATCTCCAATGTTGGGGGAGCTGGGTGGCTATGTGGTAGAGCGTTCGCCTGTCGTCCGAAAGGCCGCGGGTTCGAATCCAGCTGGGGTCAAGATTTGTTTAGACCCTACTCGGTGCCCCGGTCTTTGAAATCACCTTCGTGGTGGACGAAAGACGTTAAGCCCTACAGGTTTAATGTGTTGGTTTTTCTTCTTCTTTTTCTTTCATCTGTGGCAGAAGGGAAAAGTAGAATTTCGTATTACTTCCAGTCGTTTTATAAATGATATGGTGCCTCCTCTTGTGTTTGAAACACGCGCTCTGCCGAGTCCTTTGACAGATGTGAATGGTATGAATGAGGTAGGTCCCAAATATACTTTTACATAGGAAGGGACTGGAAGAGGTCTGGCACAAGAGAACAAAGAGAGGTAATGACCAATGCACACTGTGACCATACCGAGTATAGGTGTCACCCCTCGCACTCCCAGCCACAAATGGTGAGGCTAGCCTCAGTACACATGGCGGTACACGGGAGCTATAAAGTCAGACCGCATTATTACAGTGCTGAATTGACTGACACAGACTTGTGAGAAAGAAAAAAGACCAAACTCCATGGTAGCAAAGGTTCCCAGGGCCGACGTCGGCCTTAGCTGGCCCGCGCACGGCCGTGCGCGGGCCAGCTAAAGCTGACATCGGCCCGAGGACCTTTTGCTCACCGGTCACCAAGACCTGCGCGGGCTATATCCGATATCGCGGTACACTGCAGCGCGTGGTATACTTAAGGTGACCTGCATATTCAACATTTTTATTTTAAACATTTTTAATTTTTTAAAACACCAAGTGACTGACGTTGTCAAAGTAGAGGTCGACCCCTTCTGGCGCCAGCTGCTTGAGGGCCTCGTCCACCTTGGTTTTCTTGTAGTTGAACACGTGGTCAAAGCCCCACTTGCGTAACAACTCACACTTCTCGTCCGTGCCTGCTGAACCGATCACCTTGGCGCCCTGAAAAACAAAAGTGTTCGATGATGAAAGGGTGGTGCCGTTGATGGAACATACATCCAACCATTAAAATGAAAATATAATACGCAAGGGTTTCATAAATGAAAAGACACTTTGAAGTGTGATAGGAAAACCTTTTTTTTTTTTCAGCAAAGGAAATTCCTTCCTTCCTTCCTTCATTCATTCACTTTTTTTATATTATCCTTAATTGTCCCATGACGTGCTGTCTTCTCCGTGAAGAGCGCATGGTCATATGCCAGTGCCGTCCTATCTGTTTAAAAAACAATCTACAGGTGTTTTATACACAGTCTAAAAGCGTTACAGAGGGAAATATGGTTTTAATTTAGAGAATGTTTTGAACCCTGCAACTAATATTTTCGGTGTAAGTATTTCCATTGGGCATTCGTCTGGTTTTATTTTAGCCAGTCTCTGTGGATTTGTACAACGGTAAATCTGCGAGCCAGTCAGACAATGACTGAATCTGACCTTGATCTTGGCGATCTGTCCAGCCACACTGCCCACAGCCCCTGCTGCCCCGCTGACCACCACAGTCTGTCCAGGTTTGGGGCTCCGTGCGGGGTCATCGTAACCAAAGTAGGCCGTCAGGCTGGAAAATGGATAGGAAAATTATCATATTATCTGAACTGAAACACAATGATTCGGCCAGCAAAGGCAACAGGGACAGCTGACCTAACATCCCTACCCCCCCCCCCCCCTCTGCCCCCCGCCACCACTTCTAACTTTGTCGTGGTCGTCATCATCATGATCCTTACCCTGGCATACCGAGCACACCGAGAGCGAGAGATGGCGACAAGTCACCCAGGTCTGGAACACGCTGCAGCATCAGTCCTCCATATGTCCCGTCATTTGACGTCATGTCCGGCGAGATGACCGCCAGTGTACGCCATCCGTGATAAAACTGCACGAGACTTCCCACGGGATATTGCGAGTTTTTGCTGTCCTTCACTCTACAAACAAATAAACAAATAAAATAATCTACCAAATATCAATACTAAAATATTTAATAAATAATTTCAACTGGATCAGTTCTGTTTCCTGAGTATTGTTAGAGTTGTCGACACCGAATGACCTACAGTGCCTCCGTCAATGACAAAGATTGAAGTTGCATTAATACTAAACCGACGTGATACAATTAAAAGCAATCCATCATTCTTAATCTTTGGCTGTCGGTAGCGGTGTTTGTAGCGATGATTCCCGCATTTCCGAAATTTGTGGAGGCGTCATCTAAGGACTATGCACCTGTTGCAGGATATGGATCGACCATGATAATTCAAGGGTAGTGCCATATTAGCTTGGCGCCGACAGGCGCCAAGCTAATCTGGCACTATCCTTGAATTATCATGGTCGATCCGTCTCCAGCTGTATTGCGTCAGGGCTGAATGGGTTAAAGGTGCAGCCTCACACTGACCAAATTACAGTCGACTTCGCAGGGGGGAGTGTTCATGGAGAAGTATGTAGAGTGTTCATGGAGAAGTAGTACCTTTGACTTTTCAGCCAGCAGCGCCTCTTGGGGCAGGCGGGAGCACTGGTCTTCACATGGCACTCAACTCTCACAGCTGGCTCCAGGTCCTTTACCTAGCCACACCCCGGTAACCGCTTCTGCTGGCGGGCGAAACGTTGTGAGGGGCTGACGCGTCTCTCAGTCAGTTGAAATACTTGGAGAGGAGACGGGCGCCGCCAAGTTCGCCTAAGCCCATTGAAAGGACTGATGGACAAGCAACAGAATAAGAATAACATGCCGGATCGGTCGGGGCCCGGATCACCAACGACCGCGCACCCCATTGGAGGTCTCCAGGGTGGGGGCGACAAGTGTGTTACTGGAACCAAACTCACCATCAAGCTGCCCACGCAAGGAATAACTATCGGAACTTGGAACGTTCGCACACTCTACCAGTGCGGCAAAGTGAAGGAACTCACCCACGAGTTGAAGCGCTATCGCTGGGACATTGTAGGACTTGCAGAAGTTCGATGGACAGGCTTCGGAGAAACAACAACAGATGAAGGCCATAAAATCTGGTTCAGCGGAAAAGAAACCAAGCACGAACATGGCGTAGCTTTTATCGTAAGGAAAGAGGTGGCTGGAACTGTCATCAGCTGCACCCCCGTGTCAAGCAGACTAATCTCCATCCGCATCTCCGCCCGACCGCACAACATCACTATCATTCAAGTATACGCTCCAACAGCAGATCATGATGATGAAGAATTAGAAGAATTTTACGAACAACTGGACAACATCATCAAGAAAACACCTAAGAAAGACATTCTGACTGTCCTCGGTGACTGGAATGCAAAGATCGGCCCTGACGCCTACCAACAATGGGCAGGAACAGCTGGCAAGTTTGGCCTTGGAGAAACAAACGACAGAGGCCTGCGACTTTTAGAGTTCGCACAGAGTCACCGTCTCACCGTTGCTAATACCCTCCATCCACACAAGAAGTCAAGAACAGTGACATGGCAATCGCCAGGAGGCCTGGTCCATAACCAGATTGACTTCATCTTGCTGCCTCGACGATTCAAATCCAGCATTAACAAAGCACAAACGAGGTCCTTTCCTGGCGCTGATATTGGCAGCGACCACAACCTCGTCCTTACTAGCCTCAAGTTGAAGCTGGCATTGAAACGAGATAGCAAGAGCCCTCGCATCAGATTCGACCTCCAGAAGCTAAAAGACCCGGAAGTAGAAGAGCTCTTCCAAGCCCAGGTGGGAGGCAGATTTGCAGCCTTGGTTACTTTGGACTGTGACGTAGACACCCTTGCTGGAAATATAAAAGAGGTGTTACTTTCTACAGCAGAAGAAGTGCTGGGGAAGCAGAGGAAGCGCAAACAGCCCTGGGTCACCGATGACATCCTCGATCTCTGTGATGAGAGGAGAGCCTGGAAGAAAAAGAGAGGCCAAGACCTCACATCAGCAAACAAGTACAGACTTGTCAACAAGAAGATCAGGAAGAGGATGAAAGAAGCCAAAGAAGATTGGATTGAAGACCAGTGTTGTAGCGTGGAAGAGGACATGGCAAACGGCAACAGCAAGAAGGCTTATGAAACGCTAAGGACCCTCACCAAGACTCAACAGCGAACAGCCACAGTCATCGAAGACAGCAGCGGCCAACTCCTTACGGAAAACACTGCTGTACTAAACAGATGGACTGAGTACTGCCGAGACTTGTATAACTACAAGGCTGAGCCAGACACCAGCATCCTCCAAAACAACCAGGCTGGGGCCAGGAAGGCTGAAGACCTGCCAGTGTTAGCTGAAGAGGTGGAAGCAGCCGTACGCGGCCTGAAGGGAGGAAAGTCTCCAGGTGTAGACAACGTACCTGCTGAACTGTTGAAACATGGAGGAGAAGTAACAACGAAGGTCCTCACTACACTCTGTCAAAAGATCTGGGAGCAAAAGAAATGGCCAGTAGAATGGACACAGTCTCTAGTGATCCCGCTCCCCAAGAAAGGAAACCTGAAACAGTGCCAGAACTACAGAACTATCAGTCTGATAAGTCACCCTAGCAAAGTAATGCTTAGAATCATTCTCAACCGCCTCAAAACTTTCGCCGAGGAACTGCTGGCAGAAGAACAGGCTGGCTTCAGAGTTGGAAGAAGCACTGTAGAGCAGATTTTCAACTGCCGCGTCCTGATCGAGAAACATCTGCAGCATCAGCGCGAACTCTACCACAACTTCATTGATTTCAGGAAAGCATTTGATCGCGTCTGGCACGACGGACTCTGGCAAGTCATGAGATCGTTCAACATAGAGGAGGGACTGATCCAAATGATAGAAGCGCTTTACAAGAACGCCTGCAGCGCGGTTCTACTTAACAATCAGTCAAGCGAGTTCTTCAGGACGACGATCGGTGTCCGTCAAGGATGCCTGCTCTCTCCTGTCCTTTTCAACATATTCCTGGAGAAGATCATGCAGGAAACCCTCCACGACCACCATACTTCAATCTCTATTGGTGGCAGATCCCTGTGCAATCTTCGATTCGCAGACGACATTGACCTCATGGCAGGCAGCAATAGTGAGCTCCAAAACCTGACAGACAAACTTTCAAGTAGCGCAGGGTCTTATGGCATGGAGATCAGTACGGATAAAAGCAAAGTGATGATCAACACCACAAGCGACAGCAGCAGCAACATTCACATGAACGGCCAGAAGCTAGAAGAGGTCAATAGCTTCAAGTACTTGGGAGCCACCCTGTCCAAAGACGGTAGTTGCATAGCAGAGATCCGTATCAGGATAGGTACAGCAACATCCGCAATGGCCAGGCTGGACAGGATATGGCGAAGTAACTCCATCAGCTTCACCATCAAGTACAGGCTTTACAAGTCCCTCGTAGTGTCTATTCTACTCTACGGCTGTGAGACTTGGACACTGCTTGCAGACTCAGAAAAGAAAATCCAGGCCTTTGAGAACAAGTGCCTGAGGAAGTTGCTCCGCATCTCGTACCGCGAGCACAAGACCAACGAATATGTACGGAGCATCGTCACTTTCCTGGTGGGCCCACATGAACCCCTTCTGGCAACCGTGAAACGGCGCAAGCTTGCTTGGTTTGGCCACGTGACCCGACACAACACCTTGTCCAAGACTATCCTCCAAGGCACTCTCGAAGGAAGTCGTCGGCGAGGTCGTCAGAGAAAGAGTTGGGTCGCAAACATAAAAGAATGGACCGAACTCGAGATGCCAGACTTGCTTGCCACCGCCCAAAATAGAACTCAGTGGAGAGCACTGTCTGTTGCTGCTGCCTTTCAGTCCCCCCAACGCCCAGTTCGGGCAAGGGACTGATGATGATGATGATGACATAGTGACGAGCAAAAAAAATAAAAAATAAAAAAAAATAAAAATGCGACGTTTTTGGCTGGAATCATCGGAATCATTTGGAATCATCGGAGTTTTCGATGATTCGAAAGAATAAAGGAGATTTGTTGAGCGCTTATTCTAAAAAGTAGCAATAAGCGCTGATACAATGAAAAGGCTAACAGCTAACACGCACACACACAACATACGCATGCACACACACACACACACACACACACACACACACACACACACACACAAAACTGTGACACACAAACACACGTGACAGTGGTGATGAATTGTGCATGGCTGGGGAAATGAACTAGTAAAAGGCAGCGTTGTAGAGGTGGGTTTTGAGAAGTGATTTGAATGAGGAGAGCGTTTGACAGTTACGGACAGGGGCGGGGGAGCCTGTTTCAAGTGGCGGGGCGAGATGGGAAAAGGCACGACCGCCGCACGTGTTTCATCACCGATTTGAAATCATCATTAGGAAGGCGAAATTTACGTGTGTCAGAGGAAGAGCGGAGGGTGTAAAATGGAGTATACAGATGGAGTAAGTCAGAGATATAGGTAGAAGAAGTCAGGCTGATAGAGTTGGAGCACACGCAGGACAGTCTATACTGAATGCGTTCTTGTACGGGCAGCCAGTGGAGTTTCCGGCCCAAAGGGCGGGGCGGATAGTATGGTCACGGTTACGCGTACGCGCAGAATTAAACGGTCAGCAATGTTTTGCACTCCGCCAGGCTCTGCAGTTTATCTAGCTGGGTTTTAGGGAGGCCGGAAAGGAGGGAGAGTCTAACCGTGATAAAGCAAAGAAGGAGACAAGGGTGGCAGTTGCTTCGGGCGTCAGATACTGTCTCAGTAAAAAAAAACACTGCTAATGCGCCGAAGTTCAATAAAAGCTGATCTGCCGCACATATGACTCACATACTTATCCATTTTTAGGTCTCTGTCAAAAAGCACGGCCAAGGCTTTTGACGTGACACTGTCAGAGAAATGTCGGCCAGAACAACACGTTTTCAGAGGTTCTGACCATAGTGTGTCTATGTAATATATTTTTGCTTTTTACAAACGTAGGATATAACAATGGAAAAATTGGGTTCCCGCCTGCCATTTTGTTATAATATCCGAAGACAACGGTGTAGTAAAAAAAATAATACCTTCCAACTTGTTCGCCGTGTAGAATCTGACCCACTTTCACTGGCACCGATCTGCACAAGAAAACAGCAAGGATTGTGATATAGCATGTCCTTCGAACAGCAGTCCATTTCGAGTAAGGGCCTAATCGAGTAAGTCTATTTGAGCAAGTGTAGGTTCAAGCAAGTGTTCGAGAAGGTGTTAATCCCATTCAGCCGTGACGCACTACAGCAGGAGATGGGTCGACAATGATAATTCAAGGGTAGTGCCAGATTAGCTTGGCGCCTGTCGCGCCAAGCTAATATGGCACTACCCTTGAATTATCATGATCGATCCATCTCCTGTAACAGGTGCATAGTCGTTACATGACGCCTCCAAAATTTGGGAAACACGTGCGTCGGGCTGAATGAGTTAAGTAAGTGTCTGTTTGAGCTTAACTCTTTCTACCCCAGACACACCCACAGCAAGATAAGGATCGACCATGATAGTTCAAGGGTGATGCCAGAAGACTCTCTTGGCGCCTATGGGCGCCAAGCTCTTCTGGCATCACCCTTGAACTATCATGGTCGATCTGTGTCGTGCACTGCAATGCAGTCTTCAGAGGACAACGGCAAAATTTGGGGATTTCGGTGATGGGGTAGAATTAGTCGTTCGAATGAGTCCTTCGTGCAAGTGTCGGACTCCCGGAGGTGTTGCACTGCCAAATTCGCTTTGATGTATTTGTCAGTTGTATGCAATGGTCACACCGTCACACGGCACGCACGCACGTACACGCGCGCGCGCACGTACACTCACTCACACACACACACACACACACACACACACACACACACACACACACACACACACACACACACACACACACACACACAAACACATGCACTGAACATACGCAACCACAAACACCGAGATACGAGCACGCACGAAGGCACGCGCTCTTACGCACGCACAAACACTGATGTTGGAGCACGCACGAACACACACACGCACACACACACACCGACACACACACACACACACACACAAACACACATTTCCTTTTTTCTCTTATAATGTCCACAATACACAGTTTCAAAATAATCACTCACCTCATGTAGGGATCAACAGAAAGAAAAAGTGCCTCCACCAGAATTTCTGAAAGATAAAGGCCAGGAAATATATTTAGTAGCAAACGAAATGCGTGCGACACTCAGTTTTGGAATCATTGGAAACACTAAAGTGTTTTTCCGATGATTCGTAAAATGTCGCATGTCTTTCTCGTGCAGAATGTTACACCGAGTGTAAAAAAGTGTTGTTTTTTTTTGTGTCGTAAATGTCAAAATTGGTGGGACTTTTCATACTGTCTCAGCTGCTGGACCTTTAACCATTTATATGCATCTTTTCCGCTGGGTGATGTCGTCCCTAGCAGCCAAGGGGTTCAGTAAAATATCAGTTGAGACCCAGTTCCGAATTCCCAATCTGGGTGTGTCAGAGAAGACACAGGAGACTGATCAACCATGATAGTTAAACGCATATCATACTGAGGCTAAAAACTTCAAATTTGTACACTGCCATATGCAAGCTACATTATAGTACATACAGATAAGGATATAGACCAATGGCTTTAGTTCAAGGGTGGTGCTGAATAGCTTGGCGCCTAGAGGCGCCAAGCTATTCTGGCACTACCCTTGTACTATTTTAGTCGAACTTATTTCACACACTGGTGTATTCCGAATGATAAGGGTTAAAGATGGTGCCAGAATAGCTTGGCGCCTACAGACTGGGTAGATTACATTACAATTCAGGAGATAGAGATGTATGTGCAAAGCTATTTTGGAACCACCCTTGAACTATTGTGGCTTACATCTATTCTGGCACCACCCCTGCACTGCCACGGTCATTCTAGACCTTGTTTTAGTGTCTCACGACTGCATCTTTATAAAACAACAACAACAAAAAAAACACCTGAAAGGATAGGTAGTACGGGCTATTCTGCCAGTGTGAACAGACGTATGTTGGATATGCTAGCCGTATTCAAAGACTCTGAAACCTAGAATTCAGGTATGTTTTATATGTATTTGTTACGATTGTGGTTGTGTTGTCCTGTGAGAGCATACATGTGTTAATCGTAGGAAACGATCCGATATTTATTTGAGCTATCATATTTACGTATCACGTACCTTTTCAGTGAGATTCTTTATCGTTCGTGCATGATAGAGGGTTTGGCTTTGTTATGATACGCTAATTTTAGTCCGGAAGCTTCTAGAATAGTCGCACGGAGAAGAGCGGTCGATTGTTGTTTTGCGTAGATTAGCTGAGAATGAACCAGAACGTTCGAGCAAAATCGCGCTGTTGAGTGATCTTACATGTGACGTCCGTCGAAGTATAAGCAACAGTTTGCTACACTGTAGTAATTTCAGTCATAGTTGTTTACTGTGCGCGTGAAATTAGCAGCCGTTCTTTGTGTGTTGTGAAAAGTCGTAAACGGTTTGCCATATTTTTGTGTGATATCATTATATATTGGGATTTAGGGCTGAAATGAGCAGCCGAATTTTTGTAGACTATTTTAGTTTATTCCAGAAAGTTCTTCTTTTATTAATATTTATTATTTCAGTTACGTGTTCCGTTCTGATTGGTTGCGTTGAGTAAATTCTTTGGATTATTCTAGAAAGATGTCTTATTATATAAAGTTGGTGCTAGGAGAGCACGTGGGTACATTGCCTTGCATTGTCAGTTGTAGAGACACACGGTTTATCGTAGGTACGTGGCCCGTATAGGGTGTACATTGTGAGAGACGCAGCGTAACGGTGGTATACGTTGTATGAGAAACTTTGTGTCGGCAGTGTGGACATTTGCAGAAGAGACATTGTATCAGTGTTGGTGCATTTGGGAATGCATTGTGTAGAGATCGCATCGCTGAATTAAAATATTGTTGGAACTGTTACTCCAGTATTGTCTACATCCTTAAGCCACGTGTGACGGGTTGCATCTGAATGAAGTTTATTTAAAAGAACCTTACGTGCGTGCGTCTGGTGTTCTCATACTACGACTACGAACTCAACACGTAACAGTATTATTGACAGCTGCTGAGTTAAAGATAGTATGCGTTAGTAAGAGTTAATTCGGTTGCCGATGGTGTAGCGTTTATCGGGTTCAGTTATATCGGTTATGAATTCGTTGAGATAACCGGTGATTTGCCTATGTAGATTTTTACCGAGATGGATAACAAGGGAATGTGAGGTGTATATGCCTAAGTCGTTATGAAGGTAGTACGTGGTTGGTTAAGAATAGTCTTTTCCAATGTATGAAATAATGTTTGGCGAGAGTGTCAGGTTATAGTCTGTTTCAATGTAGTGACAGAGTTATAGTGTGTTGCGAAGTAGTTCATGTTTGAAGCACGTGTATGCAAATGAACGTGTGAGAGTTATTTGTATCAGCCAGGTTACGTAAGATACCTCATATTATCCCAGTTGTGTGTGTGTTGCAAGTGTTATGATGTCAGGATTTTATTTACAGAGTTCTTGTGTGGAGCGGAGCGACATGACGCCGAGACGTCAGTCAACGGAGGCTGCCGCCAGATGACCTATTGTGAGGTCATTTCACCACTCGAGGAGAGAGCGACCGGTGCCTAGACACCCGGGTCATCAGAGCCGGACTGCGCTACCGAAGCGGGTCAGGAGGACGTCCACGGTAGGAGAAACGGGGGACTACGCAGAAGCTTGCGACGCGAGAAACTACACGCCTAGACGTGGAAGGACAGAACGTTACAGAACGATAGCACCAGTGAAACAGGTTGGATTTGTGAGGACAATTACCTAGCCTGGCTTTTACGTTGTGTATGTGTATGCGATGTTGATGTGCTTGTAGTGAGAAGTGTATGATGTCAGTGAAGAATCTTTTTAAGTTTATGTTATTTGTTTTGGTAAGAGTAAAAGGCCCCAGAAGAAATAGAAATAGTGTTCTGGTTGTACCGCGTGAATACGCCCGACTGTCAGTGGCGGTGCGTGCGTCTGCTGTGCTGAGAGTCTGTACGTGCGACTGGGGAGAGTCTGCGTGCGTTACAATGGGTTAATACCAACCCCTTTTCTACATAATATTTCAACAGACGATAATGGCATATATATATATATATATATATATATATATATATATATATATATATATATATATATATATATATATATATATATATATATATATATATATATATATATATAGTTTGTTTGTCATTTAAATTTGGTATTAGCTTTTCATTTCTGCTCACTGTCATTCTTTCAGGGGCTAATGGATAATCATTGTGGAGGTCGTGTTTGTCCATCGGGTAAATAAGATCGACTTCAAAACGTATCGTGTGTCTTGATTGTCCGTTGATTAAGTAACCACCTGACAAATTTTCTTGGTCTTTTTTCCTATCCACTGTAAGTCTTACTTTTCCATCTATGTAAGGATTGTTAGCTCTTGCGTATCCATGCATTGCTCAACTCAAACTACCTCTCAACCCCCGTTGGAAGAAACTGTAATTTCTTCTTTATGAATTAATTTACAGATGTTTTGTTTAAATGTCAGAATGAAATTATAGGATGGCATTGTGAGATACCATGCATGTAAAGCAGATTTTCTATAGTCTTCCATTACATCAGCCAGTAAACAAACGTCTGTTAATAGATATTTGTCATCATAATCACCAAAATTCGTACATTTAATACGTTCTATGTTTATTGTTCTCTTTCGCATTCTTCATTGCCAATACCCTTTCCGTTCCTTTCAATTATGAATAAAAATCTTTCCTGGGTGGTAATGATGTATTACTGAATGTATCTAATAAGTCTACGCACTCGTAAGGGTAAACACCTTTAGATAGATAGTAAGTCTATGTCAATGTCACCTAATATTTTTATAGTTATTGGTATATTACTATTAAGACTTCCAACCAAGAAATCCAGCGACCCATGAAACGTCGTAGCAAATCTCTGAACTCTTATCTATGGAAAACGTTTGACACTTTTCAAATGTGTTTGCGATACATTTTATGTTAAGTTTTGAGTGGTCAAGGGCGGATCTGGGGGGGGGGGGGGTCCTAAGGGTTCCAGAACCCAACCGTTCCAGACCCAAAATTCTTTAAAATGTTATAACAAAGTCCCTTTTCGGGATGTTTGCCCCCCACCCCCCTCCCCCCGTTTGATAATTTGGCAAATGGTGAGTCTTAAGATACGCACGCGCCTCCCCTCCCCCCCCCCCCCACTTTCAGCTATTTCGGCCCCTGGAAGCAAGGTCTAGCGTCGGGGAGGCCTTTTGTATCATGTTGAAGGTCCCAAACAAAAAGTTGGAACCCACCCTCCCCCCTTCGAGGTAACTGATCCGCCCCTGATGGTCATTCATATGATATTCAGGGCTGTTGTCTGACAGCTCGTCTGACGTTTGATTATCGGCAGCTTCCAGTATTAAATGGGAGTCAAACCTTCGAAGATTGTGAAAGAATACTAGTAGCTTGAAATATTTTTGGATTAATTTTTAATGCAAGATTACAACCAGCATGAGCAGCTCCACGGCACTTTCCTGTCATGGAGTCATGATCAAATACTTTATGATCAATACCATCGAACTGCTTCATATACACAATCTAGTAGTTAATCTTTGTCTACAAATCCAACAATGTGTCATATGTCTAAAGTCTTCAATATCTTGTTTAAAATCTTCCTTCCAGCTTTTACATATTTTCGATTACATATTTACAAACTTGATGAAGTTTTCTTAAGAAATGTTTTGCTGCATCTTCACCACGGTATAATACAGGTTTACCACATGGATTACCATTGCAGTCAATTAATAACATGCAGTATGAATTACGAACAAATTTAACTCGTTCAGTCCGACGTTCGTAGTTCCCAAATTTTGGAAGCGTCTTCTAACGACTATGCACCTGTTGCAAGAGATGGATCGACCATGATAATTTAAGGTAGTGCTAGAGGCCCCAAGCTAATCTGGCACTACCCTTGAATTATCATGGTCGACCCATCTCCAGCTGTAGTGCGTCAGGGATGAATGAGTTAAGGTAGTGAAACCTGTCACATTGAAGACCTCTTCATTCGTAGCCTTTAGTACGGCTGGTAATCTTCTTACCTATTCCGTGTTTCTTTTGTTATGACAGAGCTCCTTATTGTACTGATACGAAAAAAGTCTTTCGCCTTACTGTTTGCCACTAACCCATTCAGCCCTGACGCACTACAGCAGGAGATGGGCCGACCATGATAGATAATTCAAGGGTAGTGCCTGGCACTGCCCTTGAATTATCATGGTCGATCCATCTCCTGCAACAGGTGCATAGTCATTAGATGACGCCTCCAAAATTTGGGAAATACGACCGTCGGGCTGAACGAGTTAAAACTTTTAACAATAGCTTGTGACCTGTGTGCACCAGGAATGCCTCTTCCCACTATTCGGCGTTAAACCCAAATAACTAACTAACTAATCTTCCCACTATTACATGTGTTAGACAAACAGATGGTTTACAACCCCGTCATCCACGTGAACGAGTCTAGGAAATTTTAGCGGACCTCTTTTGTAGATGATTACTAGAGCGTCCCCTACAAACCGGCTTGCGCTTTTGTCATTTCAGTAATGGCTCAGCGCTTTTGCCGTATCTTGAAGCTATGTCAACGACAGTGAGGGCATATTTGTATCGTTTTTTCCCCCTTATGGCCGTATCATGTGGAAGAAATAAAAGATCCATTTGTTGAGTGTCATTATGAACATGATTATCAAAATGAGATCATAATATTTTTCAAGTCGCTGGTACGTAAACCTGCCAAAAAGCTTGTATTTTAACCAGTTTTTCGCTTGTTCGGGACTCACTTTACCAGCTTCACTTAGTTTCGTAATTGCACTCATTTCCCTCCAGTATCCACATGGTGAATAATATATTCTAGCTAGCTATTCCATTTCAAGTTACCTTTTAGAAATAAAAACACACAGCAAAATAAACTACAGTCATTCCTACCAGTACAAAAATAATTTCTCCTGTCTTTTGTAAAAATCGATGAGTTTAGGACGTTGTGGGGCTAAGACGGTCCTCTCCCGTCACTAAATAATCAACATTAGTAAACGTGTGCTGTGCATGATTTTGTTCTGGAAATTTTTCATTTATGTAGTCTAACCGTTCCATGCCGGGCTTTGCTTTTCATATTGTTGTCCTGCTCAGTTGAGCGAGATCTTCAGCAGCAACGTCGTGTCTTGTGCGGCCTCGTCTGGACTGTACTGATCAATACATGCATTTTATTGTAACTTATAAAGCTGACATCTTTGTTCTATGTGACAAGCGTCGAGAATTTAAAAAAAGGAAATCGGAGCTAAACAATATAGGGAAATTAACCAATATATCAAGAAAAGAATGAAAAGGGCAAAGACAGCTGGTGAAAGACCTGACCAGTGTAAAACAAGGACGCTCCTTGATCATTCAAGATAGTGAAGGGAACTGTCCTACGAAAGACCAAGACATATCGAAGAGATGGACGAGTACTGCTCAAATTTGTACAACCACCGAGCTACAGGGGACCCAGGCATACTTGTCAACCCACCCGTGACCAACAATGGCAACTATTCCATCCTCCGAGAAGAAGTAGAGGCTGCAGTGAAGTCGCTGAAAAAAGGGAAGGCAGCAGGAGCAGACAACATCCCTGCAGAACTAGTCCAAGAAGGGGGAGAAGACATGATAAGCGCCTTACTAACAATCTGCAAAAAGATCTGGCAGTCAGGGGATTGGCCCACACCATGGACCCAATCACTTATAATAACTCTCCCCAAAAAAGGCAACTTACATCAATGCCAGAATTACCGCACGATCAGTCTTATGTCACCCAAGCAAAGTCATGTTAAAGATCTAACTGAACAGGCTGAAGCCACAGGCAGAGGAAATCATAGCTGAGAAATAGGCAGGCTTCAGAACAGGGCGCAGCACAACTGAGCAGATCTTCAACCTGAGAGTTCTATGTGAGAGGTACCTCCAGCACCAGCAAGACCTCTATCATGTCTTTGAGGATTTTAAGAAAGCGTTTGACAGGGTGTGGCATGCATGCAGCCCTTTGGTCCACCATGAAGCTATACAACATCAATACCAACCTGATCAAAGTCATAGCAAACCTTTACAACAATGCCACTAGCGCAGTCTGCTTCAATGACAAAATAGGAAACTGGTTTAGGACTACAGTCGGAGTCAGACAAGGCTGCTTGCTCTCACCTACTCTTTTCAACATCTTCCTGGAACGAATCATGACAGACGCTCTGAAAGATCAAGAAGGAACTGTCAGTATTGGAGGCAGAACAATCGACGGACTTGCGCCGGCTTTGCGGACGACATTGATGGCCTTGCAGGAACAGAGAAGGAGCTAGCCGCTCAGCTGGTGGAAAAGCTGGACAGTACAGCCAGTGCGGTGAAGACCAAACTGATGACCAATAACACCAGTGGCCGCATTGGCACTGAAATCATGACTGGAAGCCAAAAACTGGAAACAGTTAATAAATTCAAATACTTAGGAGCCATTGTGACAGATGAGGGATCAAAACCAGAAATATCGTTTGTCCAGGATTGCACAGACAACAACAGCACTGACAAGATTGAAGACCATATGGAAGGACAAAATCACACAGTCTGCTCCAAGATCAGACTGATGCGCTCCTTAGTGATCTCAGTGTTCTTGTATGCCTGCGAGTCATGGACCCTCACAGCAGACCTTGAAAGGATACAAGTCACTGAAATGAGATGTTTCGAAGGCTGCTTGGCATTTCATACAGAGATCACACCACGAACGAGGAAGTTGGAAGCAGAATCAGGCAAGCCATCGGGCCCTATGAAGACCTATTCATTGTATTGGCCATTGTGCAAAAGCGTTCAGCAGGGCTTGCCAAAACAATCCCGGCTGCAATGCACTGTGCAAGGCCGGAGGACGAAGGAGAGGAAGACGGAGGAAAAGATGGTAAGTAAGTACTAAGTATAGATTGCTTTAGTCCCGCAAGCGACAATGGCCTTCTCAGGACGTGCCTGCGCTAAATGAAGAAAAGAACTGCAAGAAGCGCAGACAGGAGGGAGAATTTCAAAAGAAAAATACAGGTGAATGGACCAGAAAGACAAAAATACAAACCCCCAAAAGAGTAGAACCCACCTTACAGGGGTTAGACAAGGTGACCCTAGGAACTAAAAAGTAGACAACCCCACCAAGGTCCCGGCCTAGGGCAGACCCGGTGGGGGACTGGAGGAAAAGATGGGAGGACAATAGAGAGACTTAGATCGCACTACGAAACGTGTTTCGTTTCGTTAGGATCGTTTCCGGTTTGTACGAAGTCGCAACGAACCACCCGTGTGTTGTCGCTGAAAGCGGTTTAGACCGGCTACGAAGTTCGGAGCGTTTTGCGCAAGGGAGACAACCTTTCGTTTTGAACTTAGGTTCGAGTTACTTCCCGTTTCAGAACTCTTGCCGGTCAGAAACAACGTTCCTGTTTCCCAGCTGTTTCCTCGGAGCGCGCGCAATTTAAGGTACTCATATTCTTTTTACACTTTGTTCGAATACTAGTAGCGTCACATAGCTTATTAATACTTGTTCTCCATATGTTTTGACATCCTAAATCTCTTTTTATGCGTGTAAAGCGTGTTGCATTGTGCAAATATCTAATTAATACATCTGCCCGTCATCTGTCAAACACGATGCTTTGTGGTTTTCTTTTGTGGTTTACTGTTATCAGCGTTATATTAGTATGAATTTACTACTAAGCATTTTACATAAAAACGCACATAATCTAAATGAGACGTTTTGTGTTCACTTTCAGCAAACCAGACCAAGAAGAACAAAATGGCTGAAATTAAACGTGGCAATGGATGCCGCTTTACTTGATGAAGTGGCCCTCACCAACCCCTTCCAGGACGGGGTCACTTGGGAGGAAGTGTTCACCCGACTGCAGAGGTCCCCAGGTGGAAGCTTCGAAAGTGTTAAGACTTCAAAGAGTCTTCATAAATAATAATAATAATAAATTTATAATGCGCTTATCTTATAATAATTATAACTCTAAGCGCGCACTCACAACTCACGCACGCATGCGCACGCTTTAGACAATGACTCACTACCACAAATAGTGAAATACATTATGACAGTCTGCTTAGGGTCACAGTGGGGAGTGTGGTTGTATAGTGCTAGAACTGTTGAAAGAGGTGAGTTTTGAGGGCGGACTGGAAGGAGGAGAGAGAGAGTTTCTGACGGAGAGAGAGTGGGAGAGTGTTCCAGGTGGATGGGCCGTATACTGAGAAGGAGCGGGGGCCGAAAGTGCTGAGTTTGGTGCGGGGGATGTGGAGGCGGAGCGGAGGGAGCGGGGAGGACTGTAGGGGTGAGGTAAGTTTGAGAGGGATAGGCGGGAGCGCAGTTGTTCAGGGATTTGTAGCAGAGAGACAGAATCGTGTATTGGATGCGTTGGGGGATGGGAAGCCAGTGAAGGAGTTTGAGCAGGGGAGTGATGTGGTCTAATTTTTTCTTTCTGAGGACGAGGCGGGCAGCATTGTTCTGGACGCGCTGGAGAGTGAAAGTGGTGAGTGAGGGAGGCCGGAAAGGAGAGAGTTGCAGTAGTCGGTGCGAGATAGGATGAGAGAGACAGCAAGTTTGGTGACCGGACCCTACTAAAATTGTCCGAAAGGAAGCGGCAGCTGACCTTAGAAGAAAGGGGGTACGCACTAAAATGCTGTTCTACTTTTAACTAGTTTGTGTATGTCGCCCTTGTGAGTAATGTGACTCGCAGGTCACTTTTTGTGTAATTTCAGTGCATGTAAAATTTATGTATTTTTTGGCATAGCTCGGCTAGTGCTGCTACACAGTTACACTTGTAGTGTAAACATACGTTTGATCTGTTGGTGGGCCGAAATGGGTGAAGTTTTTCTCATTCCCATCAAGTCAAAACCTGGTATTAGTGGTAACGAGGTGAAATGAAAGATTTTTTGTTGGGCACTCAGATTGCTGCGCCTGTCTACTTTCATGTATAATCATCATGTGTGCATGTTCAGAAATGAGAGCTTATTGGTGCGAAGGGTCAGCTGTCTGTGATACAAAATTCAGTCACGATTTAGTTTTTGTTTAGCGAATGTACTGCAGGACAAGTATATAACAGCCACCTAGGGGACAGGACAGATACAGCTGCTTTGGGTGAATGACCATCATATCACAGGTTTGTGTGTTTGGCTGCAATAGACCAAGTGCCTACTAAGTACAAAGAGGTGGCAGTTACACTACAGCAATGTGTCAATTGCTATTTTAATTGTCCATGTGCAAAGTCAAAGTGAGTTGACATGGCGTCTATGTGTCTTCTCGTCATGTGAGACAGCATGTAGTCCTCAAGGTCCAGCTGAATATCTTATTCCATTTTCTTGTTTAACAGTTTCACCAGCTGCCAATGGCCCCCCAGCTATCACTACACCCCCCAGCGCTGATGAGACTGCCTCAACCTGACCAGCATCATCTGACGACTCAACTCCACAACGAAGGAGGCGGACCTCAACGCTGTGACGGGAATGCAAGGAGAGATGGAGAAAAGATGCTGGGGCTTGGCAGCAGCTCCTGGAGACTGGACTTGCCCTGGGAACGAAGGAGCTTGAGAAAAGGCGGGAGGAGAGGAAGCTTTTTAAAAGCGGCGTCTCATGGTGGAGGAGAAGCACCAGAGAAAGGATGAGAGAAAGTTGTGCAGGCTTGAAATGGACAATCAAACTAAACTGATACAGCAGATGCTGCAGGCACTGATTGCTAGCTGCGAAAAAATGAGGCAAATTATTTTTTCGTTGTAATCGTGCTAGTTGCATTTTTCACTACTTCTCAGTATTCTTCTTTTGAACACTTTTTATTATGATGCTCAATTTTAGGTCACCTGCTTTATTTGTTCTTGGGTCGTTCCTTGTTGTCAGTTATATATTACAAGTTAAGCACTACGTGCCATTTCCTACAGAAACTTTGTACCTTTTGAATCAATTGTGCCTCACAAGATTTTCTGAAACTGGGGTAACTCTTTTATATTGCCATTCCCTGTGAAAAGCTTGTACCTTTCGATTCCACTCCGATTTTCTAATCAGGAAAAACTGAGTTTTGTTTTACATAGAACTAATATCAGTGTTACTAATCAAACTGTGCCTTTTGTGTCCTCTGAATCCGATCCAGATGTTTCCATCCAGGGATTTATAACTAACTGTGTGCAATTCATCATTTGTGTAAATCCCTTACCTTTATTTTAGCTCTGGGGATAACTATATTTGGTTTTCACACCACTGTGCAGTATTAGGAATTTGTGAAAGTCGTAGAGTGTATCGTTTAAATTCTGCGTCATTGTTCCCTTGTAGTGTATAGTACATCAATGTATATTTTGGCAATAACTGCTTAGCAAATAAACTCATCACTAATTATGAAATTGTTTTCTTGTTTGATGGTAAAGAGAATCAGATGTAGAATTGCTCCAAACCATTGGTGCAAGTTTGCAATGCTTTTAATACTTTTATGCTGAAATTATGTCAACTTGTTGCATTGTTCTTCCAGACATGTCGTAGTTTTGATATGCTGTTGTAAGTGCATAATTGTTCAAGCAAAGGAGAGCAGTACAGACATTTGTGTACAGCACAGGTTTATCCTGCACATCTGTCTTCCTAATAGGACATTCATGGAAGTACAATGCAACAAGTTGACAAGTAAAGCCACAAACTGACACTACACAGTTTGTAGCCCTGCTGCCGCAGCAACACATTGTCCAGGCGATTCCTGCTGGCATCCTGACAAAAATGATCAACACATTGTTTCACTTAACCCCACATTTGAGGCGTAACTCGATAATGTACCATTTGCAGGAGACTGATCAACCATCATAATCAAGTGTGTGTGCAAAGCTGATCTGGCACTCCCCTTGAATTATGGTTGATCCATCTCCTACTATAGTGCATTGGGGCTGAATACGTTATGTGGGGAAAATCACACAAAGTGGCATAAGGTTGTAGACCACACTGGAGTAACAGTTCCAATATTTTGTTGCAGTGATACGATCTCCACACAATGCATCCACAAATGCACCAACACCATGTGATACACTGTATCTTCTACAATGCACCAACACTTTTGAAATAATAATTACAGTATTTATGAGCTTATCTTATAATAATTATAACTCTAAGCGCACACTCACAACTTGCGCACGCATGTGCACGCTTTTGACAATGACTCGCGTATCACACACTGCGTCTCTCATACAATGCACACACATACTTCCTAACACTGTCTTTTAGGCATGGGAATTGTCCTCTGATCCGCAGAAAATAATTTCATATTCCTCAGGGGAAAAAGAAAAATCCTCTGATTTTAGGTCCGTTGCCGCCATCTAAAGCAGACGAGACTCGGGCATGGGAATTGCCGCGGTCCGCAGCCCGCACTGGTCACTGTCAGAGTGTGCCGCGCACTGCGCAGTAAACGTACTACATAGGCAGGCAGACGCTCACTGTGTTTGATTATTCGGCCGGAGCAAGGTGTCACGACTACTCCGCTCCCCTGTTGTTTGATTTTCTGGTCGCCGGAAGCAAGGTCTAGCATCAGGCTGAAGGTCAAGGACCTCCCTAGTTTCAGCTTGATTTTTGCTTGGGCAATTCCCATGCCTGACTATTACAGATTTCCAGAGCAAATTCGCATAACACAACCAATCAAAAAAGAAGACGTAACCAAAAGTCATTAATATTCATGAAAAAGAATACATTAGACTTAGAGTGACCCACAAAATTCCGAAAACTATTTAGGCATCTTTGATACAATGTTACGAAATGTTACCACACTTTGACGTCATATCTGAGGTCACTAGATCGCGACCCTGCTTGAACCTTCCAGTCTAATGTAGGCAAAACTGCGCGTGACAACAAAAATTGATCGCAATTCTCCGTGCAAAAGAAAATGAATCCTACTACAAAGGTACATAATTCTTATCCAAAATAACTCAAATGAATAACGGATCTTTCCTATGATTAACACATGCATGCTCTCAAAGAATAACATAACCACAAACCTAACAATGTCAAACACTAGCATACTCCTCCACAGTGGGTGGATCAATGCCAAAGAATTGGCTGAGCTTCCATACATGCATGTGTGGCAGTTGGCCAAGAAAGCTGTTGGGTACAGCTTTCCCACAAGAGACAAGAAGAGTTCTAAGTTCTTGTGGTCCAGGAACACCCACTCAGAAATTATTTTGCCAAAACTCCACTCCACAGCCTGTCTCACACTCACAGATGCCAAATCTGTGTTAAATGCCTGCTGCGGTGGAGTAGGTGTCCACCTCTGTAGGGCCGCATTAAATGGGGGTGCAGGGGGTACGCTGGATCACCGTACAAACACAGCGGGTTATTAAAGTTCTGCTCAATAAAGTTCAAAACACCACTTTCATTAAGCGGTGCAGCATCATGGCGCCACCATTCCATCGGACTGAAAAGGTTGGCCACCAGTCCATTTGGCACCACGATGCTCTGAAATTTGATGCCATGTTGACGCTTGTGTCCATTGTACACCTCTCTCTGGTGCATGGTAGGCCTGCAAATGGGTCGTACCGTTCCGTCGATAAACCCCCAACAGTTCTGCAGAGGGGCTCCTCTTGCGGCATATCGCTGTAGGCTGGGTATGGACAGCCAGGGTATGGACAGCCAGGGTATGGACAGCCAGGTATGGACAGCCAGGGTATGGACAGCCAGGGTATGGACAGCCAGGGCTGGTTCAAGTTTGACAACTTGGTGTGGAACCTGCTGTATATATGGTCGACACCAATGTTAAAAAGGAGGCAAACTCGATCTCTGTGTATGGAAAGATTGCGCAGAGGTCGACATAGTGGCAAGGATACGCCAACCTGCGAAGCACAATACAATGTACATCCAAACCTGTCAACAACAACAAAAAGTATTATGAGTGATGTTTCACACAAAAAAAATATATACAGGTCACAAAAAACATGCTTTTATAGCATAGAAGTGCAGTGTTTGTATACTATCATTTCTAGACAGACCAAGCAACTCCCAATTTTCAGACCAATTTTAAGTCACCTAGAGCATAACGGAAGGTGACTAGAAGTTGTAAGGTCTGTCTTGAAACGATAGTACACAAACACTTCATTTTTATGTTTTATAAACCTTTCTGAACTAGAATACAAATTACAATCAAGTATCAAGCCGCAGAGCATACAGCTTTGCCTTAGCCTGTTGTTTGCTGACTACCGCTGAGCGGACTGCTCATTCTGGGATTTCTTTTATTCTTTGTAGAATAGACAGCAGTGATGATCATTGTACACAAAGGTTTGTCAATTTCTTTGTAAAAGTGATCTTTAAACTGAAAGGTTTTATAGTTCCAAGGAAAACGTATGGGTGTATTCACACCCACATTGATTATGAATTCTTAAAAATATGAAAAAAGTGTGAGTGAGCTTACATTTACAAAGTACTCCCTGCCAAGATTTTTTATTTCATTTTCAGCAGGATCTCCTGAATAACAACTTGAGTAACTGTAAATAAACCATGTATTTTAGTCTTTTTTGTTCTGTCCCGCACGTGTTTTTAAAATACCCAGCTAGGGCCCTGAGCTCACCGCGTTTGAGTTCCATCAGTCAGAGACCTTGATGTCAGCCAGGTGCGTGGCAGTTGTCAGGAGTCCAGTTCTGTGGTGACACACCATGAACAGTGCATGAGATACACTGAAGTCGCAAGGGAAATCATGTCAGCTTTACTTAGGTTTGCTCTGAAGAACTAATCCTGTAGCAGACGATACATAATAACCAGCCAAAATGTTTGAGAGCCACACTCCATGCATTTGTATGCCCTAATAGCACCATTCCACATGTGCTCACGGAGACTGGTTGTCAAATGTATCGTCCAATTATTTGTCAATATCACCTGCAACAATGTAAGTTCATCTATATAGGCCTTTGTAAAACCAATAGGGGTTCACTTGTGACTGCAGTGTATCTCATGTTCTGTGTGCATATGTGCAGGATAGAACAAAGACTCAACCTCAGCTTTAACAGTACACAAACAGAAAGTAGTCAGCCACACGCCCATGACATGAACACACACAAAATCACCATGTCAGAGTTTAAGTGTGCCAACATCCACGACATACTCCCAACCATGGTAATTGTTTAATACATTTATTCAGCAAATTATGGTGAAAGTTAACCTGTGAAACTTTTTGAGAATGTAAATTAACCCATCTAGTATCTACTTAATATAGTGCACAATGTAATTCATGGGTTACATACCCAAAGCTTTTGTTCCAATTTTTGCTCGCATCATTGGTGGCATGCTGAACAGGTCAGCCATGTGGACAACATCTTTAGCTGTGTGGAACCTGAATTACTTCTTCACAAAGCTTGCTTCATACATAGTTGATGAGGTTGAAGATGTTGAAAAGTACCCTTTGCCTCCTTGATACCATGCTATCAAGAAGCAACAAATCTTCACTTGTTTGATGGTGCCCACATTGAGAGACAATCATCAAACAAGCTTGAAGAAATGTCGCTTCCATCAAGCGATGCAGAAACGTTGTCAAAAAGGTCCATGATATTCTGCAAATAAGACAAGGTATGGTCAGCACTAAAGTAGATTCTTTTTCTTACTAGGTCAACACTGAGCTGTTGTGATAGAGAAAGAGACTATGTATCAGTCATTTTGACACCAAGAACTGGATGAAACCACGCAAAATCATGACCCTTCAAATAAATGTGTTATATATATGTACTTATTTGTAAATTGTCTCACAAAATAACGTAATAATGCAGTTTGAAAAATCGAATCGGTCAGTGCAGTTACGGTCGCCATCTTGAAATTGTTGATTGGAAACAACGTTTTCAGGTGCTCAAGAAAACTGTCTTCAAAAGCCAAAATTCGATGCCATGTGCATTAATTTTTGTCTAAATGAGTACAAAAATGATGAAGACACCGAGAATATACCATTTGGCTACAACAGTATAGACATGAATGCTCAAAAATACTCACCGAAACACACTTCTTAGGAAACGTGAATCCGACGGAGCGAAATGCAGTGCGTAAGCGATGACCTTTGACCTATAAACTTGACCCTGCAAATTTGGTGACGTAGTTCACACTTTTCCATACGATACAAACTTTGTTGGCAGCATCTAAGTCTCTCTAATATCAGAGTGGACAGGACTGAAGCTGGACGATGCGCTAAGAATGGCAGAGAACGGAGAGGAATGGAGGGAGCTGGTTATCAAGTCATCAGTGGTGCCCCAACGGTCGGCTACGGGATATAGATAGACAGATGATAATTTCAATTTCACACTTTAAATACCTGCTTGGCTTGACATCGCGAACGAAGATTCTATAAGGGTTGTCCACGACGTCTGCAGGCATGCTCGTGACTGCGGAGGCCAATCCGGGACAGGCAGGTTCGACCGCAGTGGCTGCAGAGGGAGGTCTGGCCAGGGTTCTGAGTTGCGGCATCTCTGTTTTTTCTCCTGATCGCTTGTCTTTAAGGCCAGCTCTGCGAGAGTCCTTAAAGGAGACGGCTGCCTTGTAAATGGTGGAGCGCCAGTTGTCACGGTCCGCAGCAAGTGAAGACCACTGGCGGTGGTCGATTTGGCAGGCACTAAGTGACTTCTTGAGACAGTCTTTGTATCTCTTCTTTGGTGCCCCTCTGTCTCTGTGTCCAGTGGCGAGCTCGCCGAACAGGGTGATCTTGGGCAGGCGATGATCCTCCATCCTGGAGACGTGCCCAGCCCAGCGGAGCTGTGTCCGCAGAAGCAAAGCCTCGATGCTCACAGTTTCTGCCTGTTCAAGGAGCTCGACGTTTGTGACATAGTCACTCCAGTGAATGCCAAGGATTGTACGCAGGCAGCGCTGGTGGAAGCGTTCGAGGAGTCGTAGTTGGCTGCGGTAGAGGGCCCAGGACTCGGAACCATACAACAGGGTGGTGAGGACGACATCTCTGTACACGCTGATCTTGGTGCCTGTTTACAGCTGTTGATTATGCCACACCCGCTTGTATAGACGCCCGAAAGCGCTGTTTGCTTTTGCCAGCCTGCTGTCCAGCTCCTTGTCCAGCTTGGCGTCCGACGTGATGATGCAGCCAAGGTAGATAAACTGGTGCACTGACTTCAGTTCAGACTCGCCGATGGTGATGTGGGGAGGGCGATGCTCTACCTTGGGTGCCGGCTGATGGAGAACCTCTGTCTTTTTCAGACTGACCTCGAGCCCAAAGAGCTGGGCAGCGTCTGCGAAGCAGGATGTGATGCGCTGCAGGGCTCTCTCTGTGTGTGCAACGAGGGCAGCGTCGTCAGCAAAGAGCTGCTCACGAATCAGTTGGTCTAGGGTTTTGGTGTGGGCCTGCAGTCGTCTGAGGTTGAACAGGCTGCCATCGAGACGATACCTGATGTACACTGCATCATCATCGTCGAGGTCCACTGTGGCCTGCTTCAACATCATGCTAAAAAAGATGGTGAAGAGGGTCGGTTCTGAGAGGTCATTGTTGAGTCTGACCTGGCCTTGCTGGTCCTCGTGTAGCTGGACGATCATGCTGAGGAACTTTGGGGGACAGCCAAGTCGCTCCAGGATCTGCCACATGCCTTGCCTGCTCACAGTGTGGAACGCTTTTGTTAGGTCGACAAACGTTACGTACAGCCCTTTGTTCTGCTCGCAGCACTTCTCCTGAAGCTGTCTCAGCACAAAGACCATGTCGGTGGTGCTCCTGTTGGCTCTGAAGCCACACTGGCCCTCTGGGAGGTGGTCTTCTGCAATGGCAGGTACCAGCCGATTTAGGAGCAGCCTTGCGAGTATTTTCCCTGCAATGGACAGCAGGGTAATTCCACGGTAGTTGGAGAAGGCAGACTTCTCTCCTTTGTTCTGTACAGAGTGATGACGACTGCATCGCGGAGATCCTTTGGTAGTGTTCCTTCCTCCCAGCAGCAGAGAAAGAGGTCATGGAGTTTGTTGTGCAGTGCTGGGCCTCCATATTTCCAGATCTCTGGTGGGATTCCATCAATGCCTGCTGCTTTGCCACTCTTGAGCTGGTGGATGGCTGTGGGGCTCTCTTCAGCAGTGGGCGGTTCGTCCAATTCAACCTTTACTGGGAGGTGTGGGATTTGGAGGATGACTGCTTCTTGAACAGTGCGCTCAGCGCTGAAGAGGTCCTGAAAGTATTTCGACCAGCGGCTCAAGATGAAGTTATTATCTGTGAGCAGTGCCTGTCCATCAGCGCTTCGCAGGGGACTTTGTATCAGGTGCCTGGGGCCATACACTGCTTTCAGTGCTTCGTAGAAGCCCCTGTAGTCACCGTTGTCAGCATAAAGCTGGGTCCTCTGTGCGAGTCTGTTCCACCACTCGTTCTGGAGATCTCTGAGCTTGCGCTGGAGACTGCTGCAGACGAGGCGGAAGGCAGACTTCTTCACAGGGCAGGAAGGCTGGGCTAGGTGGGCCTGATGGGCGGCTCTTTTTTTTTTTTTTTTTTTTTGCTAGGAGTTCCTGGATCTCTACGTCGTTTTCGTCAAACCAGTCTTTGTTCCTCTTTCTAGCGAAACCCAAGACTTCTGCAGATGATTTTGCGATAGCAGTTTTCAGCTGTTCCAGAGTGTTTCAGGGGAGGAGTCTGCTGGGTCAGCTGTGTCTGTGAGCCTGCGCTGTAAATCTGTCTGAAAGGCAGCTTTTACGTCGTCACGCTGTAGGCTGGCAACATCAAGCTTTTTCTTAGGGGGCCCCCCTTTCTTGGGTTTTGGCTTGAAGTGGAGCCTGAGTTTGCAGCGGACAAGGCGGTGGTCAGTGTGGCACTCTGCGCTGGGCATCACTCTGGTGAGGAGGACATCACTGCGGTCCCTCTGACGCACTAGGACATAGTCGATAAGGTGCCATTGTTTGGAGCGAGGATGCATCCAGGTGGTCTTTCGACTGTCCTTTTGCTGGAAAGTAGAATTGGTGATGACAAGCTGCTGCTCTGCACAAAACTCCAACAGTAGGCGGCCATTGTCATTGCAGTTCCCGACGCCATGCTTGCCGAGGACTCCTTTCCAGGCTTCAGAGTCCTTACCCACTCTGGCGTTGAAGTCGCCAAGGATGATGACTTTGTTGTCTGCAGGGGTGCTCTGTAGGAGGCTGCGCAGGTCAGTGTAGAACTTGTCCTTTTCTGCAGGCTCTGCCAGGAGGGTTGGGGAGTACACACTGAGAAGGGTGACGTGTTGCTGGTGTCTCAGTGGGAGGCGCATGGACATGATGCGGTCTGAGTGACCGGTTGGTAGGTTTTCCAGCTTAGTTGCAATGGAGGTCTTGACCATGAAGCCCACGCCTGAGAGCCGTCTTTCTGACGCAGACTTGCCTGACCAGTAGAGGATGTAGCCAGCGCCAAGTTCTTGGAGACTGCCTTCGTCCGGGAGGCGTACTTCGCTGAGCGCAGCGATGTCGATGTTTAACCTCTGCAATTCAGGGGCAATGAGGGCGGAGCGACGTTCAGGGCGTCCGCTGTCTGCTGTGTCAAGCATGGTTCGGATGTTCCAGCATGCTACGTTGAGTCCGGTCGTGGTCGTCATTATAGTGGATCCGTTGTTTTTACTTGTTTTCTGACCGCAGGAGAAGATGCCCGTTGACCGCGGCTAGCCAACTGGGGTTGTGACGGGACGAGCTTTGATTAGGCCACCTTTTCTAGGCCCCTCTCCGTGTGGAGCAAGCAGTGCTGTCCCTAGAGAAGGCTGCTTGGTCGTTCAGGGTGTGCCGAGTGACGTTTTCATCCCCAAGTCAACATCAGGCGACCAATATCCTGAACCGCCTGCTTGCAGGTTTGAGACTGCGGCTTCCAGTGACATCTTTCACCTGCCGTTTCGCCTCTCGCCCGTCGCTACAGGACTTGGAATGGTCTGTGTCATGGTCCGTGGACGTTTCCTAAAGCCTGCGCGGTGGAGCTTTTTGGTGGAGTGCAGTGTGCGCAGTACTGGCCCCACCTTTTAAACCCTTGGTTCGTCTGCCATGGCCTAGCAAGCTGGGACGATGGCATCGAGGTCGTCAGGTCGTAGATTTTATATCAGACTGTCCTTGTCCTAGTCTCTGGCTCCAAAACCTTCCCCCTTTGAAGTTAGGGTTTTCCTCCCTTAGCCTTTCCGCAGCCAAGCGGCCAGGCCTGCAAGGCAGCAGGACAATGTTGATTTATTTTCGAGGTTCTCTCCTCTAGATCCGCCGTGTTTAGCCTGGGGGCTCGTGCTGCCCAGTTTTTGGGGTCACCTCGGAGAGGATGTGGCCAGGGACCACGCACGGGCGGTCTTGGGATAGAGGGATGCTATGCTAGTCCGGAGGGATTACACACGAGGGTACCTCACGAAGGGCTGGGTGATCCCGGGGGAGGCGCTGTAAGAGTTCCCCACTACCCGCACCACCAAAGCAACCCTTCCCCTGGGGCCCCCACCTTTTGAGTCAGGAAGCGACCCCTTGAACCACCCTATTACATGTATGTATAATACAAATGTATATTCCTTTGACGTCCGTCAATATATGTGCCTGAGCTGGACACGGGAGCTCCAGCCCTGGAATGGAAGTGCTTGACAAACAACAGTGAACACTCCTGTGATGTGTATATCTTGGGGCATGTTGGCATGAAAAGCAATGGCACTTAATAATTATGTTGACTTAATAATGGTTGCAGGTTACACATTTTATTGTACTCATTAACATTTTGGTTGATATGATTTTGTACAAATTGCCTATCTGTGTGTGTGTGCACACTACTAGGAAACAGTTTTGCATCATTAGAAAAATGTTGTCACCTTTAGCCACAGCATTGTTGATTCCATGAGCTGAAAGTATGAGCTATCCTGATAAGTTTATAATAAATATGCTGGATATATACAGTTCTGTGGCTCATCAGCCTGTATTTTGTTGTCTATCAAAACGGTGTAAAGCCATATTTTGACAAAAGATGGTGTTTTTTCTTTCAAACACTATTCACAACTTCAAACACAAACCTGCTACAGAGATACCTGATGGGAAGACCCCTCCATGCATACTAATTTGGCTGATCCCTCAGAAAGGTCAAGGGTCACAAGAGCTCAGGAAATAGGTTTATACGTTTCACAACTTCAAACCCAAATTTGGTACAGAGATACCTGATGGTAAGACCTACCTATGCATACTAATTTGGATGACCCTTGGAAAGGTCAAGGGTCACAAGGCTGGAAATGTGTATAAAATGCAAATTTCTGATAAAATTGTAGGTATTATCCTCATTTTAGCAAATTTTTCAACCAAATTTGGCACAAAGATAGCTGATGGTGAGACCTTCCTATGCATACTAAATTAGTCGAATCATCACAAAGGTCAAGGGTCACGGGGGTTATAATACATGTGATTTTATTTTATGAATACCAATCGCATTTCAGAAGGTGTACAGGTGTACTAACAGCTATTTCTGGTAACCACTTCACATCACCTCATTGCATTTTAAGATTTACGTTTAAAAGCGTTTATTTCAATAAAATGTATCTCTCTTACTCTTACAGAAGTGTCTTTGAACAGTCACTATTGCGGTAGTGGGCCTTGTACGCTGTGAGTCCTAGGTTCCAAAATCAAGTGCCGCCACGTGATCACATTTCCATGTCGAGGCGCGCGTGCTATTGCAGATAACGCTTATTTCTTGAATCAGTTTGTCATTTCCGGCATACGTCCACCGGACATATAAACACTTTCATATCTCTCATGTAGAAAGTGGATGCACAAAAGAAATCTTTTTTTCTCTCTTCCTCATACGCAGAAAAAAACACAAAAAAACACTTTACTATTTTTTCCGTTTAGGCTGAACGCTAACAGCAAGAAATTTCCTTCCTTGCTGAGAACACTGAAAACAGTCACTCATAGAAAGTCAGTCATACAAAAGACACGCGCGTGACTGATGTGCAGAGCAAAGTGCAACGTCAGCACACGACATGTAACCCACATTCGTGTCGGAAAACACAGACTACAAATATAGCAGTGCCAACTGCGATTGCCAAATAGCAAATTCCGCAAACAGCTCCCACGAAATACTACACTGACGAGCAAGAAAAAAAGAGCGACATTTTGGGAATCATCGTACTGAACACTTTCGTGTTTCCGATGATTCCCAAAATGTCGCTTTTAAAAAATTAAAAAAAAACGTCGCGTTTCTTTTGCTTGTCAGTATATAATGCATCGTCTGGTCTGCATCAGTCTGAAATTAAGTGTAAAATGAGTTGTAAATGAGCATAAAAACCGCATGCGAGAGATACGGATTCTCAAGAGTCCCTGCAGGTTGTTGGGACCGATGAACATCTACGCGGCCTCTACTGAGCCGATTCCTCAATCATAGGTGTAAATAAAGCCATCACCTGCCAGCGAAAGTCATACTTTTCATCAGCCCCAGCAGCCTGCGCAAACCCATACTCTACGTGTTTGAGCAGACGTGAAAAAAAGCTGGAGGGTAAAAAGACCGCACGGCGGTATACATTTAAATTGGGAAGTTGAGGCAGTAAGAGGTCCCGTGTTTTTAAAAATAATTTTTGCCTTGTTTGAAAATTTGCAGTTGGGCTGAATGTGGGAATTTGCTGGAAATTTGTGGTTAGCTGAGAGGAGACATGTTTGGTGCTTTGATTCATACCATCCTGAGCTTATCCAGTGGACATTTGTGGGCCTATGTTGAGTTGCCTTTGGCGTAGTGATTTGAGGGGCACGCTGATTTCAGCTGTGCTTGGGTGTGGGGTTGGTAAGGAACCAGTTTCATAGCCAAGAAATGAGACGGGTCATGTGCTGTTTTTTTTGGTATTTTATGCATGGCAAATGTGCAGCTGGTGGGCGGTAGTGCTTTTTAGGGAATTGAACAATTAGGGGATGACTGGGATTGACTAAGGCTAAGAGACTGGACAGTACGGAAACACCACTGTGGTCCGTGGCCTGTCAGGTGCACCACATGCCATATGTGACATAGACCGGAAACTGGTTTAGTGTAACCAGATCAATGAGTTTGGATGGTTGCAGTTGGAAAAGTAAAAAAATCATGAAAAATTTGAAATTTTGCCAAAAAATCGCTGTGCATGCAGTTTTATAGGCGTTTTGGCATGTTTTGCATGGCAACACCCTGTTTACCTGCACTGTGAGCTAGGTTTAGTGTGTTTGCTCATTTATTTTTTGTCTTACAGGTAGTCATGAGTCTTTCCTTCGACCATGAGCTGTGACCTTTGACCTTGACCTTGAAAGGGGTGGGGTTTGGGGTGTTCAGTTTGATAAATGCGTAAAAAAAAAATTCACTCTTTCAGTTTTTGAAGTTGTGTGGGGTGGGTGTAGGGTGGGGTGGGCAGGGGTTTGGGTTGGAGGCCGGGAGGGGGGGGGGGAGGGGAGGGGGGGGGTTGGGGGCTTAAGGTCAAAGGTTAAGATAAAAACTACAATGAAACAGTGTTAGCATGTGCATTTCATCAGACAGCTGACCTCAGAGTGAAATAAGCGGCCAAAATAATGTGACCTGCAGAAGTGTTATTTTGCATGGTACTGCTACACTGGTTGCATCTGAGGTGTCATTCTGCTGTAATTGTCATGAGGGATGTCTCTGGTGTCTATTCTAAGCCAAACACAAGCACTTGTGCACTGAGTAAAGCTCATTTGAGTGCATTGTTATGGGACCAGCAGTTGCAGGCACCAGTACAGGGTTTTACAGGAGTGTTGACAAGTTTGGCACACACATGCCTACTACATCTGCAAGATGAGCTGAGGTGTTTTGAGACTCTGACAAGTGTGTTTGATATAAAAATGAACTGTACATAACCATTTTTCTATGCTACCTCCTAAATCAGCAGTCCAGACACTAATTAGTGTATGCGGCGTGTCCCGCGTAGCATAGTTTTGGTTGTTTTGTGTAGTCTTTTTCCTGTGGGATAGCTCAGTAGACTTAATGTTTAAATTGCAGAGCTGTTTCATGACCCCTTTTGCCTAGGGAAAGATTGCCAGCAGCACATAGGGCATGGCAGCTGGTTACAGGCCTCTTCCAGCTTGTTGTCACCAGACAACAGGGTCAATGAGGATGCCTGGGTGTTGTCTTTTGGGCTGCCCTAAGATACACAAGGAAATGGCCTTGGGTCTGAAAGCTCATTTTTCATCAGTGTCAGTGTCA
Organism: Semisulcospira habei; assembly: GCA_036245525.1. Lineage (NCBI taxonomy): Eukaryota > Metazoa > Mollusca > Gastropoda > Semisulcospiridae > Semisulcospira > Semisulcospira habei. The sequence goes on along the minus strand of BTPG01000001.1, from coordinate 168,900,931 downwards.
TGGTAACTGTTTTAAGTTGTCCAGCCCACCAGAAGTCAGTTTGACTGTATTGCATGCGTGTGTAAACTTGGAAAAACAGAAAAAGTAGGGGGGTAGGCAATGGAAAAATATGAAAAAAACCACTTTCATGTGCCTGTGTCTCAAATGCAACATTTCTGAAGATCAGATATATTACTTGATGTACATGCCAATTTTGGAGGCATTCTGACCATATCTAGGCTGTTTTTCATGGCATCAGATATGCATGATCCAACACGTCAGCAGCGTTGTGAACGCCACATCAAGGCACTTCACATAATGGGCCATAACTTAAAGATGCAGCAACGTTCAAGGGTGTCACTTTGGATTTGACTTAGCTATTGTCTAAGGGTTGCACTGATAGCAGATTGAATGGTGTTCAGGTGGGACAAGTGTCTCTGACAGGTCACGGTATACATTTAAATTGGGAAGTTGAGGCAGTAAGAGGTCCCGTGTTTTTAAAAATAATTTTTGCCTTGTTTGAAAATTTGCAGTTGGGCTGAATGTGGGAATTTGCTGGAAATTTGTGGTTAGCTGAGAGGAGACATGTTTGGTGCTTTGATTCATACCATCCTGAGCTTATCCAGTGGACATTTGTGGGCCTATGTTGAGTTGCCTTTGGCGTAGTGATTTGAGGGGCACGCTGATTTCAGCTGTGCTTGGGTGTGGGGTTGGTAAGGAACCAGTTTCATAGCCAAGAAATGAGACGGGTCATGTGCTGTTTTTTTTGGTATTTTATGCATGGCAAATGTGCAGCTGGTGGGCGGTAGTGCTTTTTAGGGAATTGAACAATTAGGGGATGACTGGGATTGACTAAGGCTAAGAGACTGGACAGTACGGAAACACCACTGTGGTCCGTGGCCTATAACAGGAAACGTCCATTAGCCGGAGGGTGCTACAAGAAGCGTATTTGTCTCTCGCGGCGTTTTACGGTATCCATTTCAGGGGAGCTAATTAAGTAATGCGGCCACTCCGTGTGCGGCCGCGGCATGCACTGACGGCCACGGAACACAGTGCCGTTTCCGTACTGTACAGTCTCTTAGCCATAGTCAGTCCCAGGCATCCCCTAATATTTCAATCCCCTAAAAAAAACACTACTGCCCACCAGCTGCACATTTGCCATGCACAAAATAACAATAAAAACAGCACATTGACAGTCTCATTTCTTGGCTATGAACCCGATTCCTTACCAACCCCACACCCAAGCACAGCTGAAATCAGCGTGCCCCTCAAATCACTACGTCAACGGCAACTCAACATAGGCCCACAATTGTCCACTGGATAAGCTCAGGATGGTATGAATCAAAGCACCAAACATGTCTCCTCTCATCTAACCACAAATTGCCAGCAAATTCTAACAGTGATTCAGCCCTACTACAAATTTTCAAACAAGGCAAAAATTATTTTTAAAAACACCGGTCCTTGCACTGCCTGAACTGGACAAATTTGACTATGTAATGTGACCTGACGTGGAACGGAAAAGGAAGCCTGTACCGTCGCAACGCAGAGGTCTTGTGACCCAGAAAGGTTCCACTCTATGTCACAGCGGTTGTCTCCACTGCCAGTTTCGCGGCTAACAAACTGCTAATCAGCGGTAGCGGCGATTCGAGGGACTCAGACAACCAGTGTCACTCTACATGTGTGCGCGAAATAAATTATCCCTCGCCCCCTCTTTTAGTGAGGGGCCCAAGGCTCATAAAACAGCTCGAATGTTCACTTCATAGTAGAGACATGCCACTTGGTATATAAGTAAACAGTACCTCTCCGAACAATATTAGCGTCAGAAACACATTGACAGCGCTCTCAGATGGGCACGGCCATCGATTAATTAGGTCAACCTGACCCATAAACTCATTTGTTCTTGTTCTTAACCATAACTATTGTACATACAACTGGTTTGAACTAAAAGCAGCATGGAAGTTCAATATGCATGCAAAGGAACCTTCATGATATATCATGCAGTCCGAATTTTGCCGGATGTGATATCTGATGGGTCACAGTTAATTAGGTCATGACCATCTGCCCATTTTATCGCGACTATAGATTGATCATTTTAGCAGTAACTGAGAAAACTGTGATCAAGCACAACGTGAATGTGGCGCTTTGGACCATTGAAATACGTTTCCTTTCTTATCAGTATTAACAGCATTTCAGAATTTTGCCGGATGTGATATCTGATGGGTCACAGTTAATTAGGTCATGACCATCTGTCCATTTTATCGCGACTACAGATTGATCATTTTAGCAGTAACTGAGAAAACTGTGATCAAGCACAATGTGAATGTGGCGCTTTGGACCGTTGAAATACGTTTCCTTTCTTATCAGTATTAACAGCATTTCACAATATTTTCTTTAGCAGTAATTAATTAGGTCAACATGACCCCTTTCAGGTTTATTGCTTGCTTGTCTCGACCCCTTTCAGGTTTATTGCTTGCTTATTGTCTCTGCCTTGTGGTGTGGTCTGGTTAGTTTTTTTCACACATGTACAAACGTAAACTGGACTTTAAAACCTCTGAGATAATCAAAAATTGACATTAATTTCCTAATAACTCTTTCTCACATTTTGCATTGATTACGCCTTAAGTGCCATCTGCCACTGTGTCCTTTCAGCGCCCCTTCCATGTACACATGTACAACCACAGTGTGCCAGTCAGTCACAAACATTGAAACATAAGTCAGTGTGTTCTTGTTTGAGTTCAGACGCACAAGATGTTTTCCTTTTTTGCACGAGCATTTTAGAAGCGTTTCGAGTGTCTGCTATGATCACCCGACAGATGCCTGTAATAATCATGAGGTCACCACTGTTTATTTCAAACATCCTGTGAACAGTCTCCCATGATGATCACAAACTTTTGTTCACCGTAGGTGTCTGGCCAAAACCACTGTATTCCCTTTGCAAGGGCATACGGAGGCTGGTCCATTGCGAGAACAGATGTTTGTCAAGGATTCAAATATTCTGTGGCTTCTTTAATCAAGTTCATGACATGCTTGATCAGTGCTGTCAAATGGGCATTCTCTAGAAGCAGCGGCAAAAGTCTGATGATGGCAGGTGGATCTCCAGCAGATGATCGTTGCGAGGCATGGTAGAATGCCCAAGATAGTGCTTCCTGGTCGTGGACCGAAGCATTTTCTAAGCATGTGTGAAAATTTTGCTTATGAGGACCAGGTGACTGGGGTACAAACTGCTCTGTAGCTGGAATAGCTACAGGTAGGACATTGGTGTACTTCAGTTTTTGGGAGCTGTGGGATGCCCTGATTGTCCTGTTCTCCGTCAAAGAGTGGCACAGACTGTTCTTGGCCCTCAGTTACTGTGTGTTGAATCAAGGATATACCAGTTCCATAAAAAGAGTCGGACGCTGTTGTTGAGCTAAGATTATGGTCAATGTTGTCCACAACACCTGCTGTGAAGACGCCCTTCATCATATTTATAGGGACAACAACACCGTCCACTTCGAATCGTTTGATGACAGAGTTCGCAATCTGTGATGAGATGGACATCACACATTTGTGTGAAATTCCTAGCCCTAGAGAAGACAGTGTATCGACCAGCTCTTTCTTTCTTGTCTATGCATGGACTTTGAGACTTAGATACAGAGGCGGTGGTGTTTCTCTCTCCTTGTTGTGACGTTGGAAGGAAGGTTTTTTCCTCGAGAATCTCCGGCAGTTGAAGGCGATAAGCTGTGATATCGTGAGAACAGCTTGTCTCTGAGAATAATCAACAGGTTCAGACTGCTCAACTGCCGCTGGTCCTCTCAGAATAAAACAGACAAAAGCTGTTAAGGATGCTGGCACAGATCTCTCTTGGCACTGTTTCTCAAATCTTCCATTGAATGCAGCTTTATATCTGAATATTTCCTTTCTCACCACTTCAGCTGCTCTGGCTAACTCAAGGGCTTCAGAGTCACGGGGTACAAGCTTCTTTACGGCATCACCCAGGTCTCTGTTAAACACAAGAACGACCTCTCTGCCTTGGTAAGATGAAAGATCTGGTACAGCTACCAGAAGCTTTTCTCTTAAACGTTTAGAATGTACCATGTGAGCAACTTTCAGGCCAAGGCCATACAAGCGAGAAGCATACAGACGACAAAGGTTGGGTATTGTGAAGACTGGTGCATTATCGGGATCCTCTCTGAAGCTCTCCACGTATGCCACAAGTTCTGCAAAAGCTATCGCATGCAAAGTTGAGGCATCGTCCTCATCAGGTTCCTCCTGTGAAGTCATAGGAGAACGTCTGTAGAAGGCTGTGAGACACTTCAAGTTTGGATTCAGAGGGCACCATCTCGGTGTCAGCAAGTTTTCAAAGCAGATGCCGGTCATTGAGTAGATGGGCATGACTGGACCTTGAAATCCAATGTTAATGTCCATGCTTCATGTAATCCGGCTGAGCCTGGGGGACCATCACAAAACTGTGACAAGTACACAGCCTGTATCGCGTTACCCTTCCCGAGTGTTTCTTCTCTTCTGCATTGCCATGTGTTGATAGTGCTGAGGATGTGCTGACTGCTTTCCTAGTTTTCACTGGACTTGCAGAAGGTTCTGTTGTCTTTCTTTTCCGCTGCAAAATTGTGCTGCTGACCTTTGTTCGGCATGATGTGTGCCAAGATGCAGAATGTTTTTGGAATGTTTCTTCAAACCCATCGCCGTAATTAAGAAGGTTCAGGCTGACTGACAGGACAGCATCCAAGTTCTTCAAATCCTTCAAGATTCTCAGCAACTTATTTGTAGCCAGCACCGTCTTTTCTTGCTGGACAGACACTGAAGTGCCTTCGCGGCGCTAGTTCAGTGTCTCTTGGCACAAGGCACACAATGACCAGTCAATAACTTCCACAGATGAAGCTGGTTGACTGCTTAAATTAGGAGCTAGGACACGTCGATATTTTCTTGGTTTCATCTTTCATAGAGTGTCGACCAAACACTGCAACAGAAACCAACTAGTCTATTTAGATACGATTATGATCAGTGTGGGCTTACATACTTTTTCACTTATTCGGGCGTGCGTGTACTCCATACAGAAACCTGTCTAATTCGACCAATTTTAATTGAGAAAAAGTGAGCGAAAACTAGCATAACATCGTTGGAAATTTCTTGTTATTATCATTCAAGTTCAAACTGAATCAGACGTACAAACAGAAAGCATTTTGACACGGTTTCTTTGTGTTGTTTGAAGTATTCTAGCGGACAAGTTTCTTTGTATTTGTGATCAGCGGCATTTTAGACAGTTAACATGTGCCATAGTTATAACAACACCATGACACGAGATATCACTTTTGCAGGGAAAAAAAGAAATACAAAGAAAATGTACTTATAATACAGACGCTGAGTATGAGGACTATCTGGCTCGACACATGTACACTCGTACATCGAAACGAGTCTAGACTGAATAGCGTGTGCTATCATCCGGTGCTGTTTTAGATATGATGGCGGACTAAAATAATCATCTGATGTTCGTAAGATCAGCAGCAAACACAACTAAAAACCAATACGTGTGTATTGACATTTACATTATGGGTGTCCCATTTGCCCTATGTTGAAAAACCATTGTATTCAACGTTTCTTGCAAGAAAGACTCATACCTCGAGCCCTCACACCACGGATTTTTATATAGGAGGGATGTAACATACCATTACACCGCCGGCGGGTTAAGAGGTGATGACAGAAACAAAAACAGGAACATCGGCGCGTCGGCTTGCACTATTAACACGTAGGTATGGAAGCCCAGTGCTGCCACTCTTACAGTTATTGGCAATTTTAATCGACCACTGACCTTCTCATAAACATCTAACAACGTGTTTCTGACGCGCAGGGTGATCATCTAAATTATCTTTATTAGTGGACAAAGTGGCAAGTCTCTACCCTCCAGCGAACAATCATGTTCCTTGGGCCCCTCACTATTTTCCCCGCCCGAGGCTTTTCCGCTGTGCCGTGACAGATGAAAGGTATTAACCCTTTTAGCCCCGACGCCCGACAGCAAGTGATGGACTGAGCATGACCTGACAATTCAAGGGTAGTGCCAGATTAGCTTGGCGCCTTCAGGCGCCAAGCTATTCTGGCACTACCCTTGAATTGTCATACTCAATCCATCACAAGTGATACACAGTCATTAAGTAACACTAAATTTGGCAAGTGGGACCGTGGGAAATAGGTTAACTGTGAAATACAGTTGCCACTGATGCCGATGTCTGTGACATTCATGTTTCTCTAAGCATTTTTTAGCCTCTGCAATACTGACTTTGATCCTTCGGCCGCCCGTAACGCTTTTCAATTTGTCGGAGCGATTCCTGCAGGATCACCTCGACAAAAAAAAAAAAAAACAGCCATGGCCAACCAAAGGGTTGAATATTTATTTCTACTGTAAGTGTAAGAGAGGCCTCGATTAGCCCTTTGCCTGTCAATGACGATACCGCTCGGCAGGTCTCGGACGAATATTAATTAACATGTTCTGCCCCAGGATCGAAATCCCCAAATTTTGAAGTTGCCCTCTGGCTGTATTCGCACTGTATTCTAGAGAAAGATCGCGCATGGTAGTTCAAGGGTGGTGCCAGAACAGCTTGGCGCCTATGGGCGCCAAGCCGCTATTCTGGCACCACCCCTGAACTATCACGCTCGACCCATGTCTTGCTATGGTGTGTCGGGGCTGAATGAGTTAACTAAGGCAGCTTCAACAGTGCTTTTAAACCGTGCCTTTAAAAACATTTCTTTTCAATTCTCCACACCGATCGAGGAGGCCTCTACTGTGCAACAAATCTGCGTTGGTCAACGTGTGAACACACATACACACACACACACAAACACACACCATCACACACACACCTAAATTACTCAAGTTAATTATTATACATATATATAAGAAGACGCGTGAAACATCTTCAATAGTGCTTTTACACCTGTGCCGCCTTCAAGAAGTTTCTTTGATAGTTTCCATATCGATCAAGGCAGCCTCTGGCGAGTTCTAAACCATATGCATCGGTCACTCTTTAACAAACACACTCATCTGTCCCTAAATTACAAGACAAACGAGTCAGTGTCGCCTAATGTGTCGGTCTAGCTGCTGGCTGCTCCGTGATGAAGCGTTTTCGTCCCCCATATTGTCAGCCGCTCAGTCATCCATAATGTATGCTATTCTGCATGCGTTATTACTTTTCACACCACGGAAACACCGGCGCAATATCTCCATTTACGTGACACGACCCCTCCCTGGGGTGCTGTAACAGAAAAGATGTGCCACGTGCAACATGGAGATGCCATGTCACAGCGTCGAAGTGATCATGTGATGAGGCGCTCATTACCGGAGTGATGGTCTGTGATTATGAAATTAGGACTGGATTTTAGAGTCGGAACCAGCTACAGGCAATGATGAAACAACTTCGTATTCAGCTGACATTTCTTCTTCACGGACTGTGATGCTGTAAATTCAGTGTTATGAAATTCTCAACTATATTTTGAAATTTTAATAAGAATGACATACGATTAGATGTAAATTGCATCACCATCATCACAAGTGGTTTTGAGTGGAAACCCGCTTCGTATTTAGACATTCTTCCACGATGATCTAATATCAATTTCTGTAGAAATTTTGAAATCTGATGCAGAACGACTGACGCAGCGATCAGATGTAAACTGAATCATCATCAACGCACATTAATCACTAATACTGGATAACCAGTTCATTTTTCTGTCTACGACTCGAATGAAGTCATGTGCCGTTTACAGGCACACAGGGGCGGATCAGTTACCTCGAGGTGTGTTTGTGTGTGAGTGTGTGTGTGTGTGGGGGGGGGGGGGGTTTCCAAATTTTTGTTTAGGACCTTCAACCTGACACAAAAGACTTCACGACGCTATAGACCTTGCTTCCAATGACCGAAAAATCGGAGTGTGTTTGTGTGTGCCGGGGGGTGGGGGTGGGGGTACGGGGCGCCAAGAGTGTGTAATCTCACCACTCCGCGAAATATCAAACAAGGGGGTGGGGGGACGTGTGGTGGTAATAATAATAATAATTACGGTATTTATAATGCGCTTATCTTATAATAATTATAACTCTAAGCGCGCACTCACAACTCACGCAAGCATGCGCACGCTTTAGACAATGACTCACATACCACGAATACATTACGACAGTCAGCTTGGGGTGGGGAGTGTGGTGATAATAGTGCTAGAACTGTTGAAAGAGGTGAGTTTTGAGGGCGGAATGGAAGGAGGAGAGAGAGTGTTTCTGACGGAGAGAGAGTGGGAGAGTGTTCCAGGTGGATGGCCCGTAGACGGAGAAGGAGCGGGGGCCGAAAGTGCTGAGTTTGGTGCGGGGGATGTGGAGGCGGAGAGGGTGTGGGGGATGTGGAGGCGGAGAGGGTCGGAGGCGGAGCGGAGGGAGCGGGAAGGAGTGTAGGGGTGAAGTAAGTTGGAGAGATAGGTAGGAGCGCAGTTGTTCAGGGATTTGTAGCAGAGAGACAGAATCTTGTATTGGATGCGTTGGGGGATGGGGAGCCAGTGAAGGAGTTTGAGCAGGGGAGAGACGTGGTCGGATTTTTTCTTTCTGAGGACGAGGCGGGAAGCATTGTTCTGGATGCGCTGGAGAGTGAAAGTGGTGGAGTGAGGGAGGCCGGAAAGGAGAGAGTTGCAGTAGTCGATGCGAGATAAGATGAGAGAGACAGCAAGTTTGATGGCAGCTTCGGTGGTGACAGTATTTTCTGATCTGGTGCGAGTGGTGGTAGGGGTGGCGACACAAGTGCGACAGCGTAGTTTTATTCACAGCAGAACAGCAAAATGCTGTGCCCAGGGGCGGATCTTAGGGCCGGGGTGGGGTGGGGTGCTGCAAGGGTTCCGGACCCCTCCAGTCCAAATTTAAAAAACTTGAAAATAATAATGATATAACAAAGTCCCTTTTGGGGAAGTTCGGATTTCCCCCCCCCCCCCCTCCCACCGCCACGTTAAATACCTCAGAAAAAGGAAATGTATGGTGTTATAAACAAAGGAATATCAGTGTATCACAACTACTTACCACCATCTTTCAGTGTTGTCGGCACATTTTCTTCGATTAATTTGAAGTCGGAAACTTTAGGCGTTCCTTCGTAGTTTTTGACCAGTTGCCAAGCTTTGCCAGTCGCCATTGTGTACGGAGTTTGACAGAAGTTATGAAGCCGCTGTTGTCAAACACAACTAAACGACGCAGTAACTGAACTTGAGAAAGACTGAAAAATGCCAGTGACAGCACTTGTTTAGCTCGAATCCAGCCGAAGGCAGAAATGCTGCTCAACTGAAAGTAGAAAAGCCGCTCGGCAACAAAAGGACAAGCCCGAAAGCAACCACTAAGCTTTCGGGCCCGGATGTCAGCCGCAGTCTGAACTGAAAAATCAACTCAGTCTGAGGAACACAGCTGCATATTTCTAGATGCAATAACTGTGAATTGAAATGAACCCTCATGAGAATTGCTCATGTGCCTCGTTCATTTCAGAAAGCTTTGCTGCTTCGTACAAGGCAGACGCAGATTCAACAGCAATGATTCAAGTTCAGTCTCTCATTTTAGCGAGCCACAACTGTAAATTCTGGCACAAATATAACAAGCGCCCCCTTTATACCTGCTTATGAGAATCCATGCTGTTTAAATGCCGAAGGGTGGTGTCTGTCCGGCAGGCACGCGTTACCATTAGTATTTAAACTCGAGACGGCTCAGGTGTTTTATACCCCATCCCCCCACCATCCCCCCACCATCCCCGCCCCACCCACCCACCCCCCACCCCCCCCCCACCCCCTGGACGAAATCAGCGAGAGCTGGAAGTCCCTATCCATTTAAAATAGCATAGCATAGCAGGTGTTTTATTAGCTGTCAAGTCGGTGTGGCGGGGACGTGTGTTGTGGAGGCCTAGGGGTCGGGTGCGTTTCCCCACTCATCCAGCTTCAGTACTTTGTCGCTAGACTGTGCTGGGACTGTTAACATTCCAGCGACACTGAGTGACAGTACCGCAGTGTCTGGGACCGTTAACATTATCAACGACAGTGACGGTACGAGTGCGGCTGTATGGGCCGGGCACAAAGGGTTCCTCAGTTCACTTGCCGCACAGTGCTGCTCTATTCAAAAGGAGACGGGTTACGGTAACCTCAACATTCCACCAGTCGCAAGTCACCTCGCAAGTCTACCTCTGAAAGAGCATACCCGGTCTGAGGAACTGTGGAGTCGATCTTAATCATCAAAAGGCATAGATTCTCATGTGCCTCTGAGCCTGCATGGGTACATGAGGATCCATGCCTTTCCACCAGACCTATGCAGTTCCGCGGTGACTGAAACTGGCGGCTTTGGGTTCTACATTTGTGGTGTCGCCTCACCCTAGCCTTCGACACCAAAATCTGTAGCGTCGCTGACCCGGTGTGCAATGTTTGTGTGACCGGTGAATGTGTATGTAAATGTTTGCTTCGTGTCAGGATGCCAAGTTCACACACACAAGCACAGTCACTCGCACTCGATACTAACTACAATAAGACGTGAAACGAAGATCGCATTTCGTATAGACTATATTGCAGTACAGGCTAATAGTGATAAAGCGACCAAATGCCCCGGTATGAGGCCGTTTGAGAAAAATATATTCTCTGCTGGTCACAATGTCATCAGACGTTACTACAGTAGCGCAGCCGCAAAGTACTAATATCTAAGTCGTGTCTCTAAAAAGAATGACAAAGTCCGAACAAAGGAGAATCAACTCTAGTGAAATAACTAAGTCGGAGAGGCCATTAGATAAAAGGTAGCCTCGGCAAAAATGACAAAGTCCAAAGTGCCCTTTATAAAAGAAAGTCTATAAAAGTAACTAAGTCAGAGAGGCCTTTGGTAAAAGAAGACCTGTACAAAAATGACTAAGTCCAAAGCGCCCTTTGTAAAAGGGAAGCCTCAGAAAACGACAGAGTCCGTGGCGCCCGTTACAAACTAGAAGAGCCCCCAAAATAACAGAGTCCTAAACGCCCTTTGAAAAGGGAAGCCTCGGAAAAACGACAGAGTCCGAGTCGCCCGTTTTAAAGGAAAACTATCTAGGAAAAATGGCAGAGTCCAAAAGGTCCTTTGATAAAGGGAAGCCTCGGAAAAACGACAGAGTCCGAGAAGCCCGTTATAAAGGAAGACCGTCTCAAAAAAATGGCAAAGTCCGAAGCGCCCTCAAAGGTAATCTCTAAACAAAAATGCTACAGAGCTCACTCAGGTAGATCACGATATAAATAATGGGGATTACTCCATTTTTGGATAGAGGAAGTTTAGTCTTGAACTGATATAATATATATATTTGGGAAATCGTATTATGTGTTCTTTGTTGACTTAATTCAAGTTGGGAAGGAGAGTTTTGGCTGCTATGGCGTTGCCATATATACAACAATGGCGGCATCGCCGATGAAGAGAAACTTAAATGGAAAAAGTCCGAGTCAAAACTGAGCTACGAGCGCGTAAAGCTAAGAATAGCACTGTACAACTCCTGCACTCGGTTTGCGTGTACACTAGGTCAGTAAAAGGACAGCGGAGCAGCCGGCATTACGGTCTCAAGTGCGAGCACTTCCGCCATAGCCGGGGTTAGGCGCTCAATTACCACGAAACACTGGGGCCCATCTCGGAAAAATGGCAAAGTCCGAGGCGCCCGTTACAAAATAGATCCGCCAGAAAAATTGCAATGTCCCAGGACTAAAAAAAAACGACAGAGTCCGGGATTCCCGTTCAAGGGAGGGCTCAGAAAAATGCTGGTTTCGTAGAACTCTGGAAAAACGGCGAAGTCGAAACAGCAACTGTAGAAGCAGTCGTGGATAACCACCGCTCAAATCCACCTATCTCCGCAGACCGGGGTCACTGCGCACCAACCCGTCGGGTGCCGAGCGCAGCTGAGCTTTTGCTAGCCAAAAACTGACCAGCAGTAAACAGTCATAGGACCATCGCCAAGGGAGGGGAAGAGTTGTGGTAACTCAGGTGGGTGAGGGTCACGCTATCTGTCATCAGCCCCAGCCCTGCCTCGTGTTTGTTTTGTTAAGCCGTTACCGGCGCTCCTCTCTTCATTTAGCTGGCAACAGTGTCTAATAGCTAAGTCAGACCAGTACAACTGCAGCTGACATAGATCACTTTGAACCCCCAGATACTGAATTGGCTCATGAGAATCTATGCATTTTGCAGACTCACTTTACATCCTTATTAGATCCCTCGGATGAGTAAGCCACTGAGGACTTATTTGCGTATCCAGGGCCTTCCATCCACAAGAAATCCAGACCACAAAAGTGACTGCCAAGCGTGTAAAATGCAAAGAAGTACCCAACGGAGAAAGAAAAACGCTTAGAAAAGACGGTTACAACACAATTTAATAATATTTCGGGTACATACCCTTTGTCAAAATCGACAAAGAAACGGAGAGATCGGTCGCTACTTATCTTCATTCACAGAAGGAATGTGGCAACTCTGCCACATTCCTTCTGCGAATGAAGATAAGTAGCGACTGATCTAAGCGTGTTTCTTTCTCCGTTGGGTACTTCTTTGCATCCACAAGAAGAATAGATCTTCATGAGCCCATACATGTTGTAAAGGCTGCTGCCGAATCAAAGTGCTTTTTTTAAATTTTTACATAGATTGGCCTCGTTTGCATCCTAAAGTTGAGGGTGTTATTATTGATTCAGTAAAGCGATTGGATTCAGTAATTTCAAGCGGCTCAGCCATACAATATAATTACGATATCGATCACAATTAAAAAGGATAAAATAGCCAACGAAGTTCAAAATCAAGTAAAAAAAAACTTAATTTATCCCAGGATGGGGTAATTTCAGTCTGGACGGGAGCATAATATTATATATATATATATATATATATATATATATATATATATATATATATATATATATATATATATATATATATATATATATATATATATATATATATATATATATATATATCAAGTAAAGTGAAAAAAAAATGGACAAGACGGACATACACACACATACACACAGGCACCCATGCACGCCAAATTTAGAAACTATACTAATACTGACATCTATACTAATACTGACAACTATACTAATACTGACAACTATCACATAAACCTTACAAGAACAAACTGGCACCTTCCATCCCCCTCATGATTGATTACAGATCTCACAGCTGAATATATTTAATATTGTGATTTATTAAAGTTGCACGCACACGTAAATAATGAGGAGGGAAACAGTTATTGTACTATGGCCACTTAACAAAATCAGATATTGCATGTTATTGCCAAAGTAGTGACTCGGTCGTGACGTTTGATCGAATCACCATATCAATCATCTCATGTTTTAATATCCAAATTGAAGAGAACAAACGGCTGTTCTGCCGAAATGTACAGAACATGACATGAAAATACGCTGTTGTGAACGGAAAAGTAAAAACAAACAAAAAACAGTAAAATGCCACCCCACCTCTCCACCCCTCCTCTTTCCCGGCCCGCGCCTAAACTTCTCCTCGCCACTCTCAAGGAATATGGGCCACTGGATAGTTGAACACCACATAGTCACTCAGTCAGTGCAACTTTATGAAAACAATGTTTGTGTCAATTGATAGAAAAGGCAGAATGAATATTTCTAGCAGAAAGAAAAACAAGATATAAACAGTTACTTAGCAAAACGAGTTACTAGAAGTAGAACACAACTATAACAGACTGAACAATTCGTTGATCAACTATCCACCTAACTAAATATCTAGCAGATGTCAATGATCCATTGCTAAGACGCACAGGAATACCACCGCGAACATGTTCGTCTTCGCATTACAGCACAAAAATGGTACATTTATAATTTGGTTTCATGTATGTAGTAGAGGCAATGTCTTGGGCAATTGTGTGAACTGCTAAATGAATAAGATACTAATGTGTAATCTGAATTTGAAAACAATGCATTAGAATCAATGTCACTTGTGTAAACTGACACAGTCCTAACATGGGTCATATTTACTTCAGTCTCTGACTCAAGCTGCTACAGTTGGCACGATTGAACGGATTGTCTATAACCGCTGTCCATGTTCCAGCGCAGAAAGGGCGCAGACCGACATTTTTGCCACACGTTCGGGGTCACAGCCGGCATCACTCATATCAATATATACGCATTTTGAAAGTAAAACCAAACACACACTGAACAGGAAACAACGGAATTAAACAAACAAAATTAAATATGGAAATGTTTAACGCTAATGTATATTAATGTACATGGCGAATACACACACTTACACTAGTTCACACATATTGAGTTGTGTTCGGCAGTGTTTGTCTACAGCGGACTTCACTTTGTTGTTCTTAAGCCCGCCATTAGGCTTAGCACACGTCACTGCACTGTCATTTAAGTGTGTATATTTCAGATCGTAATATTACAGTTAATGTGTGCTACATCCAATCACTGTAGCAATATCCTGCTAGACTGAATTGTGAGTTCCCACGCCGAACCGGCGAATTCTGATTCCACTGAAATGCGCTCGTGTTATGTAGATACAATGTTGCTGTTGTTTTTTTCTTTCACATGAACATGCGCCTGTACACTATGAGTAATAATATTTTAAAACAAACAAACAAACAAAAAAAACCAACAAATAAAAACAAACAAAAAAAACCACGTATCATTCTATTAGTAGGACCCAAACGCCCATGTGTGAACCACTCTCTCTGGAATGATGGTTAGAGGATGAACTCTGCACTGGTTTGGTCAACTTGGCAAGGGTCTGGAAGGCTTGTTGTCACGAGCATGACTTATTGAAATTACTGTGCCTTTTTGTGGAAATCCTGCCTCGGCGGTCGTAACTGGCGTCCCTGAAAAAAAGGTACAAATAATAATTACATTCAGTGAAAGTCGAATGGAAGAAAATGTCAATGGGCCTACATTCTGTTGCTATCTTGAGGCATGTGTTTGTGTGATTGGGCAGAAATAATACAGACAAACAGGCAAACAGAAAGCTGTGTACTAACAGTAACTGGTTTCATTCAACTAATTCATTGGTTCTGTAAGTGAAGGAGAACTAAGTTTCTAATGTATTTAGTACCTTGACTGGCAAGGCTGGAGAGGGTTATACCGGCGATACCGGCGGCTGCATGTCTTCGTCACTACTGTGTGCCAGAGGTCTTTGTTTTCTGAAAAAAATTGAAAAGAAATCATTTTTGTACTATTTATATTTTGAAATGTGAACGAAAAAAATTTAAATAATTTTTATCTAAAGAAATACCCAAAATCTGTCGTTATGAGCACATCTCAAAACGGATAAATGTAAAAGATAACGATAAACTGTATACAAAAGATACTACACGCACGCACGCAAGAATGATTACCTAGGTGTGGATGTTAGTCGTGGCCCTTTTTTTCGTCTGGCAGGAGTGTTCGTGTGCGTCCTCGGCCTTTTTCGAGACTGCGCAATCCTAGCTGCCAGCTCTTCTGTTGGAATGTTTAGCAATGTGTCCAGGTCGCTGGCATGTTCACAAGTAGCTTTCCTCGTTCGCACGAACGACTGGCTCCTGTCAGTTTCTTGAAATAAATAACCACATTGTCCTTTCTCGGCACATCAGGGTCAGTGGGTAGTTTCCTTTGTTTCAGAGTTTCATAAAAATGATCAAGCTGTATCCAGAAATTTTCGTCTTCTGCTAAGACACCGAGATGTTTCAGTGATGGAATTAGAATCGCAGGCAGCATCTACAAAGAAAACATCAGTCCTGCATAAGTAAGCGCCGGCATTGTTTAATCATCGTCATTGCTTGGAATATTGTGTTTTATGTGCTTTCTTATAATTTTAAGGTTGATATAAGTTGCGGAAAGGACGGTATATGCAGGTCAGATCGATCAGGCGTTTCAATCGAGGCATATAACATGGACACACTTGAATCATTCCATTGAAATGTAAGCGTAGTTGTGTGTGCTGAGTGCTGTTAAATTTTGGGGTTAACGAGGAGCGGTCCACTAAAGCCATATCCCGATGGGTGGACTGTCTTCTTGAACTGATATTTTTCAGGATATTAATGCACAAGTGCATGTTTTCAACCATGTTTTCGTTATATTTGTAACAACAGTTACACAGTGAAAAATATCACGGCAGCCTGCCGCCGCGGCTGAAGTGAACGAAATGCGGAAGAAAAATAGTAATAAAATGTCTCTTACCTTTGGTCGGATCTTCGCAGAGTTCAAGTTGACGACGGCCGCAAATTTGGAGACCATCTAAGACTTGTTAAGCGATATATCCGAATACGACGCACAATATCACCCCAAAAAACAAAAAGAAAATTCGCAGCTGATTTTTTAAAGATTATATCTCCAGCAACTGCAGAAATGAAACGTGCACCGCATACACATCAGAATTATATACTGACGTGCACACATCTTAACCGTAGGATGAACACAGGGTCGATCTCTGCTAGAAGCTGTATGATCATCAACAACCTTTTGCATATGAAAATCTATGCCTCTTGTAGACGGAGGGCCCTTGATATGTGAATACGACCGCAAGATTTCACTCATTTAGGGGAGCTAATGTAGATGTAAATAGGGCCGCAAAACGCACAGATTCTCGTGAGATGACTCAGCCTGTGAAGGTGCATGGGGACCTATGTCAAGTGTAGTTGAAATAATCTGACAGGGGAACAATGTTGCGAGTGACATGAACATAAACACGAGCGCTCACATCGGCTTGATGAGGTTTCCGACCTCACCCCGGGGTCAGGGCGTATCGGATTTCACTAAAATTTCAGGGACTCCGGTGGCGTTGGTCTTACGACTGTAAACAAAAAAGTGGCTCGCCCGACCAAAATCATTACGTCTTACAAATGGTGAAGCACTCTTCCATGCGATAGAACATTACTTTCCTAGCTGAATACGCTTTTGTCAGTTCTGAAGCTATTACCAACATTTAGAGCACTTCAAACACTCTTGTTATAAAATCCTCTTGCAGATGAAAAATCGTACTTTTACAAGACTACGTATAGCGTAGTTTAGCAAACAAAATCCAACAAATCTCTTGTCAGGGGAAAATACTCCGCAGTAACCAGCTGTCTGGCACCGTAGCAGAGGTCTGGAAAGAAGGGAAAACCCGACACTAGGCGAGGTGCGGTCACTGAGTACAACATCTGGCCTTTGTCTACACGTTCTGCTATGCTACACAGCCTTGCCTCTTACTACTGGCGGTAAATGTACACACTAAAAGTTCCAAGCTTGCCGAGAAGACACAAATAGCTGCCTCGGAACTACGTGAGTCTCACCATATGGTGAGCACACTGACTACACAAAAAGAGAAGAAAAATAATACGCCAAAAAAACCGTGTACAAGGCATTTTTACCACACATTTCGGCGCTGGCGCAGTACTGATCAACTTTCTTGTGTGTCTGTTATTCAGTAGTGGGGGCCGATATATTTCTCGCTGCGCTGAATAAAACAAACATAAGATGCATGCCAGACTTAGTGTACGCATATGTTACATTCATACTGGCGAGATAGATAGATAATTTCAAATGCACACCATGCTTTTCATTTCGCTATCTCCAGTGATTCCACCCACCCGGGGCCGGCAAAGATCGGTTTCCGACATCGAATAAAATATCATAATAACAATCAATTCGAAATGCCATGCACTGACACACACGAATCGACATATTTCCGCACAACACATAACCCTCAAACTCGACCCGAATCATTTCAACATCAAACAGGCTCAACGAAACGCTTCCCGATCAACCCGGCGACTTCATCCCCGCGCTCGACTCGCCGCCAGACCATACCTCAAACTCGCCGATGCGCGCCCAAATGTCATACAATTTCCGATCCAGAGCCAATCAACTAACACACTTCCCGAATCTACTATTTAACAAACAAATACCTCCCCAAAGATGCGTGAAAGGTGTGACTCCGTCGACTTATTTTGTGCCTGTCTGCCGCCCACCATGGCCGTTGACAAGGTCACTGGTTAGTCAATCTCGTTACACTGTAGTTCTTCAACTACATACCTTATTATACACTCCTATATTGAGCATTCTGCTCCTCTACCATCTATTCTACAATAGATTATTACGCGGCATCTCTCCACTGCCTCAACTTCTCACAAAAACTAAATTCTGGCTAAGAGCAAATCTCTTATGACTTGATGTGTCTCCAAATCCACAATGACGCATACCGTCCCTTCAAACAAACAACCCCACCTGGGTCTGCCCTGGGGGACTTGGGTGGGGTTAGGTATTTTTTAGTTCCCAGGGTCACCCTGGTCAGCCTCACAGGGTGGGTTTTTCTCTCTATTCTGGGGCATGTGTTTCTGTCTACCCTTTGTCCATTCACATGTATTTGCCTTTTTAAAACTCTCCCTACTGTCTGCACTGCCTGTAGCTCTTGATATTGGATGTGTGTTGCTAAATGGTCTTAGCTTTATTTAGGCCCCATGTGTTAGGTTTATTTAATGTATTTGACCGGCTGGCGACATACATTCAATGTTCTGTTTATTTATTTTTTTCACAAGTAGTGCAGGCACGTCCTGAGAAAGCCTTGTTGCTGTCGGGACGTTAAGCAATGTACAATCAATTCAAACAAACATCCTACGTCACATGTTCTTGACGTCATCAAAAGAGAACATGCCATCATCTCAATACAAGACGTAGAACGAAACTTCTATCCAAAAGAAAATACTAATGAGATAACCGGTCATTTTCCGCCATCTTGGCAACAGGCTGTGGTTGTGCCAAACTCCAAGCAGGGTAAGGATCCTTCCGACCCAAGCAACAACCGGCCAATCGTTTTATCGTGTTTATGCAAAACTATGGAACGCTTGGTCAACGCCTGCCTGGTGTGGCATCTTGAGACACAGGGTCTCATCACAGACCTCCAATGCGGTTTCCGGCGCTTCTGTAGTACAACTGATCATCTAGTCCGCTTTGAGTCGTTTATCCGAGATGCTTTTGTCAACAAGCAACATGTCTATGCAATTTTCTTCGATCTTGAGAAGGCATATGACACTACCTGGAAGTATGGCATAATGTCTGATTTGTCGGACATGGGTTTTGAAGGGCGCCTGCCCGTTTTTATTCACAATTTTTTGTCTAACCGGTCGTTCCATGTCCGTGTGGGATCCACCCTATCCGACTCCTTTAAATAGGAGATGGGTGCCCCGCAGGGCAGCATTCTATCTCCTGATTTATATAGCATTAAAATTAATAACATTGTAAAGGCCGTCAAGGATGATTCTGAATGCTCTTTGTTTGTGGACGACTTTGCTTTGTGTGCACGAGGTCGAGGACTTGCGTCCCTTGGGAGGCGCTTGCAACTGTGCGTTTGTTACGTGTTTGAGTCGTAGTCGTAGTATGATAAACACACCAGACGCACGCACTTAAGGTTCTTTTAAATAAACTTCATTCAGATGCAACCCGCCGTCACACGTGGCTTAAGGATGTAGGCTACTCTGGAGTAACAGTTCCAACAATATTTTAATTCAGCGATGCGATCTCCACACAATGCATTCCCAAATGCACCAACACTGATACAATGTCTCCTCTGAAAATGTCAACACTGGCGACACAAAGTTTCTCATACAACGTACACCACCGTTACGCTGCGTCTCTCACAATGTACACCCTATACGGGCCACGTACCTACGATAAACTGTGTGTCCCTACAACTGACAATGCATGACAATGTACACACGTGCTTCCTAGCACCAACTTTTATAGTAAAACGACTTTCCAGAAAAATATAATGAATTTACACAGCGCACCCAATCAGAACGGAACACGTAACTGAAACTCATAAATATTAATTAAAAAAAAAAAATCTGGAATACTACAATAGTCTACGAAAATTTGACTGCTCATTTCAGCCCCAAATCCTAGTGTGTAATGACGTCACACAAAAGTATGGCACACCGTTCACGACCTTTCATAACACGCAAAGAACGGCTGCTAAATTCACGCGCACAGAGAACAACTATGGCTAAAAATAGAGCAGCTCTAATACCGCTATCCTCCGTGCGATTTTGCTAGAAGCTTCCGGACTAAACTTAGCGTATCATAACAAAACCAATTCTGCTATCTGCGCAAACAATAGAGAATATCACTGAAAAGGTACGTGATACGTGACCATGATAGCTCAAATAAATATCGGATCGTTTCCTACGATTAACACATGCATGCTCTCACAGAACAACACAACCACAATCGTAACAGCGTTGATCGCATCCATGGGTTGGTATCTCTCAACGGATTCAAGTTCTCGCCCTCCAAGTGTGCATTTTACTAACCAGACGAAATTTTTTCCAGAACCTAGCCTGAGCATTGCTGGAGTGCCAATTAAGGTGGCCAAGGAGGCAAAGTGTCTGGGGGTCATCTTTGACAAAAGACTGACCTTCTGCAACCATATCAATTATCTTAGAACCTCTTGTCAGAAGACCCTCGACGTTCTTCGTGTCGTTGGTCGTACTGACTGGGGTGCAGACTGCATTGTCTTACTTCGACTGTACCGGGCTCTTGTTCGGTCCAAACTGGATTACGGCTCTGTGGTATATGGTTCGGCTTCCAAGTCTGTTATACAGCCTCTGAACACTATTCACCATCAAGGTCTGCGAATATGTCTGGGAGCCTTCATGACATCTCCAGTTCCTAGTCTGTATGCCGAGGCAGGGGAGCCTTCTCTCAAGCTCCGCCGCATCCGCCTCATGCTCAGCTACGTTCTGAAGCTGAAGGCCCATCCAGAAAATCCTGCCTATGATTGTGTTTTTAACCCATCGTTTGCAGAGATTTACGATGCCCATCCGGGAGCTGTCCATCCACTTTCCTTTAAGCTTTACGTGTCCAACCTCATCTGCAGGCGGCCGGAGTGGACCTGGACAAAGTTTCAGAATCTCTGCAACACATCACTCCACCCTGGCTATTACCAGTTCCTGACATATTGCTGGACTTGACCGCCCACAAGAAGGACTGTACTCCACCAGCCATATACCAACAGAGCCTCAATGAACTACTTTCAGTTTTCCCTGACTTTTGTCGTATTTATTCGGATGGGTCTATGTCTGAGGATGGGAGAGTGGCTGCGGCTGCAGTGTCTTCTCGCCATCCTAGACGCCCATTTAAGCTCCGCCTCCCTGACCATTCCTCTGTATTTAGTGCAAAACTGCAGGCAATTCTGCTGGCAATCAGGCATGCCTATCAGTCTCGGGAAAGGAACTTCCTGATTCTGTCTGACTCTCTTTCTGCCCTGCAGGCCCTTCAGGGCGCAGGAACAGACCACCCCCTGCTGGTGCAAATTCGAGAGCTTTACGCGGACTTGATGAAGGAATATTATGACATCATATTTATTTGGGTCCCAGGGCATGTGGGCATCGAAGGCAACAGGATCGCAGATTCGGCTGCCAACGATGCCCGCAATGACCCTGTCCCTGACACACACAGACTGATTATAGTGATTTTAAACCTGTGATTAGTGCGACTCCTTGAAGGTTTTGTTCAGGGATGTTCCCACGGACAAAATATTCAATTTCTTGAGAGAATGTAATATTTTTAACAAGATCTGAGCATTCACAGACTATGTAAATTTCATTATTTTGCCCTTTTTGAGAGTCTGTCTCGATGACTAGTTACTTCGTTGACTGCTTGAAGCCGACTGTTCTTGTTCGCAGCTGGAATGCGACTCTCTCGTTCGCTGTTGGAAATGCGACTGACTAACAATTTCGTTATCGTACGGTTTGCGAAAAAGCGCTCAGTAAATCTTGTGATTGAAATTCACGTGAAACAATAACCACAGGATCACGCAGACCGAGCGGTCACGTGCGTCACGTCGTTCTTCCGTACGCACGCACAGCAGCAAAACACCCGTATAGAGGCCAAATACTAGACACCTATGCTATCGCTACCCGGTGACTAGCTAATCTGTCACCCCCTCTAAATTTACCTACCCTACAAAAATAGGGGAGAAAAAAACGTGTCGTGACACAGCCAATCGAGAAAAACAATCTGCCATGCTTTTCAAAACCAAGCTCAAAAGGCAGGGTTTCAAAAAACCAGCATTGCAGCACTACGTTATGACTGCTCTTTGTTTTCTCGCCTATACATAGCATGCCAAACAAGGGATGAAGACCTCGATAACTTTTTCAGAGATGAAAACCAGCCGTGGAAGCCGTCACTAGCAAAACTTGGAGAACTGAGAACAGGCAAAAAGGCAGACCTCCTTGCATGCTTAAAACCGACAGACCTAACTGCACAAGAGCATTCTGAGCCTGCTGACGCCGTAGAAAGCGTAGAAGATGGCAGTTTTGATTTGGAAGATTTCCAGGATACAGTGGTCGATGAACTAGGGGATGACGAATCGTTTCCTGTACCTGATGATTTGATCGACGCAACAGACGCGCAGAGAGATGGAGATGCAGAGACCGTTGCAGAGACAGACGGAGACACTGTGATGAAGCCGGCCAGCATACCCTCTAACACATTTGAAGAGGGTGCCCCAAGAGTTGACACAAAGATATATGATGGTGCTGCTCTTGTTCAGATGTCGCCACCCAAACTGGCTAAGACATTTCAGGAGTATGCAGACACGGTCTTCATCCCCTACATTCTTCACCAGCTGGAACCAGTTACCAGAATTGATGTCGTATGGGATGTTTATCTCAAAGACAGCCTCAAAGCGTCCACAAGGGAAAAAGGGGGATCTGGTCTGAGAAGAAGAGTTACAATCTACGGCTCTCATTCCAGGGAACTAGCACAGTTTTCTTAGGGTCAATGACAAGAATGAAGAGCTGTTTGCCTTCCTCGGTCAAAATCATGCAAAGCTCGATATCACAGGGAAGATTGTCATCAGCACCCACTCAAGTCATGTCCTTGCCCCGCCAGGCTTTCAAACGTCGTCTCTGCAACCGTGTACACACGAAGAAGCAGACACAAGGATTCTGTTGCATGCAAACGACTGTGTGCTGAAAGATTTCATGAGGGTCATGATATGAACTACAGACACCGATGTCGTCGTTTTGGCTGTGGCCAATACTCTCGCTATCGCTCTATCTGCAACAGACCTCTGGGTGGCATTTGGTGCCGGAAAGCAGTTTAGACAAATCTGCGTCAACGACATTGTCCAGCGGCTTGGGCCAAAGAAAGCGGAAAGCTCTTGCATTTTTTCATGCATTCACTGGTTGTGATACCGTGTCATGCTTTGCTGAAAAGGGTAAGAAAAGAGCCTGGGAAGTGTGGAGAACAAATCCACAAGTCACAGATGTTTTCCTTGCTTTAGCAGATGGTCCTCAAGCTGTATCAGAGACGTGGATGGAGACAATAGAACGCTTTGTTGTACTCATGTACGACAAAACAAGCCAGCTTGTAAAGTCAATGCAGTAAGGCCGGCGCTTTTTGCCAGAAAGTGCAAATCTCTGGAGGCTATACCACCAACGGCGGATGCACTTAGGTTACACGTTCTCCGGGCAACTTATCAAGGGGGGCACGTGTGGGGGCATTGCTTGAAGAAACCAACACAAATGTGACCATGTCCAGCGGAATGGGAGTGGAAGAAGGATGCCCAAGGAAAACACTTCAAGCAACCTGGAACTGTAACACAAAACAGCGCGACGGAACGATGGATGCCTCTATGGACAACGCTGCCACAAGCTGAACAGTCGTTCTATGAACTGATCAGATGCTTCTGCAAACAAGGATGTCGTTCGGGAAGATGCAAATGCAGAAAAGTCAGCCTAACGTGTACTGCTCTATGCAGTTGTGGAGGAGGCTGCTGACACTCGTCACAACGCAGCACTGTACACTTGGCTGTGACTAGGCTACCTGTTCAAACGAAAATCTTTCGTGCTCACCCACCTAAACCTGGACCCACTTTTTTTTTTTTTTTTTTTTTTTTTTTTGGTAGCATGCATGAATCCCTTGAAAAGACTGTCCAGATATGTGTGTAGTTTTCAAAAAAAAAAAAAAAACGAAGCTGTTGTGAACTACTATGCACATAGTTGCAACATGAGACCCGTGATCTGTGTCTGCCTTTCTCTACTTAAAAAAAGCACATTCTAAGAGATATGCTTAATTGATTTAATTCGAGTGTAGAGATGTATTTAATCATTAGCAGTGCTTCAAATATTCTAGGAGTATTGTCATAAATATGATACAGTGAAAATATATGACCAGATTTTGCCAGGCAACTGTGTTCTACTGCTACCTAATGCGACTGGTATTTGGTCCCCATTCTGGATCCGCTTGTTCTTTTCTTTCCATTATCTTTACATGTATTTTGTAATCATTTGTTTAAACTCCATTTCAGTGAAATCAAGTGCTCTTAAGTGCCTTTCTTCATCGTAACATCTATACGCACACACAAACTCATAGAATTTGCACTTTAATCCAACTTTGTTGCAAAGAGAACAGGACCCCCCGCATCCGCTTCTGCCTCTACTTGGGTTTCATGAAGCAAATTATGTTGGTTACAATAACAAAAGCACAGTATGTGCACAATAAAAAGGCATATTCAAGACATATTGTGTGTATTAACTCATGCAAAAGCAAATTTATGTGAAATTAGGACAGGGTGACCTAATTAGGTACAGTGTGCTTACTAACACTTCCTGTTGGAGACTAATTACATCATTAGAAAAAAAAATATGTGGGAATCCATACAATTCAACAGTTTCTATAATCTGATTTTGTCTCCACTGAAAAATACTACACATATCTGGTTTGTGAGTATCACTGAAAAATAGTAATTTCCGTGCACTGCCGGCAAAATTATTGGAATATTACAGTGACCTACTTTAGGACCCAGCCACGCCCAATTTCGGCTGAGTGACAACGTGTTTTCCTCGCTCATATGAATCACTGATGTCCAAAGTACAATATACAAAAGAGATTTTGCTTGTTACAAGATGTGCAGCGTAACCTCGAATATCCACTATAAGGGCCTATAGGCCTTTTTCGTAATTGGCGCGGTGAGTCGTCACGAGTTGCGTCCCTTTGCTACACGTAGTTCCGGTTTACACTGGCGATGGCGGACGAAGCGTTTGACTGACTCAATGAAAGTAAAAGACTTAAAGGAATTTCTTCAAAAACACGGACAAATTTTAAGTGGAAACAAATCAGAGCTGATCCGAAAATGTTACAATAAATTTCAAAGAAGTACCCAACGGAGAAAGAAACACGCTTAGAAAAGACGGGTACAACACAATTTATTAATATTTCGGGTAAATACCCTTTGTCAAAATAGACAAACAAACAAACAGAGAGATTAGCCGCTACTTATCTTCATTGGCAGAAGGAATGTGGCAACTGAAGGAGGTGACGTAAAATAAAAGAAAAGGAAGAACAAAAGTGCGGAAAAAGTAAAAATGACGTCAACGAAAAATCGTAAGAGAGAGACTCGGAAAGAACCTGAACACAAGAGACAAGAGTGTGTGCAAGCACGTGCAGGAGCGAGCGAAAGAAAAGGCGTGTAGATGAGGCCAGAGAAAGAGAGAGAGAGAGAGAGAGAGAGAGAGAGAGAGAGAGAGAGAGAGAGAGAGAGAGAGAGAGAGAGAGAGAGAGAGAGAGAGAGAGAGAAAGAGAGAGAGAGAGAGACGGAGAGAGAGAAAGAGAAGGAGAACGAACGGGGAGTACCCTTGGGCACGAAGTAGGCTGAGTGTCTAATACACAAAGCCTGCTAAACACCAACCCGAAGGCAAACTTTATATCACCTTCAAGTTGAGGACTACCTCGGGGAAAAACGGGAGGACCCCGGGGAAAAAAAACCCAGCATTTAGCACGGTACACAACAAGTAATACGTCATGAAAACAAAGCAAATAATCAAATTCAGTAAGAGAATATTGGTATAAGTGGAGAGTAGGTAGTTGTGAAACCGTCTTCAAGGGTAACTCAAAAAATAAGGGGGGGGGGGGGAGAGAGAGAGAGATTGATTGTACATTGCTTAACGTCCCGACAGCAACAAGGCTTTCTCAGGACGTGCCTGCACTGCTTGTGAAAAAAAAAAATAAACAGAAAATTGAATGTATGTCGCCAGCCGGTCAAATACATTAAATAAACCTACAACATGGGGCATAAATAAAGCTAAGACCATTTAGCAACACACATCCAATATCAAGAGCTACAGGCAGTGCAGACAGTAGGGAGAGTTTTAAAAAGGCAAATACAGGTGAATGGACAAAGGGTAGACAGAAACACATGCCCCAGAATAGAGAGAAAAACCCACCCTGTGGGGCTGACCAGGGTGACCCTGGGAACTAAAAAATACCTAACCCCACCCAAGTCCCCCAGGGCAGACCCGGGTGGGGGGAGAGAGAGAGAGAGACGGGGGCGGGGGGGGGGGAGGGGGGGGAAAGGAGGAAGGAGGGAAAAGGAAAAAGCGTAAAGAGAGAAAGAGGGCTAGAGAGAAGTGGTAAAGGGGGTGGGGGGGGGGGAGAAAGAGGGAGAGAGGTAGAAGGAGAGAGAGGGGAAAAAAAAAAAAAAAAAAAAGGGGGGGGGGGTGGGGGCGGAAGACAACCAGCCAGAGCCACCAACCCCACCCAACAGGCACCCACCAGCCCACAGAAAAACACACAGGCACGCAACAAGACGACCACATACATCCCCAAGGGATGCACACGATCGCCCCGCCCCAAAACCGCGTATCAAACCGTGAGCCGGAGACCCGGCGCCCGACAGGGAAGGGCAAGGGATCCAACTAAACGTTCGGCCAGCGCTGAGAAAGTCCCCAAGGGAAATGTACATATCAACCAGCGCCAACCTCACCTAACTGGTTAGTGAGTAGTAAAACAGTGAGGTAAAGAAGCAGACACAAGCAAGGTAAAAAATGTTAATCTTTCATATTCATCCCGATCAAATGTTAAAAAATGTTAATCTTTCATATTCATCCCGATCATCTTTCTCCGTTGGGTACTTCTTTGCATATTACACGCTTGGCAGTCACCTTTTTGGTCTGGATTAATAAATTTCAAGGTCTCCCTGTAAAATAAAGATTGTAAAATAGTTAGCGGAGAGAAAAGTGTGCCGCACCACGAGATTTTTAGCTCGAGAGGACCGATCGCCCGGTTGGTTCAGTGGTAACTCTCTTCACCTCCCATGCTGTCTTCATCTGAACTGAAAAATCAACTCAGTCTGAGGAACACAGCTGCATATTTCTAGATGCAATAACTGTGAATTGAAATGAACCCTCATGAGCATTACTCATAATAATAATAAAAAATAATAATTACGGTATTTATAATGCGCTTATCTTATAATAATTATAACTCTAAGCGCGCACTCACAACTCGCGCACGCATGCGCACGCTTTAGACAACGACTGACGTACCACAAATATTGAAATACATTACGACAGTCTGCTTAGGGTGGGGAGTGTGGTGGTGCTAAAACTGTTGAAAGAGGTAAGTTTTGAGGGCGGACTGGAAGGAGGAGAGAGAGTGTTTCTGACGGAGAGAGAGTGGGAGGGTGTTCCAGGTGGATGGACCGTATACTGAGAAGGAGCGGGGGCCGAAAGCGCTGAGTTTGGTGCGGGGGATGTGGAGGCGGAGAGGGTCGGAGGCGGAGCGGCGGGAGCGGGGAGGAGTGTAGGGGTGAAGTAAGTTCGTGAGATAGGCGGGAGCGCAGTTGTTCAGGGATTTGTAGCAGAGAGACAGAATCTTGTATTGGATGCGTTGGGGGATGGGAAGCCAGTGAAGGAGTTTGAGCAGGGGAGTGATGTGGTCGGATTTTTTTCTTTCTGAGGACGAGGCGGCCAGCATTGTTCTGGACACACTGGAGAGTGAAAGTGGTGGAGTGAGTGAGGCCGGAAAGGAGAGAGTTGCAGTAATCGATGGGAGATAGGATGAGAGAGACAGCAAGTTTGGTGGCAGCTTCGGTAGTGAGGTATTTTCTGATCTGACTGATACGGCGGAGGTGGAAGTAGCATGCCTGGGCCGTGGCGGAGACGAAGCTGGTCATGGAAAGAGAGGAATCGAGGATAACGCCGAGGTTTTTCGCCGAGTCAGAGAGGGAGATGGGGGTGCTGTCGAGTTGAAGGTGGAGGAAGGGAGGGAGCTGGGAAAGTTTCTGGCGAGTGCCTACCAGCATGGCTTTCGTTTTGTCGTCATTCAGTTTAAGCTTGTTTGCTGTCATCCAGTTTTTCACGGGCGTCTTCGTAGCAGACAGCCGTGCGAGTCAGTAGTGACTGAGTGTTGTCGAGTTTGTCTTTGTCTAGTAGTTGTGAGTCGTCAGCGTAGAGGTGGTGGTGTACGTGGTGAGACTGGATGATTGTTGGACAGGGGAGAGGTGTAGAGTGTGAAAAGGACCGTGCCCAGGACGGACCCCTCTGGAACTCCGCAGGAGAGCGTGACTGGGTTGGAGGAGACGCCGTCGATGGTGAAGGACTGCTGTCTGTCGGAGAAGTAGGAGAGAAACCAGGAGTGAGCAGAGTCAGTGATGCCAAAGGAGTGGTGAAGGCGGTGGAGGAGGATAGAGTGGTCTATAGTGTCGAAGGCGGCAGAGAGGTCGATTAGCGTAAGGAGGGAGATGTTGCCCGAGTCGGTGGAGAGAAGCAGGTCGTTTAAGATATGTAGAAGGGCTGTTTCAGTGCTGTGATGTTTGCGATAGGCAGACTGGAAGGGACTGAGGAGGTTGTTGTCGGCGAGCCGGTAGAGGTTGAGCTGGAACACTCTCACTCTCTCTCCGTCAGAAACACTCGCTCTCCTCCTTCCAGTCCGCCCTCAAACTCACCTCTTTCAACAGTTCTAGCACTATATCACCACACTCCCCACCCCAAGCTGAACGTCGTAATGTATTTTCACTATTTGTGTAACGTGAGTCATTGTCTAAAGTCTGAGCGTGCGCATGCGTGTGCAAGTTGTGAGTGCTCGCCGGCTTAGAGTTATAATTATTATAAGATAAGCGCATTATAAATACCGTAATTATTATTATTATTATGTTGAGGACGACCTTCTTAAGAAGCTTGGACAGGAAAGAGAGATTGGAGACTGGGCGATAGTTTTGTGCTCGTTTGGGTCGAGGTTGTGTTTTTTTAGGAGAGGACGCCGGACGATGGCGGACTTGAAGATATCAGGGACGGAGCCGCCGTTCTCTAGAGATATGTTGATGATGTCGGTAATGAATGGCAGACGTTTTGGAAGGCCGTCCCGGTAGAGAGAAGCTGGGAGAGGGTCTAGTTCGCAGATTTTGAGAGGCATGGACTTTATGGTCTTGAGGACTTCGTAGTCCTGAGAGACGGGCCGGAAGGACGAGAGGGGGGGGGGGGGGAGGCGGAAAAGGAGGTAGTGTCGGGAGAGCAAGGCGGAGAAGGCAGAGTGTCGAGTGTGTTGCGCTGAGTTTGGATTTTGTCGGAAACTAGGTGGAAAAAGCGGACGGGAGTCAGTTCTTCTTTGCTGTGTGTGTTGGGGAGAGGAGAGTCTTTAGAAATGCCTAGGAGTGTGTTCATGGTAGCGTAGAGGGTTTTGGAAGACGTGGATTCCAGGATTTTGTTTTGAAGGTGTTTACGTTTGGAGTCGGAGATCATTCTGCAGACTTTGGATCATGTGCCTCGTTCATTTCAGAAAGCTTTGCTGCTTCGTACAAGGCAGACGCAGATTCAACAGCAATGATTCTCTCACTATAGCGAACACAGCTGTAAATTCTGGCACAAATATAACAAACGCCCCCTCTATACCTGCTTATGACAATCTATGCTGTTTCAACAATGCGGAAGGTGGTTTCTGGCCGTCAGGCACGCGTTAGTTTCATTACATAGGGGCCCGATGATAGAGTTTGACTAATTGCAAATCCACTGCGCCAGCGCCTACTAAGCTCAAGACAGACTACATTGTATTCTGCATCGGGCCCCTATGTTTCATTAAACTCGAGACGGCTGGTGTTTACGTTAGCTGTCAAGTGTGGCGGGGACTGACGCCGGTGTGATGACGGGGGGGGGGGGGGGGGGGGGGGGGGTGCGTTTCCCCACTCATCCAGCTTCAGTACTTTAGACTGTGCGTGGACTGTTCAGCCGGACAGTACCAGTATCTGTGATGGGCCGGGCACAAGGGATCCATAGGTCAACTTGCCGCACAGTGCTGCTCTATTCAAAACGCACCTCTACAACGCTGCCTTTCACTAGTTCATTTTCCCAGCCATGCACAATTCATCACCACGGTCACGTGTGTCACAGTGTCTGTGTGTGTGTGTGTGTGTGTGTGTGTGTGTGTGTGTGTGTGTAGTGTGTGTGTGTGTGTGTGCGTGCACAAAACCCCTGAAATGGGTGACTTTCTTTACCATCCTTCTGGAAAATGGGTGTGTGTAAAATTCTGGGTGACCAAGTCAGGCACCCATTTTTTCTGAGGGTTGTTTCTGCATTTCATGTTTCATTCAAAAGTGAGAAAAAAATATATAAATTGGATGTCCCATTTCTGCAGGTTTACCTAATGTTGTGTGTTTTAAACGCACTGGGCCAGTGTGTTACCACGGAAGCGAGCGTCGTTCGGCTGCGCAGATGAACTGAGTTGTTTCCCCTTCTATTGTCTCTCGTCCCGCCAACCATCGTTCCATCAGGTACGATTGGTTTGATGCAATATTTCTTAGTTAAGAGCACGCCCAAGTGTACTTCTTCAGCGCAGTTATTTAACTGAGATGCTCCCAATCAGATACAATTACACAGTAACCTATATGGACCCCGTTTGGTCGAGAAAACTGAGACGCCGTCTGCTACGACCCGCGTCTCAGTGCTGCTCAGTCAGTCTTGTAGTAACAAATAATAGAACCCCACGAATTTAACAAAAGCTTTCTTCTTCAATAAAAGGAATTCGTTCAATAACACATTACAAGCTCAATCTGTCACGCGATTGGGTTGCTTTTTTTCTGACATGTGTGATTGTGATCGAAAAGTAACTTGACACATGCATGCACTATAAACAAGATGGCGCCAGATTTCAGTGTGTATTTACAATACAATACAATACAATACAACTTTATTGTCTGTTCGAGTCAGGGCACGACAGAAATTCGCCTTTCGGCTCGTCATGAAATAACAATATAAGACATTAGCAAACGCTACAAGAGCATATCATGAAAAATTATCATTGCAGCAATCTATCACAAGCAGTCTGTCACAAGATGGGAGGTAATGTTAAGTAGATCATACTTATCGCGGCGTTATAAACGAGAGTTCAAAATCGAGACAGCAGTTGGAATAAAAGACTTCTTAAAAACATTCCTTTTGGCAAGTGGCATGTTGAAACGTCTGCCTGATAGTAGCATTTGAAACTGATCAGATCAGAATCCTCGTACGCAAAACTACCTCGCGATTCAAAAATAAATGTTTAGGGCTTAACGTCTTTTGTCCACCACGAGGGTGATTTCAAAGACGGGGACAACGAAAAAGGGTCTGAGCAAATTTTGACCCAAGCTGGATTCGAACCCGGGACCTTTTGGTCTGGAGGCAAACGCTTTTACCACCGAGCCACCCAGCTCCCCACCTCGCGATTCAAAGAACAGACTTCCACGAATAGTTTTTTTTCGGATTTTGCAACTGAAGTGTCGCATTTTACTGTATTACCAGTTATTGTTCGTAGGGGGCAAGGGGTACTGCAGTAATTATGTATATATCTGATTCAAAATGTCAATGGTTTACATGGTTGTATTTGACATGTTTGCAGCAACACCGTTTTGGTCACACTCAGCACTTTCTGCACACACCCAGCACCGGATGGTAGCAGGATGTCCAAACCCATCGGAATCTATGGAAGTGGACAAGCATGCCCCTTCCTGGCACATGACCAAGGCCCATGGCAAAATTAGTCAGCTGCAGCATGATGGCCCAGCGTCGTCTGCCGCAGAGGGTGCGTCTGGTAGGAGGGTGCATAGACGGCAGCGGAATGCCCCCAATTACAAACTGGGAAGTGATTCTATGATCATCTTCATTTTATTGGCTCGCGTGCGAAGCAAAAGTGAGTTTATGTTCTGGGCCACTGGTCGTCCGTCCGTCCGCGTCCATGGTAAACGTTAACAGTGGCATTTTCTCGGAGACTATTCAAGCCACATTCTTCAAGCTTGGCCCAAGGATACTTTGTGGCAAGACCTTTGTAAACATACCAATTTGAGTGACCTCTCTCAAAGGGTCACGCGGGGTTGACAGATGTGTGAAAACTGCTTACATTTTCAGAAAACATGGATTTTGCTGCTGCGAAAGCCAGCCCTCGTCACCAAGGTCACACATATGTAAATCAGTCATACACGGGATTACTCTTTATATTCTTGTGCAAGGTCCCTTAAACCAAAATTGGGCTGCTTTTGTACTAATGCAGCTTTCTTTTTTTCTTTTATTTTCCAGTTGGCAAATGGAGCCTGGGATGGGCCTGAGACTGAGAGTGCAAGCGCATCGCAATACAAGGAGAGTGATGACGAGGAGTTTGTTCCTGGCTCGAGCTCACAGGATTCTGACGGTGTGTCGCCATCAATCTCTGGGGTCTCTGACACAGACAGTATTGTATTGAATATGTTAAATATGTTAGATTTCAAAGTGGCTGGCTCAGGGTGGGCAGGTGTCAGTGAAGCAAGTACCAGCAAGGTGCAGTGTGCGTTAGGGGATGAATTAGGGGGTGGCAATGACAATGTGGATAGGCAGAAGGAACATGATGTTGGGGGTGGGGAAAGAGCGCTTACCAAAGAAACGGGTGTGCACGTGTCACAGAGAGGGAAAGGAAAGTACAAATGGGACAAGAAACATGCATGCAAATTTTGTGGCAAGCTTGTTTTGAAAATGAGCACGCACTTACACGATGTCCATGCAGATGAGGCAGACGTTGCTAAAATTTTGAAGATAAAAAAGGACTAAGCAGAGACGTCAAGCATGAATCAGAATACAAGATGAGGGTGATTACATGCATAATGTTGCAGTTCTTGAAAAGAAATCAGGATGTTTGATTCCTAAGTATCGCACCAAAACTAGTAAGGTAGACGACCTTCTCGCCTGTAGCCATTGCAAAGGGCTCTATCAAAAAAAGCTGATCTCTGTACACTCAAAACGTTGCTGTCAGAAACAAGGAGGGTTTCAGTTCGCTAAGAGAGGTGAGGCTGCTCAACGTGGCAGGCTAATGCTTCCAATACCTTTAGACGTTGACTTTTCCTTCTATCATAAGGTTTTAGCCAGACAGAGAGATGATGAGATAAGCCGTCTCATCAGAACTGACCCCTTGCTTCTGGAGTATGGAAAGAGATTATTTGACCGCAGGGACATTGAAGAACACACGGCTGGGCAAATCAGCTCCAGGATGCGGGAGTTAGGGAGATTGTTAAAGATTCTTAGAGTGAGGTCAGAAATGAAAATCGCAAGTTTAAATGCTGTGATCAATTCAGCTAGCTTTGATCATGTTGTACTGGCTGTAAAAGAGCTAGCAGAATTTGATGAGGACACACATCAGTTAAAAAAAAGGCAATCTCGCAATGCGCATAGGCCATGCTTTGAAAAAATGTTCACAGATCAAACAGTCACTGGCATCCAAACAGCTTGGGCATGGTTCAGATGACAGGTGGCGACAGGAGCTCTCTGAGGCGCAGTGGTTTGACTCTGTCTTCACCGGGGACTGGTACGATTGTGTGTCAGCTACAGCAGCCCAGTCGGTCGGGAAAATGACCATAAACAAACCCAAGCTGATCCCATCATGTGAAGATGTGAGGAAGGTCCAACAGCTTCTTGAGACAAGGATGGTTTCGGAAGATTATCAGTGGTTAAAGCAACTCTTTACGCTGTATCACTTTTCAACTGAAAACGAGGGGGAGAAGTTCAGAGAATGAAGGTATCAGACTTCCAGAATGCTAAGATTGGATCGATCACCATTCAAGATATCTTGAAATGTCTCACAGAGGTTGAGAAGAAAATGGTGAATCATTTTCAGCGAGTGGAAATCAGGGGCAAGTTTAATA
Organism: Semisulcospira habei; assembly: GCA_036245525.1. Classification (NCBI taxonomy): domain Eukaryota; kingdom Metazoa; phylum Mollusca; class Gastropoda; family Semisulcospiridae; genus Semisulcospira; species Semisulcospira habei. The sequence goes on along the minus strand of BTPG01000001.1, from coordinate 168,867,093 downwards.
GGAGTGTTCCCATTTTGCTGATGAAGAAGATGATGATAACTGTGGACAGAATCCTTCAAATGAGGCAATCAGTGCCAGCTCTCGCCGGTTCCCAGTACATCTTTGCCACACCTTCTGGTCAGAGGCCTTACAGAGGCCATGATGTTCTGAAGGAACATGCGCTACAAGCACAAGTGTCAAACCCAGCCATGTTCACATTTACTCAGTTACGGAAGCAGGTTGCAACTTTGGCTCAGTCCATGGCCATCTCGGAGTTAGACCATGATCAGCTGGCAGACTTCCTTGGTCATGATATTCGGATACATCGCCATATCTACCGCCAACCTCAAGACGTCCTTCAAAAGGCAAAAGTGGCAAAGATTCTTCTGTCAGTTAACAATGGGATGACAGATTTTGAGAGTTGCATTAGAGCTGAACTGGGCAATGATGAAGAGATTGACTTTGACAATGAAAACACATCAGAAACTCGCAGAGAGGTCTCTGGGGAAACAGCACCTGTGAATGAAGCAAATAGCAAGTCAACAACACAGGAATCAATGAGCATGACCGAGAAAAGACGTCCAGAGCCTGATGACAAACTAGATAGTTTTGATGATGACAGTTCTGCGTCGGCTCCTGTTCGAAAGAAAGCTAGATTTACAAGGAAACCATGGGGGAAAGCTGAAGAGAAAGCTGTTGAAACTCGTTTCAAGACACACCTCGTCGTGAACAAACTTCCTGGAAAGGCCGAGATACAGCAGGCAATTGTAGAAGAGCCTGCACTTAGACATAGGCACTGGACAAACATTAAGGATTACACCCTCAACAGACTGAAAAAGTTACAAAAGAAATGAATTGAGATTCTCCGACACTCGCGTCATTTTCGTTTTCATACAGATTTATTACAAGAGTGTTCATTATTATTGGGTTGGTTTCAGCATGTCTAGCTTGTTTTTGTCTGATGGACACCTGGATCATTTTGTATACTGTATAACATTTAAAACTTTGAAAATGGAACTGCAAATGGAACGACGGTTGGGGACGAGAGACAATAATAAGGGGCAAGAAAACCATTGTCAACATAAAGATTTATTACAAGAGTGCTACTATGGGGTTGGTGCGCCTGCATCATTTTATATACTGTATATAACATACATAAAACTTTGAAAATGGAACTGCTGATGGACCAACGGTTGGGGACTAGAGACAATAATAAGGAGTAAGAAAACCATTGTCAACATAAAGATGTATTACAAGAGTGCTACTATGGGGTTGGTGCGCCTGCATCATTTTGTATACTGTATATAACATGTAAAACTTTGAAAATGGAACTGCTGATGGAACGGCGGTTGGGGACGAAAGACAATAATAAGATAAAAAGAAACAAACATTGTCAACATAAAGACTTATTACAAGAACGTTATTATTCTGTTGTTTTCAGTGTGTATAGATAGCTCTGTTTTTATCTGATGTACACCTGGATCATTTTGTATGCTGTGTAACATTAACCTTACTTTGCAACTAAACAGTGGCCCCCACCCAGGTCTGCCCTGGGGGACTTGGGTGGGGTCAACTACTTTTTAGTTCCTAGGGTCACCCTGGTCAGCCCCAAAGGGTGGGTTTTCCTCTCAATTCTGGGGCATGTGTTTCTGTCTACCCTTGGTCAATTAACTTGTATTTTCCTTTTTTAAGCTTTCCCTACTTTCTGCGCTGCCTGTATCTCTTGAAAAGAAGTACCCAACGGAGAAAGAAACACTCTTAAAAAAGACGGTTACAACACAATTTATTAATATTTCGGGTAAATCCGCTCTGTCAAAACGGACAAACAAACAGATAGATCAGTCGCTACTTATCTTCATTCGCAGAAGGAATGGGGCACATTCCTTCTGTGAACAAAGATAAGTAGCGACTGATCTCTCTGTTTGTTTGTCTGTTTTGACAAGGTGGATTTACCCAAAATCTTACTAAATTGTGTTGTTACCATCTTTTCTAAGAGTGTTTCTTTCTCCGTTGGGCACTTCTTTGCATTTTACATGACCTTTTGGGTCTGAATAATTTTTTTTTTTTTTTTTTTTTTGGGGGGGAGAAGGGGGGGGGAGAGAGAGGGGGAGGGTGGTGGTGGTGTATCTCTCTTGATTTTGGATGTGTGTTGCTAAATGATCTTAGGTTTATTTAGCGTATTAGACTGGCTGGCGACATACATTCAATATTCTGTTCATTATTTTATTTTATCTTTTCCCCCTTCATTATCAGTGCTGGCACGTCCTGAAAACGTCCGGACGTTCAGCAATGTACAACCAATCGGGATGAAAGACAATAATAAGATAAGAAAACCATTGTCAACATGATAAACATTTATTACAAGAGTGTTATTATTTCAGTGTGTATAGCTTGTTTTTATCTGATGTACGCCTGGATCATTTTGGAAATGTCTGTAACTTTTTTTTTTGTTACTATAAAGTACACTTTGCATACTGTGCATTGTTTCTAAAGTCACAGGAAGCATAAACCTTAGCTGAGTTGGTATACATCGCCCTCTACCTAGGTTAAACGCACCAGCGGTGCCATTGTTGCTATTTTCGCACCAGGCCGGTCGCTCGGACCGGTCATGTGCACCGGAACTGCGCGCGCAGGTTGGCTTCTGCACTTGTAGTGTGGTCTCGTATGTTCACGCAGAAGATTGTGATCGCAGTCGAAAAAAAAAGGTTCGTTTGCGGTTTTAACTTGTAGCCGCGCCTTTTATCTCCCCGAACACGCCAGTTTTTGTGTTGAGATGGCAGAGGCTTGGGTCATGCCCAACACCACTGAATCAAGTCTATTGTACATGTAGTGCGCTCATTTCTCGAACTTCAACTTTGACGGTGCTTTCTGCTGCAAACGACGCAGATATCGCAAAAATCACCTCCATTGAAGATTTTAAAAAGCTATTTTTAAAATCTGCCAAATCAGGTAATGTTTCGTGGTGCTAGCATAAGGATGGATGCATAATTGCTGGATTGCATATATGGGAAAGGGTTTATTGTTTATTCATGTTATTTTGCAGCAGTCAAACGAAGCTCACGTGATTCTTTCTCCGAGGTTGCCCATTACAGGTGCAGAAAGCACACGCTCTAAACCGATCGGGTGAACCAGACCGGTCCGAGCGACCGGTCTGGTGCCAATATAGCAACATTGGCACCGCTGGTGCATTTAACCTAGGCACTGGACGAGGTATACCAACTCGGCTAAACTTTATTGTCGCACTTGCTAGAACTCAGTATTATATTTCTCTCTCCATTTTATGAATAGAGGCACATAAGTTGCGGAAACCCTTTACGTGCCGAACTTGGGCAAGAACTAGTTTTCCTCAACACAAAGTTGGCAGAAAAAGGTTTGACTGCTCTTGATTGTTTGATTTGAATTGTTTACAAACAATTACTGTGTTTTTATATGCATGCACCTTTGATGTGATTAATAATAAAGGCTGAAGTTTCAAGCGATTGATTTCCTATGTTGTCAGTTCATTAATTAATGTCAGTGTTCTGTTTTGTCATTTTAACTCATTCTACCCCAAGACCGGAATCCCCAAATGTTGAAGTCGTCTTTTGAAAACTGCGTTGCAGGGCAGGACACAGATCGACCACGATAGTTTAAGGGTGATGCCAGAATAGCTTGGCGGCCATAGGCGCCAAGCTATTCTGGCATCAGCCTTGAACTATCATGGTCGATCTTTATTTTGCTCTGGTGTGTCTGGGGTAGAATAAGTTAAGTGTTAGTTTCTTCGTCTGGGTCTTTTTCTGTCTTTCATATTTTTTCACACTTTTTAACCTGCATCATACTGAGGCTAAAAGCTTCAAATTTGTACACTGCCATATATGCAAGCTACATTACAGAACTTACAGATGAGGACATAGACCAATGGCATTATTAGTTCAAGGGTGGTGCCACAATAGCTTGGCACCTAGAGGCGCCAAGCTATTCTGCCACTACCCTTTGGACTATTTTAGTCACACTTGTTGCACACACTGGTGTATTCCGAATGATAAGGGTGAATATTCGAAGTGCTCTGTTGCTGTTTGTCTCAAACTGCAGAGTACATTTTTTTTTTTAAGTCGTTTAATTTCCAGAATTCTCACATAAATGCCATGATAAACTGTTTTGCTTCAGAAGGACAAAACGTAGCAATGTTTAAAAGATTTCCTCTGTAAAAATCATAATCGAAAGGTTACAGGCCAGTGTTCATTCAATTTTGCACCATACAATGTTAAGAATGTTAATGCATACATACACATTAAGTTGAAAAAAACAAAACAAAAAAAAATGAATGTGAAAACAAAAGTATTCTATGCACTTGACCTTATTACAGACACTCACAAACCATATAGGTGAGGCTAGCGCTGGCAGAATTGTATGCAAACCAAGGGGAATCACAGCGCTGGACAGACAACAGGCAGGGGATCTAACTGTTGTCTGTCCAGCGCTGTGATTCCCCTTGGTTTGCATACTTATTACAGACGCCTAATGTTGTGAAACACCCATTTTGACTGTAATGCCAGTTTTTGTGTGAGAGACACCCACTTTATTGGTAGAAACCCATTTTTTCTGCTTCTAGTGGCTCTGTTTCTAGAAAATGTCTATTTTATTTTAAGTTATAGAGCTTAGTTATAAGGTGAGTTCTAAATATCCGCATCAATTCCAGAGCCCTAGAATAAATAGAAATATGGGAACCTATTTTCACATGAAATGGTAGGTAACCCACTGTGAGGCTTTTGTGCGTATGTGTGTGTGTGTGTGTGTGTGTGTGTGTGTGTGTGTGTGTGTGTGTGTGTGTGTGTGTGTGTGTGTGTGTGTGTGTGTGTGTGTGTGTGCGTGTTAGTTGTTAGCCTTTTCATTGTATCAGCGCTTAGAGCTACTTTTAGAATAAGCGCTTAACAAATCTCCTTTATTATTATTATTATTTATTTGTTTATTCACAAGGTGAGCCTCAACATTCCACCAGCCGTAGTCTACCCCTGAAAGAGCATGCCCGGTCTGAGGAATGGTGGAGTCGATCTTAATCATCAAAAGACATAGATTCTTATGTGCCCCTGCGCTTGCCTTTTCCAGACCTATGCAATTCCGCGGTGACTCAGTACTGAAACCGGCGGCTTTGGGTTCTACATTTCGGCGCTTTCGCAGTATCAACTTTCTTGTGTGTCTATAAGGCGCATGGTGTCGGTGCTGAACATACACATTTCGATGTTTGAGAAGCCAAGAAATACATGAAGAAGAGCTCATACGGCAAACTCACTCACCGATCATCACTTCTTGTGTCGTGTCACTAACACCAAACGGAACCTGAAAGACTACGGTCACACACACACACACACACACACACACACACACACACACACACACACACACACACACACACACACAAATACACACGCTCGCGCGCACACATACACACACACACACACACACACACACACACACACACACACACACACACACACACACACACACTCAGTCACATAAAAATGATCCCACCACCCGCACGATCAATTTTGATATTGTGTTGCTGACTGATAAAAACAGTGCCATCAATAGGCAAACGCCACCCATCTCCAAAGGGCATAGATCTTGATTTAACACCACAGACCATAATGTGGATTAGATGTAACATGTGTGACCCTTGTGACAAAGAGATGACTTCTGCACCAGCAAAATCCATGTTTTCTCAAAATCTAATTAGTTTTCACACAGCTGTCAAACACCCGTGACCTTGACCTTTATGATATCATAGATTTGACTGAACTAGTATACATGATAGGAAGGTCTTATCATCACCTGTGTGCCAAATTTGATTGAAAATTTTGTGAAAATGTGCATACCTACAATTTTATCAAAAATTGGCATTTTACACACATTTGCAAGCCTGTGACCCTCTCCATGTGAGCAGTATTTGAGAAAAAAATCATCTTTTGACAAAATATGGCTATTTTGGACCTATTTGCTGAGCTCTTGTGACCCTTGACCTTTCCGAGGAATCAACCAAATTGGTATGAATTGAAAGGTCTTACCCTCAGGTTATCTTAGTACCAAGTTTGGGTTTGAAGTTGTGAATAATATTTGAGGAAAAAATAAATTATGTCAAAATATAGCTATTTTTTTAACCTATTTTCTAAGCCTCTGTGACCTTCCCCTTTGTGAGAGGTCACTCAAATTGCTATGTTTGGAAAGGTCTTGCCACAAAGTATCCTTGGGCCAAGTTGGAAGACTATGGCTTGAATAGTCTCCGAGAAAATGCCAACGTTAAAGTTTTCGACACAGACCATGGCAGACGGATGACTGACAAAAAATAATAGAATCACTTTCGCTTCGCACGTGAGCCAACAGAAAAGTGAATACGGTCCTTTCACTATCTGTGACCTCATGTGAACGCTGTAAAAATAAAAAAAATTACCTTAAAATCCTTCTCAGCACCAGTTTGACTGTGAACGAGCATTGTTTGGTAATCCAAATTCATAAACTTTCAAAACACGAGGCGCCAAAGCTAACGCCCACATGTTGTCACGTGACCAAATGCCACATTCAATGGTGTCTTATAACCGCGAGATGAGCGAATTTGAGTTTTTTCCTGTAAACAAAACAGCTTGAATACCTTGTTGGTCGAAGGGGGTACAATGCATGGTTCCTTTGACCTCCCTCAGGCCTACACGGTGTAGCGAACTCCCGTGACCCAGGCAATAACTTCACTTATCAGATACTAGCCTCACGTATTTGTATGCACACCTCCCCCCCCCCCCCACACACACACACACACCTCCCCCTCCCCCCACGGGGCACCCCCCCCCCTCTCCCTCACCCCTTCACAACACACACATACATTTAGACCCAAGATCCCATTTCTCAAATGTTGGAGCTGTTGCATAACCTCTGTGTACAAGCTGCATAGATTGACCATGATAATTCAAGGGTAGTGTCAGATTAGCTTGTCTCCTGAAGGCGCCTAGCTAATCTGACAGTACCGTTGAATTATCATGGTCAATCCATTTCCTGCTTCAGGGTCCCAGGCGAAATGGGTTAAGACATGTTCAGAAAGACTGCCGAAATGTTCTAAGAACACATGACAGGGTCGGATCACTTTACTCCTGCGGGGGAGGAGGGGTGGGGGGGGGGGTGTCCAACGTCTTGTTTGGAACCATGAACCTCCTCGACCCTACAATTTGCTTCGTACGGGGGCCGAAAAATCAAACGGGGAGAGGAGGGGGGGAGGGGGGGGAGTAGTTGACAGACCTTGCTTCCAAGGGCCAAAGAATCAAACAACGGGGAGAGGAGGGGGAGGGGGGGAGTCGACGGACCTTGCTGCCAGGGGTCGCAAAATTCAAACAACCGAGGGGGGGGGGGGGTCAGAACGACAGACCTTGCTTTCGGGGTGCCAAAAATCAAACGGCGAGGAGTGCAAGAGGGGAGGGGTGGGGGGGGGCGATGCGATAGACCTTGCTTCCAAGGACCGAATGAACAAGTGAGGGAGGAGGGTGGGGGGGGGTCCCAAACACCCCAAAAAGGGACTTTGTTATAGCATTTTTACAAATTTGGGCTGAACCCCCTTCCCCACCCTTGACCTCTGCAATGAGTTGAGTAAATTCGAATGCACAGAAAGGTCTTATCAGCTACCTTTGTGCCAAGTTTGATTGGAAAATTTTGCTAAAATATTGCCAATACCTAAACTTTTATCACAAATTGGCATTTTACACACATTTGCCAGCCTGTGATTCTTGACTTTTCCGAAGCGTTATCCAAAACAGTATGCATAGATAGGTCTTCCCATCAGGTATCTCTGTAGCAAGTTTGGGTTTAAAGTTGTTTTGAAAAAATAACATCTTTTGTCAAAATGTGGCTATTTGGAACCTATTTCCTGAGCCGGCTCTTGTGACCCTTGACCTTACCGAGGGATCAACCAAATTAGTAGGTATTGAAAGGTCTTACCCTCAGCTATCTTTGTACCAAGTTTGGGTTTGAAGTTGTGAATAGTATTTCAGAAAGAAAAAAAATGTCAAAACATAGCTATTTTGACCTATTTCCTGAGCCCCTGTGATCTTGACCTTTGTGAGAGGTTACTCAAATTGGTATGTTTAGAAAGGCCTCGCCACAAAGTATCCTTGGGCCAAGTTTGAAGAATGTGGCTTGAAAAGTCTCCGAGAAAATGCCAACGTTAAAGTTTACGATGGACGGACGACCGCTGGCCCATAACATAGACTCACTTTTGCTTTGCATGTGAGCCAAAAATGTACTTTCACATGTATACGTACGTACCCACACACACACACAAACACCACACCACAGCACAGCAAACTACACCACACACACATACATACACACACACACACACACACACACACACACACACACACACCGACCGGCACACACACACATGGAGTGGGTTACCTACCATTTTATGTGAAAATGGGTTCCCATATTTCTATTTATTCTAAAGCTCTGGAGTTGATGCGAATGTTTAGAACTCACCTTATAACTAAGCTCTACAACTTAAAATAAAATAGACATTTTCTAGAAACAGAGCCACTGGATGGAGACGGTACGGAGCTTCGTCAGTGACATCATTTGTGGGACCATGCATTCAGCCCGTAAGCCCACAAAGAGCTGCTTTAATCTTCTTGGAATAGTATATTCGGTTTATTTACCATTTTTCTGAGTGGTTGTGACTTCAGAAATAAAACCGCCCTTTATCTCAGTGTTTTTACTGCCTTGTTTATATTCTTGTCAGGCCAATCTGTGTGTGTGTGTGTGTGTGTGTCAGATGTATAGGTGTGCGTGCGGGTGAAATCACTTTTGCGTTGCTATGACATGGTACTAAAGACGCTCTGTAAAGACTTTTCTTTTCTGTCGGGCATTTAACACTAGCGGCTCATATTTAGCTAACTGTTGACTGACTGCCATTTATGCTGATCCTAGAGGAAGTGAATGTAAGGTGTTGGGAAGGGATGGGGTGGTTTAACTTAAAGCCGTAGTGTATAAAATGCGTGTGTCAGTCTCAACTGAGAGAAAGGGTGTGCTGTTGTGCATGCGCAGTGAGTCCAGTGTTTTCCTGGAGAACAGCGCTATACAAGAACTATGTATTATTATTATTATTTAAAGAGAAAAGTTTCACTTCAGTTCCACGTCGCATCAACGCAAAAGCGAGTCGATGACTCTGAGACAAAACTAGCCATACGGAAAGAAACAATAACTGACGCTTATTTATATTTAAAACCTGTTGAATAATATATCAAGATTCCTTTTATGAAGACACCCAATGGTTGGTTCAGAACTATTTTGAAACAGTTCGGTGAAAATTCTCCAAACCCATTTCAAAGGTCTTCGAGTGCCGCCGGTACACTGAGCTTTTAGGACTGTACACGATACCTTGTAGAGTTCAATATTTTGGAGAACTCAGTAATTCTGAACCGTTTATTATGGTTCTAGACTACCATTTTAATGTGCGCAAAAGGCCATCGGGCTGACTTCAGCCGCCGTTGGCCCGCGCAGGGTCGTGCGCGGGCCAACGGTGGCTGACGTCGGCCCGGCGATGGCTTTTGCGCACTGGGATTGGGTGTCTTCAGAAAAGGAAGATTGATCTCTTATTCAACAGGTTTAAAATTGAAATAAGAGTCAGTAATGTTTAGTTGGTTGGTTGGTTGGTTGTTTCATTGGTTGGTTGGGTCTTTTGGTTTTGTTTTGGTTGTTGTTGGGTTTGTTTGGTTTTTTGTTGGGTTTTTTTTTTTTTGGGGGGGGGCTGTTTTTTGTTTGTTTGTTTTGCTTGTTTGTTTGTTTGTTTGGTTGGTTGTTTGGTTGGTTGGTTGGTTGTTTGTTTGTTTGTTTTTTGTGTATATTTTGTTTTGTTTTGGTTTTTCGGGGGGAGGAGGTTGTTGGGTGTGTTTTCTTCTGTTGGTGTGGGGTTATTTTTCATCACTTGAATAGTTTTGTCTCAGAAACACCCTGTCGTTTTTTGCTTTAATTCATACAACTCGTTTTCTCTCCCGCCACCCATCCGCCAAGTCCCCAGACTCACATCTCCACCACCACCACCACCACCATTACCATCACCATCACGGCCCCACCACCACCTTCCGTCCATCTCCTGCCCCATCCCCAACCGACTCACATTCTCCCGCCCCTCCCCCACCGTCTCCCTTCTCCTCTGCCAACGCCATTCAGTTTTGTTGTGGCCGGCTGCATGCAGTTGAATGCTGTTCGCACGGACAATGAACCTTCTTTGAAAATCGACTTTTAAAAGTCACGCACAATTCATTCACGTTGTGTACCATTAGTGCACTGTTAATCCCCCAAACTGCCGGGGCAAGGCCGCGAACCGCTGTCCAGCTCCAAGAGACATGAATCCTCATGAGCCCCCGCGAATGCGGGGGCTCATGAGGATTTATGTCTCTTGTCAGTTCTAGGGTTCCTTTTGCCTATTTTCGTCCCACTCACATCTGTGTTCTTCACGCGAATTTTAGTCAGTGTGCCATCGCTTCAGACTACGAAATTCGCGATCCCTGGCGGCCAATGGCTTAACCCCTTTGCTGCTGGGAAAAAAAGGTGAACACCACCCATCTGCAAGAGGCATAGAACTTCATGAGCCCCCGCAGTCGCGGGGGCTCATGAGGATCTATGCCTCTTGCTGGGACCACTTTGTTACCGCGTTCCTTGGACAGTTTCAGCTTTTGGTCGTTGCCGGAATGCACTGAAAGATTTCAGAAACAACCAAAATGTACGTGCAGTGGCAGGGGAAAGGGGTTAATAGCATAAATCGCATCAATAACACACCACGTCTGCAAACGTCATAGATCTACATGAGCGCACACAGCATGTTGAGGCTCATGAGGATCTATTACTTACAACGGTTGTCTCAAGAGTCTTGAATGGCAAAAAGACTACCTGTCGCTAAAGACCATCATTTAGGTGGCTGTAGCTGTGAGTGTGGCTGTAGCCACCTAAATGATGGTCTTTAATGACAGGTGATTTATCATAGTGTTGTCGTTCAAAACACGTTCTTCTGTATTATAGACATCAAAGTATTGGCATCAGACAGATCCATTTATCAGTAAAATCTGCACGGATGCAAAGCATTGTCCCAGAACCATAGTGTGCTTTCAGACAATCGATGAAAACAGACTCATTTCCCTCTGTATTGAACTGCACATAAGACAAACGGGAAGAGGATGTTATCCCAAAGCCTACCGTAGTGTTTGGAGTTCACATGCGTTTTTCTTTTTGGAACATTCTAAGTTGTTCATATTTTAAAGCCGCTTATCCTTATCATCTATTTCCCTCCTCTCTAACCCAATCTCTGATCCAACACACACCGGCGCACACAAATAAAGACGGACACACGGTCATTAGTACGCGCTGTGGGCTGGAGTGGCGACAGGAATTCTGAAGAAGACTATAGCCTGCACGAGTAAGCAAAATGACGTCACAATAAGCTTCACGTAATGGCATCGTTAGTCCCACCACGCCGTGTACACAGTGACGAATTTGATGTTTCACGTCACTCATCCAAACGGCACGCAGCTTCTTCCATGGCTGACTGTTTTCTTCAATACAACCACTTCCAGGGCTGACTGTTTAATGGGAGTATAACGTGGCTCCAAAACTTGAAAAACTGAATTAATTTTCATTCAAAAAGTTGAAGAGGTATCAAGCTGGTTAACAAACTCATCATCCAATGTCTTTCTCCAAAATAGCTATATCCAAAATTTCAAGTAAATATGACAAAAATTACGGACTCTAATCTGGGTCAATCGACTTTCTATAAATGATCTTTTATGTCGTCAATGAGACATCCAGTTACAATATGCTCGGAGGCTCTCTTAGCCATCCTTGAATACAGTATTTCGCCAAGTTTCAAGCTTGTGGGTACAGAAATGTCAGAGATTCTCGTGTTTACGTACACACACACACACACACACACACACACACACACACACACACACACACACATACACACACACACACACACACACACACACACACACGACACACACACACACACACACACACACACACACACACACACACACACACACACACACACACACACACACACACACACACACACACACACACTCTGTTACTGATGTGGCAGTCGGTCGGCGTTGTCGTACGGTATGATGCCGCTATCGCACCAGACACATTCACGTAGGGTTCTTGTAAAGAAACTTCACTCAGTTGCAACTCGTGGCATAAGGAGGTTGTAGACCACACTGCAGTAATAGTTCCAACAGTACTTTATTCTCACGATGCACTCTCAGCACAATGCGTCCAAAATGCATCAACACGTTAGTACGCTGTCTCATGCAATGCATCCGCAGTTTTTAGACACTGTGTGTCCCATACAATGCACGCACATATTTTCCAATACTCTCTTTTATACTATTACAGATTTCCAGAACAATCTAGCAAATTACACAACTCAACAAACGTAAGCAAAACTCATTAATATTCATTAAAAAATACACTCTAGACCTGTCTACAAACTTCCACTACCATCTAGGTACGGTGCATTTCGTAAATGTTGCAAAATGTAGCCAACAAAACTTGGACGTCATATATGAGGTCACTAGAATGTAATCGCGCCCTTTCCCGAACGGCCTTCCGGCAAAAATCCAGATCGGACCAAGTCGTAACAATGTAACGAACTGCTAGCTACACAAC
>BTPG01000001.1:168536936-168849436 GCA_036245525.1 Semisulcospira habei | reverse complement strand
TTGGTAAAGTGAATTCCAAATACCATATCGTCGTGCAACTGGACCATATGTATTCACTCGTCAGGATGTACATACATATATTAGTATACATATCGTCGGTGATTAACTGTCCAACCTTGTGTCTGAATATAGGTGTTTGAATAAGAGTAGGTGATATATAGGCGTTTTACAAGAATGCATACACTTTTTTTTCTGTAAATAACTAAGTCGGTTTCACTGTCTCTACAATTCACTGGTTGATGCGTGTCTTTTTCGGCCTGTAAACCTTGAACGTCCTCGCGCTGGGACCATACGGCGTTGAGGCGCGTCCCCTGGGTGGTGGATAGGGGGTCCCTCGTGAGAGGAGTGCACCGAATGAAATAAGGTGCCGTGAACCAACATGGTCTAAGGGAAGGTGACCCCGACAGAAAACCCCTGGTCCTCCTAGTAAGGGGGTTGGGCGTGGGGGTAGCTTCCCCACCCTGCAAAAAAGGAAATAGCTACAAAAACGCCGACGAAAAGACTAACAGTAATTCCTTTCCTGGAGGAGGAAGGTTCTTCTACTAGAAGACTTATGACGTCCTGTGGTGAAAGCCGGAAGTCTTCGGAAGCCACAGGACTGAGCCGCCTCTCTCTATCCAGGGATACAACCATGGGCACATGGAACGTCAAGACCATGTACCAGAGCGGCAAGGCCGCCCAGATAGCAGCGGAAATGCAAAAGTACAACCTTTCCCTGCTAGGCATCAGTGAAGCCAGATGGACGCAGTCTGGCCAGAAAAGGCTGTTAAGTGGGGAGATGATTCTGTATTCAGGTCATGAAGAGGAGAATGCCCCCCATACAGAAGGAGTAGCACTCATGCTGTCACCAGTGGCACAGAGAGCGCTGATGGGCTGGGAACCTCTTGGGCCAAGAATTATAACAGCAGCCTTTAGAACCAAGAAAAAGCTCAAGCTGAACGTCATCCAGTGTTATGCGCCCACCAATGACAGTGACGAGGAAGAGAAACAAGAGTTCTACGACCGACTCCAGAGTGCCGTGGACAAATGTGCGGAGCGAGACATCACCATCGTCATGGGCGATTTTAATGCCAAAATAGGGGAGGACAACACCGGATACGAAGAGGTGATGGGGAGACAGGGACTAGGCTCAGAGATGAGTGAGAACGGGGAGAGGTTTGTAGACTTTTGTGCTCTAAACCGACTTGTCATTGGAGGCAGCATCTTCCCACACAGAAGAATTCACAAAGCAACTTGGGTCTCACCTGACCATACAACAGAGAACCAAATAGACCATATCTGCATTAGCAAGAAATTTAGAAGATCCCTTCAAGATGTTCGAGTGAGGAGGGGAGCAGATGTCGCCTCAGACCACCATCTGCTAACCTTAAGAATGAAGCTCAAGCTAAAGAAAAGCCGCACAGAGACAACAAAAAGACAGCGCTATAATGTAGGCCTCCTGAGAGAAACTGGAGTTAGAGAAGAGTTCAAACTGGTGCTGTCCAACCGGTTTCAAGTGCTACAGGAGCTAGTAAATGAAGAGGAGGCGGTCACCACAGAGCAGCAGTGGAAGGCAGTTAGAGAGGCGCTGAACTCAACCTGCAAAGACACTGTAGGGTTCAGGAAACACCACCACATGGACTGGCTGTCGGCACAGACCTTGAAGAAGATAGAAGCGAGGAAGCAGAAGAAAGCAGCGGTCAACAACAGTCGCACGAGAGCAGCCAAAGTAAGGGCACAGGGGGAATACTGGGAAGCCAACCGCGAGGTGAAGAGGAGTATCATGGCAGACAAGAGGGCCTACACAGACAGCCTGGCAGCAGAGGCAGAAAAGGCAGCAGGCAGCGGCAACATGAAACAGCTCTACGACATTACCAGAAGATTGTCGGGTAAGTATGGCCATACAGAAAGACCAGTAAAAGACAAAGAAGGCAAGCCTATTGCAGACAGAGCAGACCAACTCGACAGATGGGCCGAGTATTTTGAAGAGTTACTGAACAGACCTAGCCCACCCGACCCCCCCGACATCCAGCCGGCAGAGACCGACCTACCCATCAGCTGTGACAGACCCAGCCGGGAAGAGATCAGAAAAGCAGTGGCATTTTTGAAGAATGGCAAAGCAGCAGGGCCAGATGGCATCCCAGCGGAGTCTCTGAAAGCAGACCTAGAGACAACAGTTGGATGCTGTACCCACTGTTTGGAAAGATCTGGGAAGAGGAGGTGATGCCAGCTGACTGGAAGGAGGGGTACCTAATCAAGCTTCCCAAGAAAGGCGACCTCAGCAAGTGTTCCAACTACAGAGGAATCACCTTGCTGTCAGTACCAGGAAAGGTCTTCAACAGGATCATCCTAGAGAGAATGAAGAGCTCCGTTGACCCCCAGCTGAGAGACCAGCAAGCAGGATTCAGGAAGAACCGATCATGTACAGACCAGATCGCCACTCTCCGCATCATCGTGGAACAGTCTCTGGGGTGGAGCTCCCCGCTGTACGTCAACTTTGTGGATTATGAGAAAGCATTTGACAGCGTGGACCGAGAGACTCTGTGGAAACTCCTACGACACTACGGTGTACCCATAAAGCTCGTCCGCCTGATCAAGAGCAGCTATGATGGCATGACATGTCGCGTGATCCACGAAGGGCAGTTCACCAGAGAGCTCCAGGTCAGAACTGGTGTCAGGCAGGGGTGTCTGCTGTCTCCGTTCCTCTTCCTACTGGCCATAGACTGGGTCATGAAGATGACCACAGAGCACAGACGAAGTGGAATACAGTGGACACTGTGGACACAGCTGGACGACCTCGATTTTGCAGACGACTTGGCATTACTGTCCCACACTCATCAACAAATGCAGGACAAGACCACGAGGCTTGCTGACATCTCGTCCCAAGTGGGCCTCACCATTCACAAACAGAAAACAAAGACAATGAGGCTGAACGCAACCAGGGAAGAACCAGTCTTGCTTGCTGGCACCTCGTTGGAGGAGGTGGAGTCCTTCACCTATCTCGGGAGCATCATAGACAAAAAAGGCGGCACTGATGCAGATGTCAGAGCACGAATCGGTAAAGCCAGAGCAGCCTTTCTCCAGTTAAAAAAAGTGTGGAGTTCCAGAGAGCTGTCACAACACACCAAAGTCCGGATTTTCAACTCCAATGTAAAAGCAGTTCTCCTATATGGAGCAGAGACATGGAGATTGACAAAAACCACAGTCAACAGAGTACAGACCTTCATGAACAGTTGCCTTAGAAGAATTTTGAAAATCCACTGGCCAGAGAAGATCAGCAACGTCAGACTCTGGGAGAGAACAGAGCAGATAACAGCAGAGAATGAAATTGGGCGAAGAAGATGGGGATGGATCGGTCACAGTCTGAGAAAGCCAGCTTCCAGTATCACTAGGCAGGCATTGTCATGGAACCCCCAGGGAAAGAGGAAAAGAGGTAGGCCGAGAAACTCCTGGCGTCGAGACCTCCAAGCAGACATCAAGAGACTGGGAACCACCTGGAGTAGAATCGAAGGAGAAGCACAGGACAGGAGTTGCTGGAGGTCTCTCGTCGACGGCCTATACCCGGGTAGGGGTGACAGGCGTAAGTAAGTAAGTAAGTAAACCTTGAACGTGATGTGTGTACGTGTAATTTAAAACAGTTGTGAAAGAAATAGGCTTAAAGAGATACTTAAAACACAATTTATTACATGATGTACACGTTTAGCAGTCACCTTTTTGTCTGGCAACAACTGAGTTGCAGATTCCAAACTGATTGCCTAGCGTTAAAACCTATTCTCTCTCAGATGGATAAATAATTAATTGAACGTGCGTCAACGGTAAAAGCTTTTCACGGGAACTTCTAAAACGCCAATATATTTTATTTGTTCACGCAGCAAACGAAACTCATCCGTAAATGGCATAGATCGTGAGTCCAAACAGCCTAAAGTGGCGCGTACGCGGATGTATTTTCTTGTTGGGTTCATTTACATTCGTAACACACATGCGGAGTTGCATCGCAGCGGTAACAGCCTAACAGGCCGTTCAGTCCAGCGCAACAAAAATCTATGAACAACGCTTCTCGTTTGTTTTTCGTTGTGTGGCGTGTTTTTTTCTTTTTCTTTTTTTTTTTTCTGCTATAGGTTCGATTGCATTATTTAACCGCTTAACTGCCAGTTGACGCAGACTAAGTTGCTGAAATCTTTTTTAGTTGATTACCTGAGAGCCCCAGGGCTGGTCCGAAGCAGTATGATTGTGGTGTCAGCAAGAGGCATAGTTCGACCCAGACTGTGTTTGAAATATCTCTTAATTCAACGCCAGCCGTCGCAGGAGCATGGATTAAAAGTGTCGGCAAGAGGCATAGATCCTCATGAGCCCCCGCAACTGCGGGGGCTCATGAGGATCTATGTCTCTTGCAGTGGGATCGTATTGACTTTTTTCTCGGCAGTCAAAAGTCGAACAGGAAGTGTTTAAAGAACATGTAAGTGCTGGCTATGACGTAACTTCGCGAGCCCTGAGGTGGCAAATCATAAATTAAGGAACTTGTCTACTGATGACTAGTCCACAGGATACCTCGACCATGGTAGCCGAAGAGTGGTGCAACGGTCAGGAGACAGACTGATCATGTCAGTCCTAGAGTGGTGCCAGAAGTCAGGAGATAGACTGATCATGGTAGCCAAGTAGTGCCAGATTCAGTCAATGAAGATAACCTGGCCATATCAAACCAGAAGTGGTGCTAGAGTAAGGAGATAGACTGACCATAGTATTTCCAAGAGTGGTGCTGGTGTCAGGAGACAGACTGACCATGGCCCTTCAAAGAAGCAAATTCAGAAGATAGGATGACGGGCCACTGTACTCCGGCCCAAAAGTCGGGTGCCAGATTCAGTAGATAGACTGACAACTGATGACAGTTCAAAAGTGGTGCCAGAGTCAGAAGATAGACTGATCATGGTGGTTCAACAGTAGTAACAAATATGGTCCAAAGTGGTGCCAGACTTCTGAGACAGACTGAAAATGGTAGTTTGAGAGTGGTGCCAGAACATGCTGTCGGTGTGAAGTATTTCACTCTTGACACACTAGTGATCAGAACAGCCTGGATTCAGCGGGAATCCGTGATGAAAAAAATAACTTGACAGATAAGACAATTTCATTGAACGTTATTCGTTTATTAATTCAAGGGACCTGCTGCAGACGAGACATAGGTAAGTAGTTCGCAATGTCTCCTTTATCAATGTACAGTAATGATGGACAAAAGAGCTAATTTAACTCCCAACAATTTTGAATGTAGTAATATGAAAGACGTTTCTCGTCCTCTTCCCCTTTGTACGCAGGAGAGTTCCATCAAACGCGCGCAAGGCACAGTAGAAAACGTCTCTTAACCCTTTGCGTGTCGGTAGTCGCGATGATTCCTACAGGAATCATCGCGACTAAATCCGCTACCGACACGCAAAGGGTTAAGTGTGCTTACTCACAAGGCTTGTAAAGAGAAGGGTGGAAACTAAAAGTGCAAGTTGAGGCAAGACAACGCTGAGAACCCGTTGTACCGGCAAATTTTAGCAATCGAAGCCCAACGTGTATCAGATCGCATTAACCCATATGCCTTTGCGTGTCCGTAGCGGGTTTGGTCGCGCTGATTCCTACAGGAATCATCGCGACAAAAAATGCTACGGACACGCAAAGGGTTAACAGATGGTTAACGGAGTTACTGCCTGTTTCTTCATTCATAAAATTTGTGACTGATTTTATTACATAGGCCATCAATGCAAAAGACCGCGATGGGAATTTTCAATTCGGAATTAAACACAAATGAATTAATATCCTGATTCACCATCGTCATCATCATCATCATAAAGTAATAATAATAATAATAATAATAATAATAATAATAATAATAATAATCATCATACTAATAATTAAGACTAGTTATAGAGTGCTCTTCCTAAAATAAGCACTAAGCGCTTTATTAAGCTATAACGCATTCCGCCATGACCAAATAAAGTGACAAAGAAATGGATCAACCATGATAGTTCAAGGGTGGTGCCAGAATAGCTTGGCGCCTGTAGCGCCAAGCTATTCTGGCACCACCCTTGAACTATCATGGCCGATCTGTCTTCTGAACAAATGTAGTCTTGAAAGGACTCCCGAATCTGATAATTTCGTACTTCGTACCGGGGTTCGGGCTGATTTCGTACTTCGTGGAATTTTGTAGCTGCGGCTGGGTGTGATCACGCAGTGGTTTTTTTTTTTTTTCTTTTTTTTTTTCTGTTTTTCAGATCTCGGTATCGTCCCCTAGAACTATGTCTCGTCGATGTTGGTGCCGTCGCTACTGGTGCGGCCGATGGAGGCGAGTTGTCGTCGTTGCTGTATTATGTGGCATCCTATTCTGCACAAACTTTGTGTTTCTTTCAGGTAATATAGCAAAAGTGCAGTATATAATTATTCTCGAAGAAAGATACCTGCAAATAAAAGGTACCCCCAAAAAAAATCATAAATTGACTATTCGTAGCTGCACACTTTGTTTGCATTTCTCTGTTGTTTTTGTCTGTGTGTCTGTTTCTTTCATTGTTTTCTTGCTTTTGTTTGTTTGTTTGTTTGTTTGTTTGTTCTTTTGTTTGTTACTTATCTTGTTAGTTAGTTAGTTTCTTTCTTTCTTTCCTTCGTTGTTTCTTGGTTTCTTTGAGGGGAAAAAATCTACCAACACTAACGTTTTTAAAGTTGAACAAACATCGTCTAATCTCGTGAAACGCGTGACTTTTAATACCAGTCTTATTTAAACCTTGTAGGGCATGACCGGTCTACATCAAACTCACGAAGCAGCTTAAAGTTGCCTTTTCCAGGCAGTGCTCCGAGTGCTAAACTTCTCTAAACAACGGCTGTTGGGTCCCAACCTTGGTGTCGACCCAACCTCGGCCGAAGTGACATATACCGGTCACAAATAGTAAGGTATACTAACTTTTCAGCTTCAATTACTGAATAGTCCTCAAAATTACGGTATATTAGTGATTGGCCGCCATCCCACTGGTCTACAATTTCACAGACATACAGTGCTCACAAAAAGTAAAGGACATATTACTTTTAGCTTGAATTATTAAAATGTCCCAAAAAGTTTAAACATTAATCAGACCAAAAAGTTGACTGCAGTTTGCAGACTTAATGTGTTTTCCCGACATTTTAGTAATTCAAGCCGCGGCTGAAATTATGACGTCCCTCACTTTTTGTGAGCACTATATGTCACACCAATGTTGTGAAATTGTAGGCCAATGGGATGGCTAATCACTGGAATAACCGTTATTATACCCACTCTGAGAACTTTTAATAATTCAAGCTGAAAAATTAACGTACCTTACTATTTTTGAGCATTATATGTCACTCTGGCCGAGGTTGGGTCGACGCCGAGCGGGTTGGAACCCAACAACGGTTTCTCCGTCAATGTCCTACCTTACTTACGACTTTCCTACCATCTTTTCACAAGATATGCGAGTAAGAACACGTACTTAATGCTCTTTTTCGCAACTGGGCCAGACGACCTTTGCAAGCTTGTTTGGATGATCTCAGTACTGTTAGCCCTTAATCGACTGGAGAAGGCCTCTTTAATTTCAGTTTCAGTAATAGACTCTACTTTTGCAAGTACTGTAGAACAACGCGAGATATTACGATCAATCATTAGCTCTTACTGCCTGGAGCAGGCCTTTTTAATTTCAGTTGTCTTGACTCATCTTGTGCAAATGAAGTAGAGCAAAGTGAAGGCCGTCAATAACTGGCGTAACCACACCGTTGTTTCTATCAACCGATCTCTGTTCAGCCATCAAAGTGCGAGTCTACATCTGAAGAGCCCAGAAATCGATGCGACGCCATGAGAGCCACAAGGGGTTGGGGGAGGGGGGGGGGGGTGGGAGCGAAGTTATGGCAAGAGTTGTGTGCCCTGGCTCGGAGCGTCAATAGACTCTTGCCGTAACGTCAAATTTTCTCCCCTTTGTGGTGAGTGACTGCCATACAGAAAGCCGGTGCAAAAGGTCTTCCCGGGGCCCACATCAGTCGCCGTGACGGTGGCCGATGTGGGCCCGAAGACCTTTCGCTCACTGGGCAGATCAAGCATCAGTCCGGACATCTCATGCTGTTTGCTGACCCCTTTCGCTTTTTCACGACATTGGGTGTGAAGAGAACTCCGTCAATCTGCAAAAGGCCCGGCAGATGCTCACGAGGATCTATATATGCATTTTGCGAAGTTAAATTCTGTACGATATTGCCTTTTGTTGATTTTTGTTTTATATTTATTTATTGCTTCATGAACTTATTTATTTGATATTGTTTTTGGTTTTTATTTTAATGTTTTGTTTGTTGTATTTTGTATTGTTTTGCTTCGTTTTTTGTTGTTTTGTTTTGCATTGTTTTGTTATGATTTCATTTTGTTTGTTTTCTTTTGTTTTATTTTGTTTTATTTTGTATTGTTTTGACTGAATGATTGATTATGGACCAATTGATTTCATTCATTCATTCACTCACTCACTCACTCACTCACGTTATTTGTTTATTTACAATTTTGGGACTGAAATTTGTATAAACCATTTAGTTTGATTATCGCACAGCAAAACAATGACCGTCTCTAACAAATCTTATTTACTTTTGTGTTTCTCAAGTCGAGGTGGTTGTCGGTCGTTCAGTGTGTCGTGATGATTCGGTTTTATTTTTGCACATGCGAAGAGTCTCATTGTTCTTTTGATGGCAGAGATGGGACAGGCCAGTGGCTCCGATAAAAAGCCAAGGCCGCTATAGTTTGGTGCAGATCGATATGACCAACCTGATGACACATAGATTAATTCATTCGAGACGTGCCGCCTCCCGATACTCGGCACGTCTCGAATGAGTTAAGTAGCTGTAAGTCCATCAGTATGCGTGTACGTTGATCATTAGTGTGCTTTTAAATTTGTCTACCGTATTCAAAATACGGTAGACTTTGAGATGGGGCTGGTCGGAGCACGCCGTAGCTTTCCTATGCTTTATGTTCTTAAGGCAAATGGCAATAAACAGTATCTATCTATCTATGCAAATGACAAACATAGGCGGGCACACATCAGACTCTGACAGTGAAGTAACACGGTAAACATTACGTCATGCCTAGCTACGCCGAACCGCGCTTTTGAATATATGACGTACATTTGGCGGGAAACTCTAAGTGTGTGTGTGTGTGTGTGTGTGTGTGTGTGTGTGTGTGTGTGTGTGTGTGTGTGTGTGTGTGTGTGTGTGTGTGTGTGTGTGTGTGTGTGTGTGTGTGTGTGTGTGTAGACGATGAGTTTCTCCCGTGTCTGTGTACGCACAGGTCTGAAAATTTAGGAAATGTTAACTTCAAAATGTATCTCGGAGTAGGCTTTTCAGCATTTTTAGATTGGATTACTCATTAAAAAGAAAAATTGCCGTTTATACAAAGTCGGTTGACCCGCATTTGAGTCCGTAATTTTGTTGCATTCATTTGAAATTTTGAATACAGCTAGCTTCGAGACTGAAAGAGATTGGATGAGTCCGTTAACCAGCTTTGTATCTATTCAATGTTTCTGTAAAAAATAATTCATCGCAGAAAAAAATGTCGACACGAAGAATCAGACAATGACGGTGACGTAAAAGCGCTAGACACATTATACATTGTTGCTGTTGTTATACATTGTTGCTGACGCTAAGCACCAGACCCGTCATTGTTATACATGAATTGACACAACTGAAGGAAATCTCTCTCTCTCTCTCTCTCTCTCTCTCTCTCTCTCTCTCTCTCTCTCTCTCTCTCTCTCTCTCTCTCTCTCTCTCTCTCTCTCTCTCTCTCTCTCTCTCTCTCTCTAACAGTCTGATTTAGGAAGACCGCTTATAGAAAGTCGGTTGACCCACATTTGAGTCCGTAATTTTTGTTCAATTTACTTTGAGTTTTGATAGCAAGCTTTGATACAGACTCCGTGACATTGGATAAGTTGGTAATCCAGCGTTGTCAGTACCTCTTCAACTGTTTGAATAAAAATTAATTTATTTTTGCAAGTTTTGGATTCAGTATATACTCCCATCAGTCAGCCCTGTGTCGAGGAAAACAGTCAGTCAGCTGCGTGCCTTTCGGATGAATAACGTGAAACATCAAATGCCGCGTCACTGTGTAAGTCAGCGTCGTGAGACTAGCGATGCCATGACGTCAAGCTTATAGTAACCTCATCTTGCTGCTCGTGCTATTTTTCTTCAGAATTCCTGTTGCTACACGAACCCACAGAGCGGCATACTAATGGCGGGAAGCGCCGTGTGTTCGTCTTTATTTGTGTGCGCCGGCATGTGTGTTGATCAGATTGAGATTGGCTTAGAGAGGAGGGAAATGGATCAGAAGGATAAGCTTAAAAATATGAACAACTGTGAATGTCCCTAAAAGAAAAACGCATGTGAACTCCAAACAATACGGTAGACTTTGGGATGTTTTGGTTTACTCTGCAAAAGAGCGCCACGAGCGGCATTGTTTAATGGAAGTTGCTGCGCTTTACAAGTGGACTTGGACTGGGATTGGATTGGATTGGATTTTATGCGAACCGGTGACGTAGATTAAACATCGCAAAACATGGGGGGGGGGGGGGGGGGAGGAGGGATGCACATTATGTTCCGTAGGCTGTTAAACTATGTTGCTTTTACAAAAGATTTAAAAAATAAATATTTAATGACGGTTTTACAGACGTACAGGTTTTTACGTTAACACTTTCACTGTCCAAGCACAGCGAACAGCACGCACTGCAAGAGGTATAGATGCTCATGAGCCCCCGCAGTCGAGGGGGGCTCATGAGGATCTATGCCTCTTGGCATCAATTACGTATCAACATCAATCACATCCTCAGAGAAACCGGGCTACCTAGCAGTTTGTCCACGCTGTCATGCTTCAGATAAAACATTTCTACAGGAGCCAGTTGCATGAGCGAGCTTAGTCCTGCACTAGCCACTAAGCAAGGTGCGCCGCTATAGCGGCGCACCTTGCTTAGTGGCTGGTACAGAACTAAGCTGGCTCATGCGGCAACTGGCCCCAGGGTGGGATCTTGGGAGCGGAGGGGGAGACGTTTATGATCAGTGGGTTAAGCTCCGCCGCCAACACCCCCCCCCCCCCCAACAAAAAAAG
Source organism: Semisulcospira habei (assembly GCA_036245525.1). Classification (NCBI taxonomy): domain Eukaryota; kingdom Metazoa; phylum Mollusca; class Gastropoda; family Semisulcospiridae; genus Semisulcospira; species Semisulcospira habei. Next base: position 168,838,359 of record BTPG01000001.1, on the reverse strand, counting down.
ACAATAATAGTAATAATGATGATAATGATGATGATGAAAATAATAATAATAATAATAAATGAATATGAATAAAATAAACTTTAAGATGCTTCAGCAATTCCAACTTTAAGGAATTTGGACACTTTCTGTCTCATGCTAAATGCCCCAAATAAACAGATGAACATCCCCCCCCCCCTCCCCTCACTCCTCGACTGTGCACGGGCCCACAGCAGCCGACGTCGGCCCAAGGTCCCTGGCTTACTGCGAATGGGGTTAGTGCCATCCCGGTGTTGTGCTCAACGCCACTCTGCTGTTTCAGACATGAACGCAGGTGAATCACGTCCTTACCTCTCTGACTTGAAGGGGGAGCCATTACTGCCAGCGAGGACGTTTCAGCGTAGTCATGAACAATATGAGAATGAGAAGCAAACAAAAACTTCAAAGTAAGATCTATGTGTGTGTGTGTGTGTGTGTGTGTGTGTGTGTGTGTGTGTGTGTGTGTGTGTGTGTACGTGTGTGCGTTGTGCGTGTTTGTGTTTCGTGTGTGTGGTGTGTATGTGTCGTGTGCGAGCGTGCGTACGTGTGTGTGTGTGCATGTGTGGTGTGTGTGCGTTATACGTGTGTGTGGTTTTGTGTGTGTGTGTGTGTGTGTGTGTGGTGTGTGTGTGTGTGTGTGTGTGTGTGTGTGTGTGTGTGTGTGTGTGTAATAATAATAATAATAATAATAATAATAATAATAATAATAATAATAATAATAATAATAATAAATTTATTTCAGTTTTTGCAGGCCATCAGGCCCATATGAACACAAAATACAATTTACAACCAGAAAATACAGGAAGGTGGTTGTAAAGAACACAATCACATAGCATTACATCTTACTTACTTACGCCTGTCACCCCTACCCGGGTATAGGCCGTCGACGAGAGACCTCCAGCAACTCCTGTCCTGTGCTTCTCCTTCGATTCTACTCCAGGTGGTTCCCAGTCTCTTGATGTCTGCTTGGAGGTCTCGACGCCAGGAGTTTCTCGGCCTACCTCTTTTCCTCTTTCCCTGGGGGTTCCATGACAATGCCTGCCTAGTGATACTGGAAGCTGGCTTTCTCAGACTGTGACCGATCCATCCCCATCTTCTTCGCCCAATTTCATTCTCTGCTGTTATCTGCTCTGTTCTCTCCCATAGTCTGACGTTGCTGATCTTCTCTGGCCAGTGGATTTTCAAAATTCTTCTAAGGCAACTGTTCATGAAGGTCTGTACTCTGTTGACTGTGGTTTTTGTCAATCTCCATGTCTCTGCTCCATATAGGAGAACTGCTTTTACATTGGAGTTGAAAATCCGGACTTTGGTGTGTTGTGACAGCTCTCTGGAACTCCACACTTTTTTCAACTGGAGAAAGGCTGCTCTGGCTTTACCGATTCGTGCTCTGACATCTGCATCAGTGCCGCCTTTTTTTTTTGTCTATGATGCTCCCGAGATAGGTGAAGGACTCCACCTCCTCCAACGGGGTGCCAGCAAGCAAGACTGGTTCTTCCCTGGTTGCGTTCAGCCTCATTGTCTTTGTTTTCTGTTTGTGAATGGTGAGGCCCACTTGGGACGAGATGTCAGCAAGCCTCGTGGTCTTGTCCTGCATTTGTTGATGAGTGTGGGACAGTAATGCCAAGTCGTCTGCAAAATCGAGGTCGTCAAGCTGTGTCCACAGTGTCCACTGTATTCCACTTCGTCTGTGCTCTGTGGTCATCTTCATGACCCAGTCTATGGCCAGTAGGAAGAGGAACGGAGACAGCAGACACCCCTGCCTGACACCAGTTCTGATAGCATTACATCAGCGCACATAAATAAACAAAAACAACGAAAGTTCAAAGCAAATCCCTCTAATTCCTTAATTTAAGGCACCCTGAAATATACATAGCAACTTTAAAGACCAGTTTATCATGTAGGTTTCCACACAGCAGTTGAGATCGGATGGGAATCTGTAGTAAAACAGTGGAATGTACTTTTTACGTAAAGGGGAATATTTTGGACACTCGAAAAGAAAATGACACAAATCTTCAGCCTTATGCCAATCACATGAATTACATTCTGGATTAGTGATGGGTTTTCCAAATCTGGATACTCCGTTTAAAGGTAAACGGTTACATCTAAGTAAACAAATTGCCCGCCTGAGTTCACAAGAAGTCAGCTGCCCTATGTAACTTGCTCTAAGTATTTCTGGGTGGTAATGGCAGTATTCTGTGTTTGATGTAAGGGATGCATGCCAGTCCTGTCCATCAGCCGATCTTTGAATATCTGAATGAACAGAGGAGTGTTTCCAACTGACTGCATTTCCCACACATACCCAAACCCATGCATACACAACAGAGTCTTTATTTGCGTAGCCCAGTTCGATCTACCTGAGGCATCATGCATACATAACATCGTGTAACACTGTCTTGGGTATCTGTTTTCTGACATGGTAAGAAGTCTGCACCAATACTTCACCATTCGAACATAGGCATCAATATACATAGGAAATCTTCCACACTCACCCAGCGCAATATTGTTTTTTACATCTCTTCCAACACCAAGGACCATTTTACAAACCTTTATATGAACCTGCTCAATTACATCATGCCTCTGGAAACCCCAAACCTCTGACCCGTATAGCACAATGGGCTTAATCTTGACATCAAAAATGTGAAAAACAGTTTTGTAATTTGAAGTATAGTCTTTTGATGCCTGCAACTGCTCTCCTGGCTTTTCCAGCTAAGTTTTCTACACATCTAGCCCAGTTCAGAGTAGAGGAAAATATCACACCAAGGTAAGTATAACTGGACTCGACTTGAATCTGCTTGTCAGCATAAAACCATTTTTCACAATTTTTCCACTTTTGTCTTGTCCATGTTCACAGTGAGACCCCATTTTTTACAGTATTTTTCTAAACAATTAATTTTCTTTTGGAGATCTGCTACAGAGTCAGAGACAATGGCTATATCATCAGCATACATAAGAAGGAAAATACCCAGTGGGTCCGCAAAAATATCAATGCCACGTGCACCGCACGATGATATTTCTGTCTCAAATTCTGAAAGAAAGATAGAAAACAGCAGTGGGCTCAACACACAACCTTGTCGCACCCCTGACATGCAATCAAAGTAGTCGGTAACTTTGGTTCCAACCCTTACAGCAGCTTTTACATGTTTGTACATACTCTCCAGTGTCTGAAGCAACTTACCATGAACTCCTTTACGTAACAAGAGATACAACAGTTTTGTCCTGTGCACACTGTCGTAAGCTTTAGAAAAGTCTACGTACATGGTGTAAAAACGGCCACCCTGCTTGCTAAGATACTTTTGCACTAGTGCCTGTAAACAAAAAATGTTGTCTATAGTACTGTACCCTTTACGGAAGCCAGCTTGAGCCTCAGGAATACAATCATTCTCTTCACAAAAACGAATCAACCTGTTGTTAATGACAAAACTGTATAACTTACTGATAACGTTCAAAAGAGAAATTCCTCTGTAGTTGTCAACATTTCTAGGGTTACCCTTTTTGTGTAGTGGAAATATCACAGCCATGGTCCAGCTTTCAGGGTATTCCGCACTTTGAAACACACGATTGAACAAAGGATGCAGAAATTTCACAAGGATTTCACCTGCATGATGAAAAAGGTCAGTGGGCAAGCCATCAGGGCCTGATGCTTTCCCTTTCTTCATACTATTAATAGCACTGCGAATTTCACCCTGCGTGATTTCCTCGTCAAATTTTGCATTGTGACAACCATCACAATCATCAGATAATATATGGTCATTCAAAACACCCTCGGCCTGTCTGCTGAAACCTGAATCATCAACATTCTGATCCACATTTAGCAAATTACGAAAATAATCATACCACACGCGTGGTGAAATAACATCAGAACACAACTTCTTAACGCCAGTCAGAGACTTTATTTTTTGCCAAAATGTTCTTGAATTTGCATCGTTACATGCATCGTTGAGCTCATTCAAAACCCGTGCGTTGTACTCTACTTGTTTTGTTTTACACAACTTCTTAAATTCTTTCTTCATGTCAAGATACTTCCCTAAGTCGTCATGTGTGTTTGTGTGTCTGAACTCAGTGCTTCAACTGTATGTACTTGTTTTGTTTTGCTAACTCGCAGTCCGAGTCCCACCACGGCGGCTGTGCACGGGATTCACCACCTGCCTTCTTACCTGACCTCATTTTGTCAGCCGCCTTCTGAATGAATGCTACAAAACAGGCCGACCCTTCTTCTACACTCGAGTCAAGCGCTGACGAAAAGTGTTGAAATTGAGTCTCCTGATTATCTTCAATGTATGCCCAAAAGGACTCAGCGTAGTTTTCTTTCCAAACAAATTTAACCCCTTCCTCTAGTATTACATCATCATTTAAATCATCATCATCACATGAATAAACAGACTGAATAGAAGTAAACGTGGTTACAATGGGGAAATGGTCTGACTCGCACCTGTCTGCAACAAACATATCGGTCACTAGGTCAAACACGGATTGAGAGCAAATACAGTAGTCCACCACACTTTTGCCTCTGTTGGCCACACACGTAATTTCTCCCTCACTGTCACCTTTTGTTCTGCCATTGACAATAAACAAACAGTACTCTTGACATAGTTCTATCAGTTTCCGACCAAAACTGTTTACGCCAATATCTTTTGACCTCCGTGGGCTTTGTGGTACATCCTCTAGCAGATCTGTTAATTCCTGTAAAGGCTGCACGTGTGTATTATCATCAATAAAATCAGTATCAGACAGACCGGCGGTGCGGGCGTTAAAATCGCCACATAATAGCCAAGGCAGCTCAGGATGAGCACGTAACACTTGAGCCATGTAGTTTTCTAACACTTCAAAACCATCAACGTTATCTTCACCATATACAACAGAACGCTCTGGAGCCACATACACAAATGCTGCCAGAACATCAGATGCAGAGTTCAAAACAGACTTACCGATCTTTAGAAACACAATATCCTCAGCTGCCTGCATTAAACGCAACACATGACAGGCTATAGATTTATGAACACACACGGCCACGCCCCCTTTCAACTTTTGTGTACGTGGTGAAAAAAACACCTGATACTCTGGAAAGGTATCCTCTATAACATTTTGCTTACATGACCAGATCTCTGAAAATGCAAAAATTTGACACTTTTCACAGAACTGCCTAAAAGAAACACTTTTCAGCTTATTTACAAGACCTTGGATATTCCATGCCATGATGCGAAACACAGAGCTACCACTTTCACCACTACCACTTTCATCATCACAGTGTGCTGGTGTGGGTTTGAGTGTGGGCACTTGAGTGTGTGTGTGTGCAGGTAAGTCGTCCTTTGAAGACATATGGTGAGGGCCCTGGGGGTCTAAATGAGGGACGGGCTGTCTTCTCCTGGTTGCTGGGTCAACATGCCGGCCTGCCCCTCATTTCTGCCCCCTGCGCTCCACTGGCCTCTGGGTAGCAGCGTCGTATGCGTGGGTCTTTCCCTCAACAACGAGGGAGTCGAAGCGGAGGAAGGCCTTCTTCCCCGCCTGCTTGGCCTCCTTGAGGAAGGGTAGCAGCTTGGGCGCACGTCCCTCACCCGAGGGGTGAAGTCCTCAGAGATGTAGACCCGGGACCTGTTCTCCTTCAGCGTTCTGCGCTCAAACAGGATCCGCTCCTTGTCTTTGTACTTGTTGAAGCACACGATGATGGGGTGGGGCGCCTTGCCCCCCCTTCAGACGATGGGCACGCTCCACCTCGATCTCCTCCTCTATGCCCATCTCGTCCTTCAACATTGACTTGACAGCTTTCTCACAGTCCGCCCAAGTCTCTGAGCGCCCCTGGGGGTGGGGGATTCCGTGAAAGATCAGATTCTTGCGTCTGCTCCGCCCCTCCAAATCATCCAGCTTATCCTCCAGCTGCGTTACTTTCTCCTTCAACTCTTTGTTTTCTTTCATCACCGCAGTAAAGTCACTCTGAATTCTGTCCATCTGCTCCTGCATTGTAGCTTTCATACTGTCCATCTTTTTGTCCATCACATTCAACATTTTAAACACATCCGCAATAGTCGGCTCAGACACTGCGTTTGTCTCACCCCTGGGCGACTGGTTGTCTTGGTTCCCCTGGCATGTCAAAAGAGTCTGTCGTTCCGGTGGGCCTGGGTTCGCTTCGACATCGCCGCACCGGAGCAGAAAGCCGACCAAAAACACGAGTATGACTGCCACCGGTCCGCTGACACTGACAGTGCGGTAACGTAGGGCTGCCTTCCTCTGTGCTTTGCGTGCCATGAAGTTTTGAAAAGTCCAGTAAAAGGTACCGCAAATGGCACGAAAAGCTACCGAACTGATCGGCATGATGAGCTGAATCACCCTGTCGTTGTTCTAAAGTCACTAATTAAGTAATTATGTTGCAAAATGCTAAAAATGTGCGGAGCCGCTCTTCTACTGTGTGACGTCGATGGTGAGCACAACTCACCTGTGTGTGTGTGTGTGTGTGTGTGTGTGTGTGTGTGTGTGTGTGTGTGTGTGTGTGTGTGTGTGTGTGTGTGTGCAGGAGTTCAAACAAAAAGGCAATAAAGTCTGCATTAACCCTTTCAGCGCCAACACCCTACTGCAGGAGATTGACTGACCATGATGATTCAAGGGCAGTGCCAGATTAGCTTGGCGCTTTCTGGCGCCAAGCTAATCTGGCACTGCCCTTGAATTATCATGGTCAATCCACCGCCCGCAAGTGGTACTGAGTCGTTAAGTAACACTTCCAAAACTCGGGAAATGCGCCCATGGCGCTAAAAGGGTTAACTTGCATTTTAAAACCTAAAAACAGTATTTCCAGACCAAACAAACGCAAAAGCAGCTGCTGAGCAAACCGGCACGTTCGTGCTCCAGCGTTAATGAAAAATGTGTGCTGATCTCGGAGGTTGGACCTGACGACTGTCACGGAAAGGTCCAAAATCCCAGCCCAGTTCACACTCTAAAAAATAAAACGAGGATGTTTGCATTCAGTTTCCCGGCATTTCGCAGCCATCATTGTGAAAGTCCATTCATTCGTCGTCGATGCCCTATACACTGTTACAACACAAAGCGCTGAGAAGCCGACTCAGTTGTAACCCTTTCACTGCCGGGACGCGGCGAACATCACCCAGCTGCAAGAGGCATAGACCCGCATGAGCCCCTGCATTCGCAGGGGCTCACGCGGTTCTGGCCTCTCGCTGGCTCTATTTAGTCATATCTGCGTTCCGGCACGCAAAAAGCGCTTAACCGACTTCCAGTGTGGGAAGGTTTCACAGCCTTCCATTCGTCGCCACTGGCTGTCATGAGGTTAATAAGATCTATAAACGGGTTGTACGTGGATGTAGATACAGAAGACCCTGTTCTGAGCGAGCACCCTTGTTCAGAGATCACCTGTCATTAAAGACCATCATTTAGGTGGCCGTAGCCACCTAAATGATGGTCTTTAATGACAGGTCACATCTGAGAAAACGTCTTTCAATACCACTTTTACGCGGGGGGTGGGGGTTGGGGTGGGAGGGGGAGGGGGGGGGGGACGAAAAATAAAAGAAAGAAGTGCCATAAAGGATAGACACATGTAATTGTGAATGTTTCGTGGCTATTAAAGCGAATAAAATTGACTTTTCCCCCTTTTGAATTTGTTTGACAGAACTGAAGACTTCACTCAGGCCGGAGGAGATACGAGCATCCATCAAAGACGAAAACGCATTTCTGACTATTGCAACGAACACTCTCCCACGGAGACTTTGCCGTTTGTAGATTCCCTTTTTTCGTTTCGCAAAAACGCTTTGATCTCACGGAAATACAGACTTCTCTACTGTCCTGTTGGAAAAGTGGCTTCCACGTTTTTAACACGATTCCTGATTGCCGCAGAAGGGACCAACCCTGTGTTGTCTCCGTTTCGCATTTCTCCCCAGAAGGCAATGCGCGTGCGTCAGAAACATGGCGACCTTGACGCAACTTTCCAGTCCTTGAAAAATCTCAAGGGCAGCCTGGAAAAGCAAGTTTTAGAGAAATTAACACGCGTTTTGTTTGTGAGAAATCCTTACGAAAGGTTGTGGTCTGCGTACGTGGACAAGCTGCTGTTTCCGAATCGCTATTACTGGGAAAAGTGGGGTCTTCCCGCCATGACCTTGTTTAGAAATTCCAACGACACCAAGACTGCGAAATCAAACAGTTCGCGAAAATTATTCATTTCGAGTTCTATAAACAGGAACCTGGATGTGGAAGACATGAACTTTCTCAGTGCCATCGAGTCCAGGGAGCGAGCGAAGACAAATGAAAGTCTGTCAAGACTTTCATTTGCCTTCGCTCGCTCCCTGGACACGATGGGACCAATCCTAGTGCCCAGTAAAACAGAACACATACCGGCTGATAGAGGCTCGCTGTTACAGGCTCACAACACATTCAAACACTCCAGATCTGGAAGTCAAGGGAAGACACTAACATCCATAGACGTATTCAGAGGAATCACAGGGGACATAAGCGAGTGTGGACAAAGCGTGCAGTTTTCTCAGTTTGTCAAATTCGTGCTGAAACAACTGCACGAGACAGACACACACGTTGCACCCATCCATCTACAGTGCGCTCCTTGTTACATGGACTATGACGTCATAGGGCGCGTGGAAACAATGACGTCAGATTTCTCACAACTAGTGAGTTTATTAAACATTTCAAGCCAGCATCTGACAGGCCTAAACTTGGAAGAGGAACACGTCAAAGACGCCATAAAAGAAGGGGTTGAGAATTTGTTTACAAAATGGCTGCCAGAACTCACCACATGCGTCACTAAAGACACTGCATTGAAACGACTGTGGCGCGTGTTCCAGATCAGAGGCATCATCAGTGAAACTCAGAGATACCCATTCAGTGGCCGAAATGTATCCAACATTGACGCCAAAGCTGTACAAAGCGAGCTACTCTCAGCTCGGACTAGAAGCCAGGACAAAGAAGCGTTGCGCCTTCAAAGGGCCAGAGTATTCCGGGAAGCGTTCAAATCCCTTGAGGACAGGGACTGGAAACAAATTCAAAACATTTACAGAATCGATTTCGAAATGTTTGGTTATAGTCAGGATGTGCTTTCTTTGTGACCGAAAATTGGCTTGACGCACAGGGGGAGGAAATCTGACTTTTTTGCCAAGAGTTTCGTGTCCCTGACTCGCACCAAGCGAGTCAGGAGCACGAAACTCTAGTAAGAAAATCGTGATTCCCTCCCCTGTGCTTAACGTCGTAATGAGCTTGCTGCAGAAACAACGGTGTTGGTCGAAATAAAATAAAATTTGAATTTAAAAAAAAAAAAATTGTGATGCACACACACATGCTTTAGGAATTCAATTCTTGAACCTAATATTATAGAGACGTTTTTAGCAGTCATGCGACGTACGCCGGCACGCCTGAGACATACAACCATAGCCCTGGGACTTTGCGAGGGGACGCTTGGGACGTGCGCCCATACCCTGCGACGTGCGCATGAAGATGGGTGCACAGTGTATGTTCAAAGGCTGACTGTCTGAAGCATTAAAGACGTTCGTATCATATGCATACCCACATGACAACAAAGACAACAATTTTGTACGGTTTGGTTTCATTTATGCCATTGCCAACAAGACACTGGGTTAAAGTCTACAACATTGAGGTCTGAGGAAAAAACAATGGATAGCCATACTTGAGTGTAACAGCACTCTCTACCGAACGGCTTTGAGACACACAAACTTTTTTAAAAAATGAGCAACAAACAAAAAACTAAACAAAACAAAAGTTCAGTATGGCAGCACTATATTCAGGGTTTTCAAACGGACAAAACTAAGCCTTTGGCTGTCGGTAGCAGTTTTTGTTGCGATGATTCCTAAATAATAATAATAATTACGGTATTTATAATGCGCTTATCTTATAATAATTATAACTCTAAGCGCGCACTCACAACTCGCACACGCATGCGCACACTTTAGACAGTGACTCACATACCACAAATAGTGAAAAAAACAACAACATTACGACGGTCAGCTTGGGGTGGGGAGTGTGGTGATATAGTGCTAGAACTGTTGAAAGAGGTGAGTTTTGAGGGCGGACTGGAAGGAGGAGAGAGAGTGTTTCTGACGGAGAGAGAGTGGGAGTGTGTTCCAGGTGGATGGACCGTAGACGGAGAAGGAACGGGGGCCGAAAGTGCTGAGTTTGGTGCGGGGGATGAGGAGGCGGAGAGGGTCGGAGGCGGAGCGGAGGGAGCGGAGGGAGCGGGAAGGAGTGTAGGGGTGAAGTAAGTTGGAGAGATAGGTAGGAATCATCGCAACAAAAACCGCTACCAACAGCCAAAGAATAGGGGGAAACCAAAAGAAAGTAACCATTTGGAAGCTGGATAGCTGTAGAACATCAAGGCGCAAAGCACATCTCTCAAGTCACACTAGTGTCTTTAGGTGTCGCCATTTTATGTTGTGCACCTCAGTAGAACCTCTTAGAGCACACAATTGCAAGAAAAAGGGGTCTCAAGTGACAGGCGCTCTCTCAAGAGAAGTCTTAAAGGGCATAAAGCATCGCCTGTCATTAAAGACCATCATTTAGGTAGCTACAGCCATCTAAATGATGGTCTTTAATGACAGGTGATCTCCCATATCATAAGGGTGATCACTAAAAACAGGTTTTGCCATAGTGTAATGATTAAAAATTATTCAATACTACAAACGATTATAAAAAAAACACGTAAATAAACAGCAAACTTCGCTCAAGACTTCTACAAACTTGGTACCTCAGGTGAAAATGATTTTGGAATAAGTGGGGTATGGGGTCGTGGTGGGAACAACAGATACAGAGGTAAGCCTGTTTAAACTGTAATACATGTACATGCATATAAAAACTAGATGAGGTTCTATGATCACATACTAAACTCTCTGCCTACTGACTAACTTTTCTTTATTATGTACTCTGCCACTAAGTAATTTTGTTAAGAGTTCATTTCTGGATCCAGGTGTGCATGCCAGGCAACGGCTTGCAACAAAACATTCAGAATGTGCCAATTACATACATTGCAAGCGAACCTTGGCTGGGCGGATGTCACTGCTGAGAGTGTTTGTTCTAGTGGAAGTTATCTTGCTGCAGTGACATCCATGGGCAAAGAGCTATGAAATCAAACACTGATATAAATAATCAAAGCAGAGGCACACTGCTGTTCATCCCTTTGTGCACACAGCCACAGGTTCTGTAGTGTAAGCACTGGTGGCTGCATGTACATGAAGGTTAATACAATTGTCACACATCAATCCAAAAGTCAAATAGCAACATCCTAAATAAAAGTGAAAGCAAAACGTTAATATAAAAAAACAAAAAACATCTCACACATGCATGGGCGTGTGCAGACGTGTATATGTGTACATGTATGCATAAAAGTGTGTGCATCTGCTCTTGCACAATCACCCAAGTGTGAGCACAAAATCTAATGTAACACTCTTGACTGCAGGAATATACGAAACAAAACAAACACAAAAAGACAAAGGGAAATGCTGTATCAATGATGTACATAAATTATCTGGGTGTTCCATGCAAACACATAAAAATGAACTGTAACAAACAAAAATACTCCTCTAGGACATGTATTCGCAAGACATACATAAACAACTTCAAAAAACGGCCGCAGTGATAATGCACACAACCAAGAGCACAAAGTAAGCAAAGGACCCTTGGGCTGATGATGACCACAGTAAGTCTGCACACGACTGTGTGTGGGCCCACTGTAGCCAACGTCAGCCTGAGGAATTTACTTACTAGGACAACTATGAATACTCACAGGATCAATAAACTACAAATATAAATATACAAAAAGCCCTAACAGTCTCCGTTTACCAGATAAAGACATCATCGCTCTTATGATTTTAAAACCTTTCCCAACTTGTTTTCTACTTGCAATGCAATGGTGTTCAATGCCAGAAAAATCATAATGCTGTAAGTTGTTGTTTTGAACCCTCTGGCTGTCAGTAGTAGTTTTTGTCGTGATAATTCCAGCAGGAATCATCGGAACAAAACCCGCTACCAACAGCCAAAGGGTTAACTCATTCGCGGCCAGCTGCATCCGGATGCGCGGCTTATGCCGCGCATCCAGATGCGGCTGGCCGTGAATGAGTTAACAACTCAACACAGCACCACGTATGTTTGTACTCAGCACCACGTATGTTTGTACTTAGCACTCAAACAAAACTGAAATGGATTCAAATGATGGTACACAATGCTGGGTTATATGCAGTTTATTTCATAGTAACAATTTATTTCATCATCAACAAATGAGTGGAAGCTACACATACTGGCACACAATAAGGAACAATTGAATGTACAGTGAAGTCCCCTTACAACAAACATCTGCTGTACTCACAGAGGGAATAAATTATGCCATCACCAAAAATAAATCACTCATGTTTAGTTCAATCCAAAAATTGCTCACTATAGCAAGGATTGTATCAGTCATACTGAGTGCGAGTAATTTATTTTATAAGGAGAAGTCAGGTATAAAATAATATAAAATGCGTGCAAAGTTTGTTACTTACAGAATTCTCTGTACTCCTGGGGTTTTTTTTTGTGTTTTTTTTATATAAATGAACTCCAATGCAACCTTTAAACACAAGTTAAAACACCCTCTCCTGCCAGAGCAAATTAAACATTACTCGATCTGTAAGCTGTGGGGGAACACTTAACAAGTCCAGCTTTTCACAGATCAGAAAAATCTACATATTACCACAAGTGCCTGCAGTATGAAAGCAAGAAGTGCAAAAATTATAAGTTATTGGTAGCAGGGGTTTGCTGCACATCCCTTGAAGGCCTGAGGGAGGTCATAGTAACCATTTTAACCAGAAGGTTCTGTGTTGCAAACCCCTGCTATCAATAATGTATTTGTTTTAATTCCTCCGCCATATTCATAAAATTAACACTTTGGGTGTCGGCAGAGGTTTTAGATGAGATGATTTCTGAAGGAATCATCGCGACCGAAACTGCTACCAACACCCAAAGAGTTAATCAAGTTGATGAAAGTGCTAAGAGCTTGCACTAGTTGACCTCAATGCATGTTCTAAATGGGATCCTGCAGTCACAAAGGCTCATGCGCAAATACTCGGGCTCTTGACTTTGAAAAAAATGTCTCCAGCTGCATAATTGTCTACAGGTTGTCATTCAGTGTTTTTCTCCAATTACTGTTCAATAAAACACAGTTTAAAATTATGTATTACATTGTAAATAGTTTTAGTATTCTGCATTGAAGCGACGATCATGTGACACTGACCTTGTGCATGCCATTTCTATCTGGCGAAGACTGATTTAGTTTCTTTAAAGTCTCATGTGTTTCGCGGAAAAATATTGTTGAAAGATGGGTTCTGCCATCTTACAAACAACTCTAGAGTGTGTATTGTTGTTTTGAACTTCATTAGTTCTAGTTGTTTACTGTGTGTCATTGCTCTTTTGCTGAACCGAGCTGGTACCCAAGGTGCCGAATATGAGGTCATAGTGCTTCAAAAAGCGAGCTATACGGAAATGGCCACATTTTACAGCTAGGTCACATGGTACGCTTTGTACCGAAGTGTGTGGTCAAGTGACATAGGAATGAAAACAAAAAAACATGTCTGCCCAACTATACACATTAATCTTGAATACAAGTTAATAAAACAAAAAGAGTCAATGACTAAAGCTGGCTGCTAACATCTATTTTAATCTAACACTATCATACATTTTGATCAATATTACTGTTATCACAGAATATACTTAGCTGTTCAGCAATGACAATCACAAAGTCATAAATATTCATGCTGACAGTATGTACTTCCATTCATAGTTAGTAACAGACATGGCCCAAGACATCAAACGTGGCCTAACGTCAGTTTCATTTACCTGTGCCAAACTTTATCCTGAGTTTTTAAAAAACCTAAGCCACACAACATCAACATCCTGTAATCCAAATGACCAGCTAAATATTATTCAAAACAATAAAACACACAAATGCAACTGCTCTTACAAATTTACTTGGTGATTCAGAATCAGTTCACAGCACAAGCAGTAATTAAAATGACAACACTTATGCGTGGTTTCTTACCCATCAAACACCAGCATTATGACAGCCTCTGAGTTTCACCACGAGAATAAGGCAAGCAAGAGTAATAGATCTTCATGAACCCCTGCGGATGAGCTTATGAAGATATATGCCCCTTGCAACCAGATGACATTTTTTGATGGGATGCACCAGCAAAGTCTGAAGCATCATAATTTACAGTATCAGCTATCGTACTACAACTTCATTTCTAATTCTATTGAGTACTTTTTTTAAACTCATAATTCTATACATGTACCCTGAAAAAAAACCCAGTTTATCTTTGGTTGCACGACTGATTCCACAAACTGAAGCCATCTTCACAAATGTTTCCTATCAGGTCCAAGCTGAGGAATAACATTCCAAAACAACAGTAACCAATCTTCCACCAGTCATGAGATTCCGCTGGTAGCATGGTAGTCAAATTAACTCTTAAACTCCAAGAACTAAATGACTTCCATTCTACAGAATGGAAGTCATTTAGTTCTGGGAGTTTAAGAATTAACTAACCCCTTTGTGCTTGCAGCCACCTGTACTGTTCACATTGCCAGTGGCTACATACACAAGCAGTTCAAGTTCATTAAAAACAAAAATGTTGACTTGCTCAGATCTAGTCAGCTGACTCCATCACCTCGTCAATGTCTGCTTTCTCTGTCTCAGTGACGTAGGAGGCCACTTTGTGTTTGGCCAGGATTCGCATGAGAGGGCGCAATTTCATCCACCACTGGTCCAAGGGCAAGCGCAGGCTAAAAAACACCATGCAGAGTGCATGAAGGTGGATGTAAAATGTCAGCTATGTCTAAATAAAAAGTTCTAGCCCATTGTTAGCCTACTGTTACGAACAGTAGGCTACGACCTCATGGCCAAAGTCTGTTTCATGCATTGGGAACCTGTACTGACACATGGGCAGTGAAAATCGTATGCCAAGATTTCTTTTGCGAACACATAAAACAGATGACTGCCACAAGATACAGCATTTATCACTTAAGTATACACGCCTATTGCTACAGAAAACTAAAATCCTATGCAAAACCTCACTTTACAGTTGTGAATACTGGGAAGAGTTATCTCCATTTGGCTACAATAAAGGCATCTTTATTTAACATATTTAACTCCAAGGCGCAATGTGCTACCTATTAATTATTTACCAGATGCAGGAGATTGATTAACCATGATAACTCAAACTCAAAGGTGGTGCCAGATTAACTTGTCACCATCAGGCACCAAGCTAATATGACAAAACCCTTGAATTATCACAGTTCATCCATCTTCCGCTGTAGTGCTTTGGGGCAACATGGTTCAAGTCAACTGTTGTTCTGAGTGCTGTGTTCATGAAAGTTAACTCTTACAGTGGCATCGCCGGGCCGGATTTAAATGTCACTTTAAAATCAAGTTTGGAAAGGTAGCACCTAAGGCCTTAGTAAATCAATGGAACACAAATTCTGATGAGCCTCACTAACATGTGAAATCTATTAACTCATTCAGCCCTGATGCACTACAGCAGGAGATGGGTCGACCATGACAACAATTCAAGGGCAGTGCCAGATTAGCTTGGCGCCTGTCAGCACCAAGCTAACCTGGCACTGCCCTTGAATTATCATGGTCGATCCATCTCCTGCAACAGGTGCATAGTCATTAGATGACACCTCCAAAAATTGAGAAATACGTGCGCCAGGCTGAATGAGTTAATATTCACAAGTTTCACCAAAAATGCATTCATTTTTGTGACTATTAAAAAGCAGCCTCATTATTTCACAGTCTTACAAAACTCTTCACTGATAACACACTGTGAACATCCCAAAATGCAAGAGCATAAGCCCCCCCCCCCCCCCCTCTCTTACCTCCCAGATGTGGGGGCTTATGAGGATTTATCCCTCTTTCTGGCCCCATTTTCTTGTGCACTGCTCAACTGGGGGAAATGATCATGTCCAGATGACAGTGGTTTCACATGCACTATTCACGGCTGCCAGCTGTGAGCTGAGTTAATGGGATATAGAAACCCTCCTGCCAACACTATCTCTCTTAACCCATATACTGAGGCTAAAAGCTTCGCATTTGTACACTGCCATATGCAAGCTACATTATAGTACTGACAGATAAGATTTAGTTCAAGGGTGGTGCCATAATAACTTGGCGCCTAGAGGCGCCAAGCTATTCTGGCACTACCCTTGAACTATTTTAGTCAAACTTATTTCACACACTGGTGTATTCCGAATGATAAGGGTTAATCAAAAGCAACATGTACTATGAAAACAACAACATAACAAAACAAAGCAACAAAAATACAGAATGTAAAAAATCTGCCAGAACTCACTCAAAGTCAGCGTTGATAGCCAGTTCCTCCAAAGGTGTGAAAGCCAGGAACCGCTTCTGCATCCCCAACAGCACAGCTGTGCCAGGACTCTTGGTATACACTCGACCTGTATAGGACACAGATGACATGTTGTTATCCACATATTGTAATAGTGCAGTGGCAATGCACCATGTTTTACATAACAATTTCTTTAGAAACAATATTTTGATATAACACTTTCACAGAAAATGTTTATTTAAATGAGTACACCCCTCAATTCATAAGAATGAATGTTATCTGGGCATCCGGATGTCTAACTTGTACCTGACTCCGGTAAGAAGAGAAAAATTGGAGGCTCTTGACATTTTATCAAAACCATTTAGTTCTTCTGCAGCCATGTCTCTTGAAAACCTGGTCCTACAACTAAAAGTGTAAATTCCTTTGTACATGACGTCTGCACTCCTCAAGAGACAGAGATTCATGTGATCTCCTGCAGTTCCAGGTGCTCAAGTCAATCTATCTCTCATGTTAGATTAATTAAAAGCATACAACTCATGCCTATCCCGATTCTCTCTCAACAACACCAAACAAACGTTTTAGCTTTTAACCCTTTGGGTGTCAGTAGCGGTTTTTGTCATGATGATTCCTGCAGGAATCATCACAACAAAAACCGCTACCGATGCCCAAAGGGTTGATGTTTTTTGCCACCACCAAGTTGACTTCAAAGACGTGGCACTGAATTCATGGGGGAGAACCCATGTACTGAAATCACAGGCAAAATGCTCATCATCTGCCAAAGGAATGGACCATCATGAGCCCCCCATATCCTGCAGGTTGGCTTACCTTCATTTTGTTATGATGAGGTAGAATGCATTGTATCTAGTACGCACTGTAAAAGTACTAAAACAGCATGAATACAAATTTTGACCCACCCAGGTTCTAACCATTTAGCCCCAAAGGATTACAGCAGGAGATGGATGACTATGATAATTTAAGGGTAGCGCCAAATTAGCTTGGTGCCTGATGGCGCCAAGCTAATCTGGCACTACCCTTCAGATGGACTGACTATGATAATTTAAGGGTAGCACCAAATTAGCTTGGTGCCTGATGGCGCCAAGCTAAACTGGGACTACCCTTGAGATGGAATGACTATGATAATTTAAGGGTAGCGCCAAATTAGCTTGGCGCCTGATGGCACCAAGCTAATCTGGCACTACCCTTGAGTTATCACAGTTGATCCATCTCCTGCAACTGGCACAGTCGCTGCGTGACATCTCCAAAATGTGAAAATGCGGGCCTGGGGTTAACTGGGTTACACCCACAACCTCAACAGAGCTGCCTACCCCCCCCCCCCCCCCCCCTCCCCCACAACCTCAACAGAGCTGCCTACCCCCTTTTTGTAAATTTGGGGGACCACCAAGGCCAAAATGTGGGATTTGACATCAAAATGGTGGAAATCACCGATTGCACAAAGAAAAAAAAAACGTTGCACATCGTAGGCACCACTATGTTCGCAGTGGAAATGGTGGTCGCATGTTCTGCAAAAAGCAAAATTGTCACCTCTTGACGCAGCAATAATGAATGACCATCGCTCCGTGTATGATGCTATGCTATTATTGAAGGGACAAGGACTTCCAGCTGGCGCTGATTTCGTCCGGGGGGGATGGGCCAAGGGGTTGGGGGGGAAGGGGGTTTAGTTCTGGCTGTCTGTCGCTGGTGCCCGCGCATCGCTAGTTTTACAGTCTTGCATCCTGGCTGCCCGCGCCCTATGGGGGTCGAGTCGTAGGGGGGGGGGGGGGGGGGGTTTCCTTCGTTCTTGTCGTCCCTGACGGGTCGTTTGTTTAGATGTGTTGGATCAGGGGGTGTTTGTTAAGTAGTTGTATTGTCCGGTTTGCGGTGGTGTGCCAAGTGTCTGGGGTGGGGTTTATGAGACCTTCTAGTGTGAGAGGTGAGTTTAGTATGTCTTCTAGTCTAGCTCTGGCGTGGTTTATGGTAGGGCAGTCTAGGAGTATATGTTCTGTTGTGAGTGTGTGGCCGCATGTACATATGCTTCTTTTCCATGATACTGATTTTTTAACTGTTGAGCTATTGTGCAAAAGCCTGTCTCCCTCTCCGTCTCTCTCTCACACACAAAAACACATATGTATTTATCTGCATTATCATTTGATAATGTATTGTAACAGAGAATATAGCCGTTTCTGCTGAATGCAGATTGACAACCATAGTCTGACTTGTCTAAACTCTAAGTGTGTGTGTGTATGTGTGTGTGTGTGTGTGTGTGTGTGTGTGTGTGTGTGTGTGTGTAGTACAAGTTGGTTTCAACCCATTTAACCGAAAATTTTTGAGCTTTTGCCTAATACCTGTATACCAAAAGATGGATCAACTACAATACAAAACTGACAAACTTATTTCTGTTCAAATTGCTGGACTTGCTTTTTGAGTTCGCCCCCATGCACATTGCACATGTCATCCGTGTGCCATCCTGCTTTAGCCATGGAAATACACGCAGCCATGAACTCTGAACTGAAAACTGCGGGTCGCAGCGGTGGTGCCACACATGGCCCAGGGGTATCATTTCTGGTACAGTCGCTTGTCCATGGAGACGGTGGTGTCGAAGTGCAACTTTCTTCTAAGCGGTTATCATGATCAGAGGGTGCCGGATTGAAAAATCCAAAGCATTCCAGCTTCCTTTGCTTTTTCTCCGCCATTTACAACTTCGTTCAAGATCGAAAGTGAAACGCCAGATGTGATATCCCATAATAGTATGAATGGTGACATCACAGCAAGTAAAGCGTTCAACATGTAGTGCGCACTTGGTAATAACATGCTGACACCACATGTAAACTAACAGTTTGCCCGTCCAGTTACACTCGCATGGACCGCAGGCCGGAGTCGTGGTGATTCTGAATGCAGCCGGGATCAAGCGAGCACCTAAACGAAACAACTCATCACTAAAAAGTAGAATGACTGTCACCTACCTCTGTTAGGTTACGCATTGTGGGCCAAGGATGATGTGTCTCGGACGCAGATGCACTGAATTTTAGTGCGTCTGACTACCCCTTAGTTACATTTTCAGTACGTGATTTTGAGTTTTAATGCATCATAGAATCACTAAAACGGAAGCCTTGCATGAGCTTCGGCTTTTTCTTCTTTCCATCGTCGTTGTTGTTGTATCTTTCCGCTTAGACATGACGCCGGCAGAGAACGCAACATGAGGCTGAGCGAAAACTTGCATGAGTAAATTTGGCGGACGGAAGTCTCGCGTTGTCTCACTTGAAGACTGAGAATACCAAGGGAAAAGCGCAAAGACTGAATAATTATAAAGCGCAAACAACGCAAAAACACATCTCGGCAATTTTGCGGGATTTTGACTTGTCACAATGCGTGAATTGGGATCGAATTGGGGGAATGCGTGAATCGGGTCTGAAATGGGCGAAAATCACGCAAATTCCGTTATGGTAGGCAAGTCTGCCTCAACCACTATGGACAAAAACAACATTAACCCTTTTAGCACCAGATCCCTACAGCAGGAGATGGCTTGACCATGATAATTCAAGGGTAGTGCCAGATTAGCTTGGCGCCTGCAGGCAGGCGCCAAGCTAATCTGGCACTACCCTTGAATTATCATGGTCAAGCCATCTCCTACAACTGGTACATAGTCGATAGGCAACACCTCCAAAATTTGAGAAATGGGACCTTGGAGCTAAAAGGGTTAACCTAAAAAGCTCCATCCTCACCATTAGGGCCGATGTTGTCCTCCACCATCTGCTTGAACCAGTGGACACACTTGGCAGCCATCTTGGTGCCGTAGTTTCGGTCGAACGGGGAAGGGACGCCACCCTGCTGCATGTGTCCCAGAACGTTCATGCGCACAGAAAACACCCCTTTGCCCTCCTCGGCAAACAGCTGGTTGATGAACTCCGTAGTGTAGTTGGGGTTGGCACTCTCATTTCTGCAAGCATCATCATAATCATCATCTTCATCAATATCACAACTGCAAGGAAAAGACAAAAAATAAATAAATAAATAAACGCATTTTCGACGAACAAGAACCAAACAATAAAATGTTTTGGAAAGTTTGGGTTGGCACTCTCATTTTTGCTATCACCATTTTTGTCATCCACAAAGGCCATCCTGCCGGCATCGGCCCGATGGCCTTTTGCTTATCGGGTCATCATTATGAATGCACGTAAATCACCAACAAAGGAAGAAACACACTTTGGAAGAACAAGCTTTTCTAAAGCTCGATTTTTTTCTTAATTCTTGACTGGTTTTTACACACATGGCAGTCACCTTTTTGGCTATTTTCACCATGAAAGGTTCTCATTATCTCGCGTACCATTTATTGTCAATAGTTTTCCTAAATATGTGTACCTTAAGGTGTCAATCACACAATCAACTTTGCTTAATTAAACAGTGTACCACTGGTTGTAAAATGTACGTACACAGTTTCCACAATTTTCTTACAGCTCTCCAATAGGCCACCATAAATAAATATTTGTGTTTATGTGAACAAACAGACAAATATTCTTAAAGCTAAATATTGACACACGATACTACAGTGATGTAAAATTTTGCACTGGAAATCTTGACAACAGTTCATAATCATAACTAGAGCTGAAAGTTTGAAACTAAAAAACTGTAATCAAGCCGTAATCTGGAAAAAGAATCATCATTCAAACTGTTAAAATAATGGTGTGTCGATTTAAAAAAAAAACAATAAATACCATACAACCGCTTCATGCGGACAGAATATCATCATATCCCACAGTTTCACATTTTGGAAAAAAAACGTAACATGCACTAATGTGGCAAACGAACATGCTGACAATTTTCAGGTATGATCAACCTGCAACAGAGCATCATGCTAACAGCAAATGCCGCAAATGAAAGTCCCCCTGGACATGACAAAAACTTTCCTTCGATCAAAGTATTGGTCCTGCTTGTAGGTATTTGCCCTGTTACACAGAGGGAATTAGTCATAAATGACGGGTAATGATACCTTGGTGCATGCCGATCGTATCATCATGGGAATGAACATGTGGGCAATGATTTGTCTGCACCCACACTGGTTGTCTCCCTCAATTCACTACACTTGATGTAGTTGATGGAGGCAACCACTGTGGGTGCACCAGTTCGTGTCAATTCTCAGGTATGATCAATACGCAACACATCATCATGCGAACTGCAATGCAGCAACTGAAAGTCACACTGAATATGACAAAAATTTTCCTTCGATCAAGGAACAGTGTATCCTGCTTGGAAGGTATTTGCCCTGTTACACAGAGGGAATTAATAAGAAATAACACATTATGTTATGCCTTCGTGCATGCAGAACATGTCATCTTAGGCACAAACATGTGGCAATGTCTGCACCAACACTGGTTGTTTTCTTCAATCTGCTACACACGATGCATTGCCGAGCGAGGCAACCAAACGAATGTGGGTTTATGTCACAAACCACTGAACTTGCGTCTGAAGTGGCGACTATGCCACCAAAAAAACTAACACTATTATAGTTTATCCTGATTGAAGGTATCTGACCCGACATTCAAATGAACACCAGAAAGTTTTTGTACATGCAGTGGACTTCCTTACCCGATCTAACACACTTTTCAGAGACCCTGACAATACTTCTTCTACTTAAATTACTTTAACCCATTTAGCCCCGAGTCCCTACAGCAGGAGATGGATTGACCAATGATAATTCAAGGGTAGTGCCAGATTAGCTTGGCGCCTGAAGGTGCCAAGCTAATGTGGCACTACCCTTGAATTATCATGGTCAATCCATCTCCTGCAAATGTGCATAGTCATTAGGCAACACCTCCAAAATTTGAAAAATGGGACCTTGGGGCGAAAAGGGTTAACTGTAACAAATTTTCCATATAACAACAATCACAGCTTATGTCCTTATGTTCCTTTAGTATTTTTTCAACCACCGTTTCAAAGTGCAAAAATTTATTTTGAATAATGAGAAAATACCTTCTGACTTAGAAAGCCACAGTAAAAACATAGCAATTTTCTGGAGGATCATGTGTCACTCCTGTACTGTACAACCAATTAGGAACACACTTACCCCCAGTAGCAACATGTCTTCAGGCCCACGATGGCCGCAGTGGGCCTGCGAAAAGCTGAAATATGGCTCTTGACCTTTATGAGGGGTAATCCAAATTAGTATGCGCAGACAAGTCTTACCATAAGGTATCTCTGTACCAAGTTTGGGCTTGAACCTGAAAATAATATTTGAGAAAAATCAACTTTTCTCAAAATTTGGCTAATTTTGACCTATTTCTGGTCCTCCTGTGATCTTGACCTTTGAGAAAAGGTCATTGAATTTTGTATTTTTAGAAAGTTCTTGCAACAAAGTATCCTTGGGGCAAGTTTTCAGACAGTTTGGACAGTCTCCAAGAAAACGCCAATGTTTAAGTTTACAACGGACGATGGCAGATGACCACTGGCCCAGAACATACTCACTTTTGCTTTGCACACGAGCCAAAAAGCAAATAAACACACAAACAAACAAACACATGAAGGAACAAGAAAACAGCTCTTTTTGATCGCTGCGCCAAATGAGACTAATTTCCTTAACCCTTGTCATTCGGAATACACCAGTGTGTGAAATAAGTTTGACTAAAATAGTTCAAGGGTAGTGCCAGAATAGGTCTATATCCTTATCTGTAAGTATGATCATGTAGCTTGCATATGGCAGTGAACAAATTTGAAGCTTTTAGCCTCAGTATGATATGGGTTAATGACACCTGCTTCAAAGTCACCATTGTTCTCCAAAATCGTCTGACTGATTGCTGCAACCATGCCCATTATGGGGTTTCAATTTCGAGTAATGTGTGGCAAGTTTTGCTGGACTTTCATGGCCTTCATGTTTTGCAGGGCCAAAACAGTGCTGCTACAGCCACGGTGTTTTTGCCTCGTTCCGCATCACTGGGATTTCATGCCTACTGCCAGTGTGCCCATACATGTAGTGTATCCTCTTCACTAGTGGACATATGCTAGCTGCCAGTACGACCAGGGTGGCGGTGCTGTCACTCTGTGTAGATTGCTTCGCCCAAGCTCCTTTCTAACAACCTGCGTTGCAGTTTTCTTCATCTCGACATTATTAATGCAGTGCATGGACGTGGAACCCAACCCTGGCCCTGGTCAGACCGGCAACAACACCCCTCTCATGGATACCACGTGTGCCTCAGATAACTCAGCCACTGATAACCACCACCCTGACACCCTAGCTAGTATGCAGACAATGATTCAGCAGATGTTTGCCGACCAGGCGCAGAAGTGAAGACATAGTATCGAGTCTGTCTGGGACCAGGAAGCAGACATTCACAAAACGCTAGACAGTTTGCAAGAGGATGTGGTTGACCTTTGGGACAGGACTGAAGCGGTTGAAAATTTGACAGAAAAAATGCGTCAGAAATCAAGCGAACACAGGGCAGCTATTGACAGTTTAGAGAAAAGGCTGGCGCAAGTGCAAGACGAATTTGAGCAGAGAGTGAATAGACAAGTCTTTCTCTAGATGGAACAATATCAACTTTTTTGGCATAGTGGAATCTGCTGGTGAGAGTTTTGAGGCGTGTGTTAAGAAAGTGGTGGAAGTGCTGAGTGACACTGTGCCTGGTAGAGAGTGGAAACCCGAGGATATTGTTCGTGCCCACCGTACTGGTCCGCCCAAGACAGACAGCAATGACACTGGCAAACCTCAGCCCCTGATCGCCAAGTTTGTCAGGTGGTCGGACAAAATGGACATTTTCACCAAGGGGTGAGATGCCTTGAGGAAGAAAGGTGTTGCTGTTGCGTCGGACCTGACTACCAGTCAGTGCTGAACCCTGGTGGTCGGGGGTCCCTGAAACGCTACAGAGAGGATGGGATCAACGCTTACTACAAGGGGGGGCAAGCTGGTAGTCAGGGGTCCCTGTAACGCTACAGAGAGGACGGGATCAACGCTTACTAC
Organism: Semisulcospira habei; assembly: GCA_036245525.1. Classification (NCBI taxonomy): domain Eukaryota; kingdom Metazoa; phylum Mollusca; class Gastropoda; family Semisulcospiridae; genus Semisulcospira; species Semisulcospira habei. The sequence goes on along the minus strand of BTPG01000001.1, from coordinate 168,814,077 downwards.
AAGGGGGACAAGCTGGTGGTCGGGGGTGCCTGAAACGCTACAGAGAGGACAGGATCAACGCTTACTACAAGGGGGACAAGCTGGTGGTCGGGGGTTGATTGATTGTACATTGCTTAACGTCCCGACAGCAACAAGGCTTTCTCAGGACGTGCCTGCACTGCTTGTGAAAAAAAAAATAAACAGAACATTGAATGTATGTCGCCAGCCGGTCAAATACATTAAATAAACCTAACACATGGGGCCTAAATAAAGCCAAGACCATTTAGCAACACACATCCAATATCAAGAGCTACAGGCAGTGCAGACAGTAGGGAGAGTTTTAAAAAGGCAAATACAGGTGAATGGACCAAGGGTAGACAGAAACACATGCCCCAGAATAGAGAGAAAAACCCACCCTGTGGGGCTGACCAGGGTGACCCTGGGAACTAAAAAATACCTAACCCCACCCAAGTCCCCCAGGGCAGACCCGGGTGGGGGAGGTGGTCGGGGGTCCCTGAAACACTACAGAGAGGACGGGATCAACTCTTACTACAAGGGGGACAAGCTGGTGGTCAGGAGTCCCTGAAACGCTACAGCAAGGACGGGATCAACGCTTACTGCAACGGGGACAAGGTTGTGGTCGGGGGTCCCTGAAACGCTACAGAGAGGACGGGATCGACGCTTACTGCAAGGGGGACAAGCTAGTGGTCGGGGGTCCATGAAACGCTACAGAGATGACGGGATCAATGCTTACTACAAGGGGGATGGGACAATCTCCAATTTTTTGGCATAGTGGAATCTGCTGGTGAGAGTTTTGAGGCGTGTGCTAAGAAATTGGTGGAATGCTGAGCGACACTGTGCCTGGTAGAGAGTGGAAACCCGAGGATATTGTACGTGCCCACCGTACTGGTCCACCCAAGACAGACAGCAATGACACTGGCAAACCTCAGCCCCTGATAGCCAAGTTTGTCAGGTGGTCGGACAAAATGGATATTTTCACCAAGGGGTGAGACGCCTTGAGGAAGAAAGGTGTTGCTGTTGCATCGGACCTGACTACCAGTCAGTCCTGAACTCTGAAACGCTACAGAGAGGACGGGAGGACAAGCTGTTGGTCGGGGGTCCCTGAAACGCTACAAAGAGGATGGAATCAACGCTTACTACAAGGGGGACAAGCTTGTAGTCGGGGGTCCCTTGCGTTGGCCCAGACAGCCAGCTACTTCGGACAGTGAAGCCACCAGTACACCCGAGGGCACCACCAGTGGCAGTATCAACAGCAGCAGCACTAGCAATAACAAACAAAAGATCATCATCCCCATTACCCAGCAACCATGCTAACATTTCATTTTTCCCCTCTTTCCCACCAAACCCCCTTTCCCAGCCTGTTTACTATACAGCAGCTGATGTCCACTCTGCCGCAAGTGTCAACCGTGATGACACCCTGCGTGGTGTGTGCAATTAGACATGAATGGCTAGGGATGGAAGGAGGAGGTGCCGTGGCAGCCCGTCAACAGCACAGCACAACAGCAGCTAGGGGGGTGGCCAAGGCTCCTCAGCTATGGACACTGTGAGTCAGAATAGCCTTGAGCTAATTTCACAGGCAGGTGCAGGTAGCTTAAAACTGTTTGTGCTCTGTCAGAAACCTTTTTGGATTCTGACTTCCATTCTGATGTTTTTAGCAACTACATCTCATATAAAATTATCTCCCATGCAAAAAAGCTCCCACGGAAAGGCAGGAACTCTGGAGGGGTGATGGTATTTGTGAGGAAAACGCTAGCCTCATTTGTTAAAAACATTGAAGTAAATTACGATAATACTGTTGTGCTGTGACTACAGAATACGTTGCTAGGTGTTGATAGAGATGTTTTTATGATCAGTACATACGTACCGCCGCCACTTTTCATCCTTCTACAAAGTATCAGACAATGGCTTTGGTATTGAAGCGCTTGAACAATGTGTGATGAACGTACACGCCAAGTTCGACAATTTTTATCTCATGATTTGTGGCGATTTAAATGCTCACACTGCAAAAGACACTGCAACCCGACTGTGAAGTGTGTTTCGAAAGAAATTCACTCGACCTGGAGAAAAATGCTTTCGGTAGACAGTTGCTAGAATTTTGTGGCATTTTTGATCTGGCAATTTTAAAAGGGCTTTGTAGTAAAGGCTTTGATGATCACCTGGGTTTCACAACATTTTACACTCCGGCAGCAGTGTCATGGACTATGTTGTACTGTCACAGGAGCTAATGTGCTAGTGATTTTGTGCGGTCATTTGAAATTGGGTCACATATTGAGTCCAGCCGCTATGTATAGAACTACAATCAGCCAATCATCGTAAACCGGACTGTCACAGACACGGTGACACAGTTTGGACAGACATGCTTATCTGGGACACTGACGAAGAGCGCGATTTCGTGGATTTTTTAAAATTCAGATGCTTCACTAGAGAAGATTACAAGTGCTATTGATGTTATAGAAGAGGACACAGTTAAAGCATGTACCATTCTTGAGAAGCGCATGCTGATATCTTTTGCAAAGCTTACATGTAATCAGCGTGTTTTACTGAACATTTTACAGGTTTACTGTTCACCTCATGTTGAAGGGGACAAAGGCCCACAACAATAAATGATTTGACTTGACCTGAAGAAAACAGCTGTGGAAAACAGCAGGTGGAACAAACACAGATAAGTTCTGAGATTACAATTGTAGATGTAATCAGTATGAGCAACTTACCTCAGAACCAGGCCCCTCTGTACACCAGCATTCATGATCTTGTCTTTCAGGTGGTACACATCATCCTGGTAACATCAGACATTAATTAGCCTATTTAGCCCCGACGCACTACAGCAGGAAATGGATCGACCATGATAATTAAAGGTTAGGGCCAGATTAGCTTAGCGCCACCAGGAGCCAAGCTAATCTGGCCCTACCCTTGAATTAGGGGGGAAAATGGCGGCCATGTACCATCTCCTGGCCGGCCGCTCCGACAAAATCCGTCAATTGTGCTAGGGAAGTGATGCATATTCTTGTTATTTACTAGGCAGTGTTGTGCCATCAAGTTCTGCGGGAACAGTGATGTACGATTTCGACAACTTTATTTGATGGTTGTTTGTGTATCAACGAAAACATCGTCTTCATCTTGTAACCACACTGAGTCAGAATTTGGACTAGCGTAGTTTTCGTGTTTAGTGCCCAGCCTTTGTTCTCAAAGGAAAGCGTGCCAAGGAACTCGGGATCAACCAAACATGTGCTATTCCGGGCTTCATCCTACATCAGTAACTCACAGACTAACACATTGCCAGATGTTACTTTATTCTAGCTGGCTCCACATTTAAAAGCTTGGAAGTATAGAAGCCTTTACCAGCGAGCTTCACGACGTTCTTCAGTACTACATTCTTACTGCATTTCATCGCGGCGGCCGTGTTTATGTTGCACGAACTGACTGACTGGCCGGCCGACCTAAGTGCCAACGGAAGTTTCCCATCAAGTGGCGTGCCAGTTGAACACGACTGACTGTGTGTGTGCGTTTTATTTTCGTCACACTCACGGCTGTTGCCACAATGTGTTATAATTATTAGTGTTGACGGACTTTGTCGGAGCGGTACCCTTTATACACCGGCGCTGTACTATGGCGACGGGCCCCCTGGTGCTGTTTGATCGTTGTTTTTATGCGGTTGCCTAGATTGGAGATCATCTCCGTATCGACGCGGGTATTTTGTTTCTGTTGTTAACTTGTTTTTTTCATGTACTAGCTTTAGTCAAGTAGGAACTTAATAAAGAACATATCTATACTAGTGTGTTCAGGAGACAAAGGGCTGTCTTAGAATTCTGTTTTTGTTAGGGAGGTTCGGGTCGGGATGAGGCCACTGGCGCTGGCCACTAGATGCCTTGGTGACGGGCTTCACCCGTCCCGAGTCATTGTCCATTTTTGTAACTCTGTTATTGTAATTTGTGGAATGAGCGAGTGAGTGAATGTAAGCAGCACCGGTGGTGGCAAAAATGTGAATTTCCCCATGAGGGATTAATAAAGTATTATTGTATTGTATTGTATTGTATTATCATGGTCTATACATCTCCTGCAACTTGTACACAGGCGACACCTCCAAAATTTGGGAAATGTGGCCTTGGGCTGAAGGGGTTAATTAACACCCTTCTGCACACGGCCACTGGTCATGTAAACTATAACCCCCTTGCCTATGCAGCCACCAGTGCTGCTTACAGTACCAGTGGCTGCATGTAGGAGGGGGATAAGAAGTTCCGACTAGCAGCAACTGTCAACACAGTGCAAGATGTTAAGCTCCTTACCCATTTGGCTGTCAGGAACAGTTTATGTCATGATGATTCCTGCAGGAATCATCACGACGAAAAAAAGCTACCAACAGCCGAAGGGTTAAGCCTGCAGATGCCCGTGCTGTTAGCTGTACCAGTGACTGAAGGCACCAAGGGATTAACCTACTTAACCCCACGGCCACATTTCTACAGTTTTAGAGGCGTCGCCTAACGACTATGTACCAGTTGCAGGAGATGGATCGACCATGATGATTCAAGGGTAGCACCAGATTAGCTTGGCGCCATCAGGCGCCAAGCTAATCTGGTGCTACCCTTGAATCATCATGGTCGATCCATCTCCTGCTGTGGGGTGTTGGGGCCAAATGGGTTACGTTATATCATATTCGTAGCCAAATGTGACAATTTGGCACATATTCTGAAACTATGCAGTACAGCATACTTGATATGAGCGCCGTCAATGACTATCAAAATGCTGCATTTGGAAGTGTGGTCGCTGGATTTGTTTTGCTCGATGTCAATGGGAGGAATACTAATACTGTGAAACGTCATTCTCACACTGCCACTGGCTACAACAGGAGAAAAAAAAAAATGGCATGCAGGAGGCATAGGTCCTCGTAAGCACACCACAGATGTTGGGACTCATGAGGATCTATGCCTCTTGCATTCGGGTAGTGTTTGTTGCGTTCCAGCATTTAACCCTTTGTGTTGGTAGTGGTTCCTACAGGAATCACCGTGATAACAAGAAAGGCAAAGAATGGCTCACGTGTATGACTGATCCACACATGTGTGACAATAAGTAAAGGGATGGCGTCTGCACCAACAAAATCCATGTTTTTTCCAAATTTAATCAGTTTCACACATCTGTGAAACCCCCCCCCATGACCTTTGCGATCAGTCGACTAAATTAGTATACATTGGAATTAGTATACATAGGAAGGTCTTATCATCAGCTACCTTTGTGCCAAATTTGATTGAAAAGTTTGCAAAAATGTTGATAATAACTACAATTCTATCAAAAACTGGCATTTTATACACATTTGTTGACCTCTTGTGACCCTTGACCTTTTTCGAGGGGTCATCCAAATTAGTATACATAGATAGGTCTTACCGTATCTTTGTACCAAGTTTGGGTTTGAAGTTGTGAATAGTAATTGAGGAAAAACAGCGCCGTCCTCCCCGTCGCACACTCCCGACAATTTTAGCGAAGTGCATGCCCATGGCGCCGGTGGCGCCGGGAGGGAGTGTTGTGCCGCGGCGATGTACCCCACAATTGCGAGATTCTCTCGCTGGCCAGCCAGGTCCAGGAGGTAGAAGCGGGCGAATTCAGATTCAGTCTGTCAGCCCACGGCCGCCACGATGTCTAGACAGCGCTGTTTCGATCAAACGCGACGCTCGTGGCCATGGCTTGTACCTCGTGTGCGCGAATGCGCCGCCTCTTCGCCCCCTGTGGAGAGATATCCTGACAGGCGGAGCGTGTGACCCAGCGGAGCCAGGAAGATCGTCTGGGCTGAAAAATCGTGCCTGCTGGGTCTCAGAGGTCTCCGTAGTAAGAGGCGCGACCGTCCCCTGAGGACGGCCTTAGATCGCTGCCGCTAAACTAGGGGCGCGCATGGGACCCTGTAGCCGGGTCTCCTGGGACCGAAAGGTGAACACCTGAGGCGCGGTTGGAGGAGACCTGTTTCACGTCGGAAGACCGGGTCCGTAAGCAGTTGGGCGGACCCGTCTGTTCGGAACTGCAAGCAGGAAGGTTTTCCGAAGCGCGTGTAGCTCGCTCACACGCGATGCCTTAGCAAGCGCCAGCATGAAGCAAGTCTGCGTGTCAAGTCCGCGAACTGGGCCAAGGTCAGGGTTCGAAGCGGGCGGAATACAACCACGTGAGCCCCCAGGGTAGGTCCCAGTGAAGGATGAGCGAGCGGAGAGTAGGGCGCTGGATGCCGAAGTGTCCCATCAGTTCGGCTAAGTCCCTGCAGGCGCCCGGGTCCGGTCGTCCAAGGTCACGATAAGTGTCCGCGGTCAGGGACAGGTATCCCTGCACCGTGATGGGGGCTAGGCCTTGGTCTCGGAAGAGCCAGAGAAGAAGTCTGCCAGCTGAGGATTAGTTAGATCCGTGGACGTAAGGCCGTGATCGGAGCACCAGGAACACAGGACTCGCCAATTTCCCTCGTAGACTCGAAGGGTCGAAGGTCTACGGGCCGCAGCGAACGCCTCCATTGCTGCGCCCGAGTAGCCTCTAGCTCTGAGGGCTTGCCGCACAACCTCCAGGTGTGAAGGAGGAGTCGCTCCGGGCAGGGGTGGAACAGCGGCTGGCGCGGTTGCTTGAGCATGGTCCGCGGGGTGGGAAGCAGCAGGGGCGGGTCCGTGGCGAGGCTGAGCAGGTCGGTGGTCCAGGAGCGGTTCTTGACGAACGGCGCGACCAACAGGATGATCGCCGAACAGCCCCGAGTTTGAGAAGGACTTTGGGAACGAGGACGGTAGGGGGGTAAGCATAGGCCACAAGGGCGTCCCAGGGAATGGAGAGCGCATCGACAACCCAAGCAAGGGGGTCGGGAATCGAGGAGACAAAGAGGGGAAGCTGGTGGTACCACCCCATGGCGAACAAGTCGACCTGGGGAGTCACCCAACGGGCGCAGATCATCCGAAAGATGTCCTGTCGCAGGGTCCATTCCGTGTGTAGGAGCTGGCCGCGGCATGATAGAGAGTCGGCCCAGACATCCTGGTGTCCGGGACCGTGCCGGGCTCGAAGGGTAAAGCCCCGGTCCTCGCACCAACGCATTATCCGGTAGAGGGGCACACACAGGTCGGGGGAGTGTGTGCCACCTTGCTCCTGGATGTAAGCAACCCCAGTCGTGTTGTCCGAAGCACGAGAAGTTCCTGGTGACTGAGGAGATCCTCCCAGACCTGAAGGGCTTGCCAGACGGCCTGCATCTCCAACCAGTTGATGTGGGTGTGCGCCAAGTCTAAGGGCCAGGGGCCCGACGCCGCGAGGACCGCGGTAGGAGATGGCCCCCTCACCCAGAAGGCTGGCATCGACGCAAGGAGAGATCTGGGGAGGTGGAGAGGCCAGGGGCACTACCGACGCTAGCTGCGAAGGGTCGGTCCACCAACGAAGGTGCGGACGAAGCATCTGGGACACTGGGACCGCGGTCGTCAAGTCTCCTGAAGACGGACGCCAAGGTGAAGAAGATGCGGTTGAATCGGCCGGGAGGAAAGACGCCCTAGTGGGATAAGATCCGCTGCGGCGTTCATCAAACCCCGCCACTGAAGCCAGACTCTGGCAGGGGCTGCATCCTCCCGAGCTAACTGGCCGGCTAAATCCGCCATCTTCTCGATCCGGGGCGCCGGAAGGCGTACCGTGTAGAGGTCGGTAGCAAAGTCCGAGCCTAGGTGCACAACGGCGGGAGGGAGTGAGATCCGACTTGCCGTTGTTTACTAGGAAGCCCAAGTGTGCCAGGAGGTGCAGGAGAGCATCCCCGTCCGTGCCTAGCGCAGTCTCCGAATGGTTGCGCAATAAGAGTTCGTCCAGGTAGTTCAACGTCGGACTGGAGGAGGACTGTCGGGTTAAGGCGACTATGGCGTCCAACAGCCGAGTGAAGACCCAGGGGCTGAGGTTGAGTCCGAATGCAGCGCCCGGAACTGGTAACGACGCCGTCGATCGCAACCTGAGAACTTCCTGGAGGCCTGGTGCATCGGGACATGCAGGAACGCATCGGAGAGGTCCAGACTGACTGCGAAGATTAGAGGCTGGACCGCGGCTTTCAGGGCTCTGGCAGTCTCCATCCGGAAGGAGGGGGCCGAAAACTTGTTCAGCGCCGAAGATCGCTGACCGGACGCCATCTCCCTCCAGGCTTCAGCCCGACCAATGTAAGCACTTGGTGTTCCCAGGCGGTCACCCATCCAAGTACTAACCGAGCCCGACGTTGCTTAACTTCGGTGATCAGACGAGAACCGGTGTATTCAACGTGGTATGGCCGTTGGCTGTAGAAGGCCGGTGAGTCGGGGACCCGGACAACCTCCCAGGCGGCCATCCTCAGCAGGGAGGCTACCTCTTCCCTCAAGGTGGAGGCCTTCAGCGGGACGCTGGGAATCTCGGTCCAGAGTGGGGAGCGACGAAAGGGCGGCGGGCTCTGGCGGACCGCGAGGCGCGACCTCTAGCCTGGCGGGCTGGGCGAAGCGGCGGGGAGGAGGGGCACTGCTGGGCCAGCGGTCGGGGTTGAAGGCTATCCCAGCGGACCAAGTGTCACTGAACAGCAAGGGCCCACCCAAGGGGACACGGCGAAGTTGCGCTAGTAGGTCCGGCGGCAACGCACAGCAGGCGAGAAGCAGGGCATCTCGACGCATCAGGTCGCAGTTGGCAGAGGCAGCCATCGCGTTGACCGACGAGTGGTAGGTGGCGCGGTTGGCGGTCTCCTAGAGTACCAGCAGGTCTCCTAGGAGGGGAGAGATGGGAGGATGCCAAGATTCCTCCACCCGACGGACCAGGGCCTGCGTGAGTCGCTCCAAGACACCAGCGCAGGCTACGGTGTTCCGGACCAAAATCGCTGTCTTGTCCAGGCCCCGCGGCAGGCACCGCCGAAGGAGAGCCGGGCCGCTGGCTAGCTACACGGCTGAAGGGTCCAGTGTAGGCAGAGGGATGGAGAAGGCCTGAGGAATGGCCGTCATCCCAATCTCACCGAAACGACAAGTCTAATCCCGCGGGCCAACGACGGTCAGAGAAGAAGACCGGCTCCTGGGACGTGGCCAGCTGTAGGTGCGACGAAAGACGTCTCGAAGGTCCGTAAGCCGGGCGGTAGGGGAAGTGAGTAACCTCCTGACCTGCCTCTCCGCATCTACGAAGGCGGCGACCTCTCTCTTCAGGGGAGGGAAGCTGGGCAGGCGTCCGCCGGCAGCGTCGCGGCCATGCTCCTGGCGGCTACATCCAGAGCCAAAGCGTCTCTGCCCGGGAAGAAGACGGGAGCGCCGAGGGGAAGCATCCTCGAGGGTCGTGGGCGAGGTCGAGCATCCCTCCTCGTCGAACAAAACTGAGACGGAGTCCTCGTGCAGCAGGCTGTGCGTGTGGTCCTCTAGGGAGCGTCGAGAAGGCACCAGAATCACCACCGACCGCAGTGAGGTCAAGGAATGCGCTGAACCTCCGGCGTAGACCAGGGACGCAAGGGCAGCGAGGAGCGCGGCGGTGAGCGAGGAGGCGACCGAGAACGGGCCGACAAGCCCTCTCCAAGACGCGGGAGCGAGGACTAGAAGGAGCCCGGCGGGCACGCGGCGAGGAGTCCCGACGAGGCGAGGAGGGACGACGAGGGCGGTGACGCGTCGAACGCGACACACGGCGTGGCGCAGGGCGCGAAGGCGCCCTCTTTGCACTTTCCTTCTTCTTCTTTCTCTCTTAGTGGGGAAGAAGGGCGGCGAGGATCCCGCTGACGGCGCTACGAGGCGAGCGGGAACGTCTGTGTCTAGAGGAGGAACAGTGAACATATGGGTCGCGGCTGCGTCGCGAAGGACGGTGCTGACGTCTCTCCTGGCCTGACTCTGGAAGTAGGCCACTGTGCCAGCTAGGCGATCCTCCGGAAGGATCGGAGGGCTTGTTGTGGAGAGGGTGGTAAGGACGGCTCGTCATCGACGGATGGCTCAACACAGACTGCTACAGGCCACGCTCAGCGCGACGGCAAACAGACCCTCCGGGAGGGTCAGCGGGCGTGGCAGCAGTGGCGTCTATCTTTTAGTGTCAGGGTCGCGGCTGCGTCGCGAAGGACGGTGCTGACGTCTCACCGGGCCATACTCCGGAAGTAGGCCACTATGCCGGCTAGGCGATCCTCCGGAAGGATCAGCGGGCTTATTGTGGGGAGAGTGGTAGGACGGCTCGTCATCGACGGCCGGCTCAAGGCCGACTGTTGCAGGCCACGCTCAGAGAGACGGGCGCTGTGCCGGCAAACAGACCCTCCGGAAGGGTCAGCGGGCGTGGCAGCCGTGGCGGTCCTGTGGTCAGTCAAGAACGCGATCCCCGACAAGAGGTCCGTTCCGTGCGGGAGTGGTCAGAGGAAACCGCAAGGGCGGCCAATGTCTCAACGAGCGCCGGACGCTCGTCAGCCGGGCGAGAACGCTCTCAGCGGTAGAAGGACCAGAGGTCCGCCCACAGTACCTCAGACCAGGCCGCACAATCTTACACTTGCGGCCCGAGGAGCAACCCGCACATGGTAGGCAGACCGAGTGGGTGTCCGTCGGCCACTTAAAGTCGCCGCACCGGGAGTACAAAGCATTATGGCTAAGCGCAAGCGGGCTCCCGGTGAAAGCGTAATGGGGAACTCTTGGAGGGCTAAAGGGCCTTTAAACGGGCCAACACACAAGGAGCCTAAGGCCCACGTGCAAAACGGGCGTGAAACGGCAAAAGCCGACCATGAGCTAATCAGGCACTAAGCACTGAAAGGAAGCCAAACTAAAACAAGAAAAGCAGGGAAGCACCCAACAGGCAGCCGGCTCTCAGCCCGAGGGCCGGCCGAGGGAACTACCGCTACCTTACCTCTGCAACGAAGGGAAGGGGGAAAAGGGCAGGCAAACCGCCGTCCTCAGAAGCAGATAAAATCCCCGCACGCAGCCCCAACTAAGCAGGAAGAGAAGGCAGGGTAGAAGGGCGCAGAGCACACGAAGTCGGCAACGAGCGTAGGCTAGGCAGAAGACTGGTCGAGGCAGCGAGAGCGCAGGCCAGACACGTCTTCTTTCCACGAGCGAAGTAGAAAACTGAAGGGTCTCGTGACCGGATCTGGTAAGGCGGGTATGGGGAGATAACTCTCGGCCCCTCTGGGGGGTTCCCCGAGTGCCTCTCGGGTTGTGTGGGCACACAACGGGCAAGTAGGCTAAAATTGAGCCTAGAAGTAGACATTCCCATGTAGTCATGTCACCGGTAATGTTTTTGAAGAAACAAATAAATTGTGTCAAAATATAGCTATATTTGATATATTTCATGATCCCGTGACCTTGACCTTTGTGAGAGGTCACTACAATTGGTTTGTTTAGAAAAGGTCTTGCCACAAAGTATCCTTGGGCCAAGCTTGAAGACTGTGGCTTCAATAGTCTCTGAGAAATTGCCAACATTAAAGTTTTACCAAGGACGACAAACGACAGACGACGGACAGACGACCACTGGCCCAGAACATAGACTCACTTTTGCTTCGCACATGAGCCAAAAACCACTATTGACACGCATGATGTCATGATATCAATGTTCATGGGAAGCTGTCACAATTCAAGCTGTGGCTCTTACCCTTAGATCGGACACTGTGAACTTCTCTTCATAAATGTAGGCAGCATCAGCTCCCGCAGCCAAAGCACTCATGGTTGCTAGGTAACCGCAGTAGCCACCCATTGTCTCCACCACAAACACACGGCGCTTCGTTCCTGTCGCAGACTGCTTGATGCGATCACAGATCTAACACACACACACAAACTTTTCAAAAGACTATTTTTAATGTAAACACATGACTACATATAATTGTTTACATATCAAACGACAGCAGTCAAGTGTGCTTAACCCTTTTAGCCCCGGGTCCATACAGCAGGAGATGGCTTGACCATGATAATTCAAGGGCAGTGCCAGATTAGCTTGGCGCCTGAAGGCAACAAGCTAATCTGGCTCCGCCCTTGAATTATCATGGTCAAGCCATCTCCTACAACTGGTACTTAGTCGTTAGGCAACGCCTCCAAAATTTGAGAAATGGGACCTTTTGGCTGTCGGCAGCACTTTTTGTCACAATGATTCCTGCAGGAATTTTAGCGTGACAAAAAAATACACTGCCGACAGAAAACGGCTTAACAATAAATACACTATTTGACTTGGGATCAAAACTTATAGACAGCCCCATTTTATGAGTATTTATGACTCCTCAAATTTGCATCAACAAAGACGTGTGCACGCAGACACCAACCAGTACCGTTCACAGTTCCAGTGGCTGCATGCAAAAGGGGGTTATTGGTTGTCCATAGCGCTTTTTGTCAAGATGATTCCTGCGGGAATCACCTTGACAAAAAGTGCTGCCGACAGTCAAAGAGTCAAACCGTCCAACTTGGAATACAAGCTTACAGACAGAATAAGCCGCAAGACTTCAGATCAAAACCTACAGACAGCCACAAACTTACGTCGCTGATTTCATTGAGAGCAGTGTCAGCCCCAAGTGAGAAGTCGGAGCCGGGCACGTTGTTACTGATGGTGCAGGGGATGACACAAATGGGGATACAGAAGGCAGGGTATTGGGATCGTGCCTGGAACAGCTCATACGCACTGTGAAATGCCTGTAGAGCAACACAGAAAAAAATACTGATGAGCAAAAGAAATGCAACGTTTTTGGAATCATCGATGATTCTAAATTGTCGCATTTCTTTTGCTCTTAGTATACATGTTTGAAAGTTGCACGTTTTGTATTACAGAAAATCTGCACTGGGGTCAAAGGGTAGTGCTTTTGTAAAGGCACTGAATAAATAGAATTATGAACAATATGAGCAATTGTTGACAAAAATTGCAGCTAATTCCTGCTCCCTGAGATAACACTTTTCTTTGAAAAATAAGATAAGAGAGAAAAAAAATTAATTTGAAGAATTTCTAAATGCTAAATCCTAATTATTCCATCAGCATACAGGAATACATACTATCCGATTCTGGATTAGACATGATAGAAAAACATTTCCGACTCAGAATCCAGCACATTTCGACCGTCTCAAACGGCCTTCTTCAGCCTAGTGGGCTGAAGAGAGCTGTGTGAGACAGCCAAAATACACTGTAAGTAAACCCTGGATTCGGAGTCAGAAATGTAATTCTATTATTTCCATCAGCAAACTTTCACCCATGGAAACATTCAGTTGCAGACATAATATGAATGCCGCCTTCAACCTGTCTGCCAGCTGAAGGAAGAGATTCTCAGAAGCTGCTTCCACTGAATGGGTTACGAGAATGTGCGCCCCTTGCAGCAGGCAGATAGATGTACAGCAGAACCTGTTCTAAGAGACCACCCTTATGAGATATGATCATATCACCTGTCATTAGCCCCTTCGATGACAGTGAACACAGATTGTGTTTATGAAATTCCTGTTAATGTAATATAAAAATAACCCCGCCGTCCATAGAACATGGATACAATGTGGTGTCAGCAAGAGGCATAGATCCTCATGAGCCCCTGCAGTTGCGGGGCTCATGAGGATCTATGTCTCTTGCAATGGTAGGTTAAAGACGATCAGAAGACTGTAGCCACCAAGACAATGGCCCTTAACCCATATCATATCGAGGCTGAAAGCTTCAAATGTGTACACTGCCATAATTATGCAAGCTACATTATAGTACTTACAGATAAGAATATAGACCAATGGCTTTAGTTCAAGGGTGGTGCCAGAATAGCTTGGCGCCTAGAGGCGCCAAGCTATTCTGGCACCACCCTTGAACTATTTTAGTCAAACTTATTTCACACACTGGTGTATTCCGAATGATAAGGGTTAAGACCAGTTTTTTCTTGCAAACTAAGGTGGTTTTACAAAACAGTTTCTGCTGTATCTATAAGCCCCTTGAATACAAAAATGTCCCATCTGTTCTGACAAGAGATATTTATGCCAAATCGCATCCCGTTGCAATACGTCGCATTGTAATTTGTACTACTCGCTAACCTCAAATCCACCGATGATAAGCAGGCCATCAATTTTGAATTCATGCAGCTTCTCAGCAATGCGACCGAGACCAGCCTCACTAGCCATCTGCCTGCAGACAGACATAAAAAGCAACATTGTTATGAACTTTATGCCACTTGGTTAACAGTTTCATTTTTAGGCACCATAATGACTAATCCATTAAACAATTAGCCCCAACAAACTACAGCAGAAGATGGACTGACCATGATAATTCAAGGGTAGTGCCAGATTAGCGTGATGCCATAAGGTGCAAAATCTGGCATTACCTTTGAATTATCATGGTTGAGTGGTGCATAGTCACTAGGTGACACCTACAACATTTGGGAAATGTGACCTTGGGGTTAAATGCGTTAAACATCAATTGGGTAAACACAAACTCTTTTAAACTAGAGACTGCACTTTTGGACTGAATACATATAAATAATTTCCTGACAGCGATGCAGATGATTGCATAATCTAGTGAAACATGGACCGATCACATCATCAGTACCCAATTCTTCTAGAGAAGTAACTAGTACAAAAAGCGGGTGGAGTATTGAGGATGAAAAAGGATAAGCAAAAAACGCAGACGACAACTTACTTCTTGGTGCCGAGTAGCGACCCTCCCCTACCCGCCCAGCCCTGTACATGGGTCCAGCTCAGTGGGTGAATCTGGAGGAAGACAGGTAATGCATTCATGTCAAGTTCTTCGCAAGTCGAATAAAACAAACTTTGGGTATAACAACACAATTTGGGTCCCCTGACTCTGCTAAACTTCTGTTCAGTGTGACGGTGGAGTAACCACCTTTATTGCAAGAAAAAAGATGCACTCTCTCAAAAGTGTCCCTGTCTTTAATGACAGGTGGTCTCTTGTAAGGGTGGTCGCTCAAAACAGGGTCTGCTGTTTATCTCGTACTCACCTGCCCATTGACCAGTCCATCAAAGCTGTCCTGAATCCCCAACACGCGCAGACTCTGAGTGAGGCTCAGACGGACGAAAGACCGCACAGCCGCGTTCATGCCGCAGGCAGGTGCTCCAATGTTCATGACAGCAAGGTTTCGGTGAAGCTGCCCGCACAGATAATACAACAGCGTAAAAGCATTGTGCACAAAATACAAGCCAAAAATTCCTAGCATAGAGAACCTACTGCAAATTTCTCAGACAGAAATAAATCTAACATTCAGTAACCACACAAACAGTTTTTACAGGCGTGACAAGATTGACTGACAAAATGGTGTATGGCAAATAAAACAAACATAATTCCTCGGTCTTTCCTCTATAATACCCAAACACATGCTCTCAATTTTCTGTACACATATTTATTCCAATACAAATCAAATGTTCCGTGTCCTTAACTTCACACCTACACAGATTTGCGTACCAGTCTGTGATTTTATCCATACGGCTGGAAGTCGTGAGGTCCAAAATCACAGACCAGCCCAAAATCCCACAAGTGCCTTCTATCCTCAGATCCCTACAAATGCATATCTCATTGTGCCTGAGGTACGAAATACCCACATTTTGAGGACTGCATTACAATTCAGGAGACAGATCGACCATGATAGTTCAAGGGTGGTGGCAGAATAGCTTGGCGCCTATAGGCACCAAGCTATTCTGCCACCACCCTTGATCTATCATGGTCGAGCTATATCTTGCTGTTGTGTGTCATGGGCAAAATGAGATATTAGGTAGCATTGCAACACTATATTGTGAGTTACTGTTAGCTGTGTTGTTTGACAGTCAACATTGCAAGCCTGATGGGGGTCAAACTGAACCCTTTAGCTGTCAGTAGCCATTATTGTCAAGGCGATGCCTGCAGGTGTCACCTTGACAAAAAGTGTGACCGAAAAGCTGAAAAATGAACATCAGTCATGTCTTGCATTGTTATGTCCACGCAGTAAACAACCTCCCACCCCACCTCCCTTCCACTTCATACAGCTACCAGTACTGCTTACAACACAGTGGCTGCATGCGCCAGGGGATAAAATTAACTGCCTCCATTCAGTTTTGAGACAACAGCAGCAAACAACAACAAACAAACAAAATTTCTTCGTCTACAAGGTTAACCCTTTTACCTCCAAGGTCCCCTTTCGCAAATTTTGGAGGTGTTGCCTAATGACCCTGTACTAGTTGCACGAGATGGATTGACCATAATTCAGGGGTAGTGCCAGATTAGCTTGGCGCCTTCAGGCGCCAAGCTAATCTGGCACTACCCTTGAGTTATCATGGTCAATCAATCTCCTGCTGTAGGGACTTGGGGCTAAATGGGTTAAACAGATAAGGATGACATAGGCATTTTTATTACTGTGTGCATTTAAAGTGCAACAGATTCTGGCAGAATTATAAAGGAATATGTCAAACATTGTGACAGAGATGTGAAAACCTTTTGTTCAAGGACTGTCATCCACTTATGTGGGTGCATGTCCCTGGAATATATCACAGAAAAAAATGTGTTAGAGACAGAATTATACTACCCCCGGTAAATTTCAGAGAAAAAATGTGTTAGAGAAAAAATTATACTACAATGTATATATGTATAATCAGCCATGGGAATTATCACTCGCCCTAACAGCTGCTTTGGCCCAGTAGCACTGAGAAGCTGTAGCTGAGCACTGTGACAAAGCAAAAAAGAAACATCCAACTACTGCTACCTTAAATCGTCAGCCAGCATATAAAAGGCGCACACAGTCATGGCGCACCATTTGAATCCTAGCCAAAAGCACAAGAGCATAGCGTTGCCTGATAAGTTCCTGAACGCAAAGGTTCACCTTCAGGACCAGACCCATTAACCTTCAGTTCGAAAGAAATACATTTCAATAATGGTCAAAAGTAACGAAAACAAAGCTCAAGAATTGCTGAACTTCCCAAATCCATCGCCGTATGACCAAAAACTGAAAGTCTACTGCATACAATATATGCGGGTATGCCACGCGACATCGGCACCAGTAACAGGCGTCAATCCCAAATCAGAATCGTGTAGCTCCCCTTTACACCAAGAACATGCAAGCAATTTACAGGGACCATTTTGCCTGTTCGTCGCAATCACTGCAGCATGCGTCCTTGCCGCAGTCGTGCAGTTTACCCCAGATGAATACCTCAAACTAAGGATGTAAATGATGCTAGCTTTTGTCCTCAAGAGGCATATATTCTCATGGGCCCGTGCAGCAGCAGGGACTCATGAGAATATACACCTCTTGCAAACAGAACCGGCTGCCCGAGTCCACCAAGCAGAAAACTCTCAACTTTTTCTGGATTCCTTCTGATTTAGGGATAACGTCTATAGATATCAGAACGCAGCCGAGCAGCACCAGGCAAATAAGGCAGGTGAGTATCAGCTCTGGATTGTGCAAAGCCGCTGAAGATGTCTAGAAGCATGGTCAACCAGCACACAGCACACCAAAGGAATCACACGTTTTGTTAGGTCACAAATGTGCTGGTCTGTGATTTTGGACCTTACGGCCATAGGCCGTAAGGTCCAAAATCACAGACCAGCACACTTCCTGCCACATTAACATCCCTTGTGCGAGCAGCCACTGATGCTCTGGACAGGAGGGGGGGGGGGGGGGGGGGGGGTTGCGTGCGCAAAAGGAGTTCAGTTTGTTTGGACCACAGCCAAACATCCAGAGAATAATGGCCACACAACGGAATCAAATGATAAGAAGCAAATAAGGATACAGGAACCCACAACACCAGAAACAACATCCACACAGCTAATCTGGCACTACCCTTGAATTATCATGGTCAATCCATCTCCTGCAACCAGTACATAGTCATTAGGCACTACCTCCAAAATTTGAGAAATGGGACCTTGGGGCTAAAAGGGTTAAAGTTAACCTACAAATTAAAAAAGTCATACACCTGAGGTAAATGCACAGTTTTTTTTTCTTTTCTAAACTACATTTTTGCTGAGGACATGTGTTTACATGCTGCATGTCCGTCTTTACAGTTCAGAATGGATTCAAAGGAACACTTAGAGGTTTAACTCCCTTGTGCTTGCAGCCACCGGGACTGTAAACAGTAATGGCTGCAAGCACCAGGGGGGAGGGGGGGGGGAGGGGGGGAGGGGAGGGGGGGAGGGGAGGGGGGGAGGGGAGGGGGTTGAAAACGTCCTCCTGTAGTTCACCATTTGCCTGTCAGTAGCAGTTTTTGTTGCGATGATTCCAGCAGGAATCATTGCGACAAAAACCACTACCGGCAGCCAAAGGGTTAAGAGACACATCCAGTACATCCGAGCAAACGTGGACATGCACATAAATGCCAGGCATTCTACAACATTTCATCCACTAATTGAAAAGTGGAACTGAAAAGAGTGGATCATGCCAGCTGAAGAGTTAAACGGACAAACACTACAAGAAATAAAAGTGAGAGTACATGTATGTGTTAGATTTTGGCATTATACTGGCATGCTGAAACTACTCCACTAACCCAACACAACATTTCGCAAATTTCAACATTTTCAGCCTACCGGTATGTGGGTGGACCAAAGACGTTTCGATCTTGCTATGGCTACGACGAATAAAAATCGTCATTAGATATTAGTACCAGTAGGTGGTGGAATGTCACCACTGCACTAAAATGTGAATGTTAAATCCACCTTCTTACTCCAACTACATCTTCCCTTTCTGCCAATCCAACCTCCCACCCCCATTCTTACCCCGGTCCCTCCTCCTCCTCCGCGCCTCTCCCTACCCCCAGCTCCCTTTCCATGTCCATCATACACAAACCCCTCCAACCCAGGCATTGCCAGTCCATCTGTAAACACTTCCTACCATGTCGGTACGTTTAAAAAGATGTTTAGTTCAATTGAACCCCTTGACTGCTACTGAAGACACTGTTCAGCAGCAAAGACTTGCTAGGAGATTAACCTTTTAGCCCCAAGGCCCCGTTTCTCAAATTTTGACTATGTACTAGTTGTAGGAGATGGATTGATCATGATAATTTAAGGGTAGTGCCAGATGAGCTTGGCGCCTGAGGCGCCAAGCTCATCTGGCACTACCCTTGAATTATCATGATCAATCCATCTCCTGCTGCAGGGTCCTGGGGCTAAAAGGCTTAATCATTGGTTGCCGGTAGCGTTTTTTGGTCACGATTCTGGCAGGAAGCATCACGACAAAAAACTGCTACTCACAGCCAAAGGGTTAATGTTCCCACCATCCAATGACTAAATTGGCAGAAAATGGGGGAAGGCACCCCTCTTCTACTCTCGGCATAGTGTTAAATGCGGACTAATCTGTGAGCAGCTTGAGCGAAAGGTCGGTTTCACCTGTGTGCATAAATTAAGCCCGCCTTGTGCTTGCTGCAACCAGCACTGTTTACAAAACCGGTGGCTGCCTGTACAAGGGGCGAGGGGGGGGGGGGGGGGGGGGGGGGGGTAATGAAACACAGGTTCATCGCAGGTTAATCATAGAGAAACTGTGCTGCTATGCTGGTTTGACTTATGTGCAAGTAAGTATTTTATATATTACAGACAAATATAAAAAGTTTGTATAATGTACAGCGCATTTGTACCATTGGACCCACGAAAGGCCGCACAATGTCTTACATTAAAAGCGCCATGCACAAAGGAAAAAGTTACACCATGAAAATACATAAGCACAGAGAAGGACAGCGTGGTGTACAGTAGGTTGAAAAACAAAACCACAGGAAATAACTCACGGATGCATCTTTAAACGGATAACCAGGGTCGTGTACTATATGTGCCTGCAAAACCTTATATATTTATTGATGGTAGCAGCGATTTTGATGAAGATGTCTCGTGAAAATGAGTGCTGAATGACCTAATGTGCCAGATGAATGAATGGCTGAATGAATGAATGACAATTTACATCTAAGACACACAATCACATGTCAACGTGTCAGTAGTATTAACCCATTTAACCCCAGGGACGCATTTCCCAAATTTTGGAGGTGTCAGCCAACGACTATGTGCCTGTTACAAGATCTGGATCGACCATGATGATTCAAGGGCAGTGCCAGATTAGCTTGGCGCCAACAGGCGCCAAGCTAATCTGGCACTGTTGGCGCCAAGCTAATCTGGCACTACCCTTGAATCATGGTCAATCCAGCTCCTGCTGTAGTGCATAGTTAGTTATTTGGGTTTAACGCCGAGCAGGCAGCTAAGGCCATCTCACGGCGGTCTGTAGGGGCCAAATGGGTTACTGAATGAGTGCAACCTGACAGTCATACAATACTGTTTCAAAAGGCTTTTCAACTACACACACACTGATGTTTCAATGTGTGTACAAGTACACACAACAGATTAAATCATTTCGAGACATGTGTCCTGATACACGCCATAAAGCTGCATATCCACACACAACACACCTCGAATGAGTTAAAGATATAATTATACTGACGAGCAAAAGAAATGCGACATTTTTGCTGATTCCCAAAATGTTGCATTTCTATTGCTTGTGTTTCCCCTGACTCCAAAATATTTCGCATTTGTTTTGCTCGTCAGTATAAAACCATACAAAGCATAAAAAGTTTATACTAGAAAAAAATACATCACACCAAAGTAACCATTTCTACTAGGAAAAAAAACCAAAGCAGTGTACACCAAAAACGTCAACAATTGCTGTAGTGTATTATCAATTTCACCGCACCGTACCAAACTCTGTATCATCTTTTGGGGGCACACAAGAAGTGCTTTTAATTTTAAATGTCCCTTTGGAGGACTCATGTACCAGAAATGTTAGGGGTTGCATATTTTAAAAGACTTATTTTGAGAGAACACCAGCACAAATATAAATCAAAGCACACGCAGATACCACATGGAAAAAAGTCTAATTTTTGCAAACAGTGAGCAATGAAAACGCACAAGAAAACCCAGAAGCCCTAAAAGCCCTTGCCTGCTAGTGATTGATTGTACATTGCTTAACGTCCCGACAGCAACAAGGCTTTCTCAGGACGTGCCTGCACTGCTTGTGAAAAAAAAACCAAAAACAGAACATTGAATGTATGTCGCCAGCCGGTCAAATACGTTAAATAAACCTAACACATGGGGCTAAATAAAGCTAAGACCATTTAGCAACACACATCCAATATCAAGAGCTACAGGCAGTGCAGACAGTAGGGAGAGTTTTAAAAAGGCAAACACAGGTGAATGGACCTCGGGTAGACAGAAACACATGCCCCAGAATAGAGAGAAAAACCCACCCTGTGGGGTTGACCAGGGTGACCCTGGGAACTAAAAAATACTTAACCCCACCCAAGTCCCCCAGGGCAGACCTGGGTGGGGTGCCTGCTAGTGAAAATACCATTCGATGGAAAAGACGTGTAACAGTGTCATCAGTGGCGGTCAAGGAGTTAAATGATATACTATCAAAATGAAAAACATAGTTTTAAACATTCTTTGGCTGTTGGTAGCAGTTTTGTCACGATGATTCCTGCAGGAATCATCGTGACAAAAACCTGATGAGGCTTTTTTCTTATTAAATAAAAAATTTCTAAAATATAAAAGGTTGCCAGTGTTTGTCCTGCCATAACCAATTACATCCCGAGGCTGATTTTGTAAAATTTGTTTATTGTCCTATGAAGGCTACATTTCAGTTTAGGAGATAGATCAACTGCTTTAGTTCAAGGGTGGTGCCAGAATAGCTTGGCGCCTCAGGCGCCAAGCTATTCTGGCACCACCCTTGAACTATCAGTCAAATTTATCTTAAGCAATGGGTGTATCAGGATGATAAGAGTTAACTAAGACTTTCCTCGCTACCTATTACACAAGTCATGGGAGTAGGCAAACGTAACAGAGGTGACGTTACAGCCTTTCACCCATCAGAAACCGTCCTATGTATCAAAGGAGAAGATGAACATAAATGTCTATCATTTTACGACATTCAAACTTCAAAATGAAATAAAAGTTCTTACTTTTGTGTATTTCCACTGCACGACATACCACAAACATTCATAAAGGGGCCACTGTGAAGTACTAACCCTTGCTTGAGAAGGTTGTTACTTTTGTGTATTTCCACTGCATGACATACACAAACATTCATAAAGGGGCCACTGTGAAGTACTAACCCTTGCTTGAGAAGGTTGTTACTTTTGTGTATTTCCACTGCATGACATACACAAACATTCATAAAGGGGCCACTGTGAAGTACTAACCCTTGCTTGAGAAGGTTGTTATTTTTGTTATTAAAATTAATTTGTCGCTCTCATTCCCTCCCCATATAGCACTACTGCCTTTAGTTTGCAAAACATAACCAACGTCTCCTCTTCTTAACCCATTTAACCCCAAGGCCGTATTTCCCAAATTTTAAGTGTATTGTATTAAATATGTATCAGTTGCAGGAGATGGACTGACCATGATAATTCAACGCTATAACAGATTAGCTTGGCACCTGGTGGCTCCAAGCTAGTCAGGCACTACCCTTTAATTATTATGGTTGATCCACCTCCTGATGTACAGGCTAAATGGGTTAAACACCCTTCTACTCGATTTCAACGACTCTCACAGAAAGAAGACAATTTTCGGCTGCAGTGTGAAGCCCATACTAAAGGTTGAGCCAGCAAACACCAGCAACAACTATTCCACATCAGTACATGTACTTACCCCATCTAGACCCGAGTCTCTACAGCAGGAGACTGATTGACCATGATAATTCAAGGGTAGTGCCAGATTAGCTTGGCGCATTAATCTGGCACTACCCTTGAATTATCATGGTCAATCCACCTGCTGCAACTGTTAGTCGTTCGATAACACTTCCAAAATTTGGGGAAAGAACCCGCTTTCGGTAACACTTCCAAAATTTGGGGAAAGCACCCGCTTTCGGTAACACTTCCAAAATTTGGGGAAAGCACCCGCGGGGCGAAAAGGGTTAAGACACAATAACTGGAAGGATACATGTGTGTGACAGTGTCCCTGCCCTTCTCTTGCACATTTTGTGCCGAGTTATTCACGGAAGCAACAAAACGTTACTGGTGAATCAGCAGTATGCGCAATCCTTCCCAAGCCGAATTCTGTGTTTTAAATTACATGTGCAGCAGAAGCTGTTTACAGCAACTACCTCTTTGTGCACAGAAAAGTGGTCGTTAAAGACAGGTGCCCTCTCAAGACAAGTTTCGATGGGCCAAAAGTGTCACCTGACATTAAAGACCATCATTCAGGTGGCTACAGCCACCTGAATGATGGTCTTTATTGACAGGTGAACTCTCATATGGAAGGTTGATCAAAACTGGTTCTGCTAGTGCTATACCAAGTACTTAGTTACAACAATAACCCCAACAGTGGCCCCCACAGCCCCTAGCAAAAATCACCTATAGATCCTCTTCACTGCAGAGAAAAGGGGAACACAATCCAACTGCAAGGGGCATAGATCCTCAGGTGTCCTGCAGTTGTGTTTATATGAACCTGTATAATGTACATATATGTACAGTGCACAACATATGTACACATAATTAGCAAAAACACTATCACAATGAAAACCACACACTCATGTACACAGTTAAAACAAACTTGAAAACCCAAAGCCATCAATAAATACCATAAAGAAGCAAAAATGTTAACAGATGCTACCACAGAAGAACACAGAAGACAGTTTTGTCAGTTGTGACAGAAACAAGTTTGGCAAAGACCTCATGGCTCACATGAGTGGCATCTTATACAAATTTGGTGACCTACAGTAAACCTTTACCATTAAGTGTGATCACTCATGACACATGAGTGATCCTACTTAACAGACAAGGATACAAAAGGTCGGCCAACAACTAAACTGTTTGGCCGAGTGCAAATAGCTCAGGTAGCTAAGCATTGGGGCAAAAGAGAGCAAAGGGAACAGCCAAGTCGCAGACTTGAACCAGGCTTGTTAAATAGCATGTACACCGACAGGTCAAAATCAAAATGGTGCTGTTGCAGTGGACCTAAAGTGATCAGAGTTCATGTCATACTCCACAGGCAATAGCTTTCCCTGGCCCCCATAACCCACCCCTTCGGGCCATCCCTTATCACTGCAGAGCTGTGGATGTTAAACCCCAAAGCTAACCAACCAAACTGTCTGGATACACCCTAGCACTGTGCCAAGTTTGACTTCAGAGTTGACCATAATAACTGCACCATCCTTGTAGCATATTTTCCGAAGGGCTATTTTTTTTTTTTTAATTAAAAAAACTTATTCATTGACTTCCATGACCTTGACGTTTGAGTGGTCATTCAAAGGTCTTGCCACAAAATATCCTTCAACCAAGTTTTTATTGTGGTTCAAATAGTCCCCCAGAAAATGCCAACAGCATTTTCTGGGGGACTATTTGATGAGCAGAATCAAAACTTAAAACATTAGCGCATTAGATCTTTAGACTGATTATTTAAAATTTGCTTATTGCTCTATGTCGGCTACATTACAGATTAGAAGATTGATTAACCATTTTAGTTTAAGGGTGGTGCCAGAATAGCTTGGCACCTCTGGCACCAAGCTATTCTGGCACCACCCATGAACTATCACAGTCAAATTAATTTCAAGTATCAGAATGAAAAGGGTTCAAGAAAACAGAGGTTCAGATGGATGGATGGAACTGTACCTAGACTCACTCCGACATCACATCTGAGTCAAAATACAGTGAAAAAGTGACCACAAAACGTTTATTTCGACAAGACGAAGTGGAGAGGGACCCCGAGTCCTGGACTGATTACCGGTACTCTTGGCTGGGACAAAACACTTCAAACACTGAATTAATCAAGGTGATGGGGTGGGGGGAGGGGGGGGGGAAGTTCATCGTTAGCTGGTACAACTTCTTTAGCATACAATTAATGGTATTAAAAATTTCATAGAAGACTTGAGAACCCATTTTACTGTCAAAAGTGCTGAAAATGGAAACACCCTGTTCACAGTAAACAATAACAAAATGACAAACTAAAACCAAGTAAGAAAAAAAATTAAAAGCAAAATAGTGAACGCTCTTTCGCCAGATTTGGTGCACTGGGACAGTGAAATACATTGAGATAACTGTACACTGCTCTGCAAGTTCGGATCTTACAGGGTTTGGCTATAAGGTCCAAAATCACAGCCCAGCATGACCTGTTTTTAACCTTTGCTACTTGCAATGCTGATCATATAAAAAAGCAAACATATGGCACATTCCTCAATAGATCAGATGCCAGTCTATTTCCAAGAGGCATTGATCTTCATGGGTCCCCACAAATGAGACTCAAGCCTCTTGCTTGTGCCATTTACATCTATGTTTCTTGGGCAAAGATTGCCACTGGGTGTGAAAACTACGACATGACGGACTACTTTGTGAAATGGCGTTAGTGGAAAAATAGGAATAAGAAACACAATGAGACATAAAGAAAAGAACAGCACAAATACTGGTACCTCTGTGTTATGTAAGTCCTGGAACAAAAGGCAAACAAATGCATAAATGAAAAGATGAAATGCACAACATTACTAAAAGAAAACAACATGAAAATATAGATGTAAAACATGTACATGATACTGATAACAATTACAGCAACAACAGACGGCACACGAACAAGTCACGGCATCACTATTTCCATTATCTCATTCTGCCCGCGACACACCACAGCAAGATATGGATTGACCATGATAGTTCAAGGGTTTTGGCAGAATAGCTTGGCCAAGCTATTCTGCCACTGCCCTTGAACTATCATGGTCGATCTGTCTCCTGAATTGTAATGCAGTCCTCAGAGGATAACTCCAAAATGTGGGTATTTTGTACCTCGCGCACAATGAGTTACACATGTAAACTACTTTACAACAAACCTCAGATACAACAGCCAACAAATTATGGTCCCCTTGCAATCTGCTATAACTGAAGTTCACTGCCTTTTACATTCACAAATATAACTGGCAACCAAATATTTCCTAAAGTAAGCACAATGTTCTATTATTTGGTCGCAGGGTTCCCACAATCTACGAAAGCTCTACATGAAAAAAGCACAACATCCTAAAGAGAATGACCGATTTTCAACTGAATACTGCCGAGCAAAAGGAATGTGACAATGAAGTGTTTCCAGTTATTCTAATGATGTCACATTTATTTTGCTCATCAGTGTACACGTAGATTCCTTTCCACACGTGCATACAACAAATATGCAGAAGTCGAAACATTGACAGAAAAGTAAACAGATTGGAAATTACTTCAAAATCAAACATGACAAATACATTTACAAAACACATGCAAAATTGCAACACTAATACAGGTAAACACACTAGAATACAACTGTCCACAAGTCCACCAATAAAGATGGTGTACCACCTCTGGCAGTGTTGACAATTCAACCCAAAGAACTGAAACACAACACACCAATTCTTGGCAGCAAAATCAATGCATGTGCAGAACAATCTGTGGCAACCACAAGAGAGAAAGAAATGCTGCCAAGCCCGGCCTTGTGGAAATCCAACACATTTAACAGTATGCTATCTGCCTTGAAAACCCAGCATGTGCATTTTTGTGAAAATCAAAAGTTTTACAATATTTGTGGCTGTTCAAACAAGGGGTTAATTTTGCCTGTTAACAAAAACGGACAAACTTTAGGGCAGTGATGTCCTGAAGTAAACTTAAACCCAATTGCTATCATGCTTGGTCCAGCGGCAAAATGCATGCAACCAACAGGATTATGCCTGTATTATACTGATCTGCAATCAAACAAAACAAGTTTTTGGTCATAAGAAGTCTTGAACCAGAATGCTGTCATGCCCGGCCAAGGATTAACCCCCTTTGTGCATGCATTCCCTGGTACTGTTAACCCCTTTACTGCCAGACCATTGTGCAAGCAATATGCAAATGGAAGAGGCACAGATCCCCCAGTTGTGGGGACTCATGAGGATCTATGCCTTTTGCGGTCCTCACAGATAAGTCCGTGTGCCCTACGCACAATGGTAGGAAATCACACGTTCTATCCGCGCCAGTTTCAACGACACACTTCACAGCTTCTGGCAATGAAGAGTTAACACTACTGGGTGCAGTATGGACAAGGTGGTTAACTTCAAGGCCACTGCTGACTGACCATGACAGCCTGCTGCAGCTCCAGAAAGCCCACAACCTCCATTTCCACCTCCTTGGGAATTGACCCATTCTTAGAATGTAGCCATGCTTGCAGTGAGGCTGGGCCTTGAAGCAGAAACGGCATGCTCTTTGCAGGGGAAGGTTGAGGTGAGTGTGACTCCAGTGGAGATCTGGGGCGCTGGCGTGTGAGAGAGGTGGGGGAGGGGGAAGCTGGGGTGGGGGAGCGCAAGGAGGAAGCTGAGGTGGGTGAAGGGGAGGCTGTGGTGCGGGAGGGGGACAAGGGCTTGTGACAACCGGTGCACAGCTGCGGAGGCGACATCTGCAGAGGCTGCATGTTGACCTTGATTGTGACAATCTGGTGACTGCTAGATGGGCGTTGGGAAACTGCACGCGCTGGACCCTCAAAGGCAGGTTCAAAGTATGGACTTAGCTGTTGTATTCAGTGCAAACTCACACAAACACAAGAATAATAACACTAATAAAGCAAAGCTACATAAACATTCATGCCAAATCTCTCACACACACACACACACACACACACACACACACACACACACACACACACACACACACACACACACACACACACACACACACACACACACACACACACACACACACACACACACACACACACACACACACACACACACACACACACACACACACACACACACACACACACACACACACCACACACACACACACACACACACACACACACACACACACACACACACACACACACACACACACACACACACACACACACACACACACACACACACACACACACACACACACACACACACACACACACACACACACACACACACACACACACACACACACACACACACACACACACACACACACACACACACACACACACACACACACACACACACACACACACACACACACACACACACACACACACACACACACACACACACACACACACACACACACACACACACACACACACACACACACACACACACACACACACACACACACACACACACACACACACACACACACACACACACACACACACACACACACACACACACACACACACACACACACACACACACACACACACACACACACACACACACACACACACACACACACACACACACACACACACACACACACACACACACACACACACACACACACACACACACACACACACACACACACACACACAAGAAAGGTAACAGAACGAAAAAAAGAAAGAAAAACAAAAAAGACATTCTGTTGCGGAAGCCAGTGCTGTAGAAATGTAACGAGCCTGTGCATGCAGCAGTTAGTACTTTGAATAGTACTGGTGGCTGTACACAAGAGAGGTTACAAGTAAACAGACAAGAACAATATAAGCGAATATCAAGGCAGCACCAGCATATCAGCACCTCGTAGTGTGGCTTTGCTGAAGACCAAGGAAAAAATCTAAACACGCTTTGAACAACGAGAGTCGATGGTGAAGTATATAGCCTCTATATGAAGGGGTTCACCTACATTTGTGAACACAGGTAAGCCAACTGACCAGTGTTGTGAAAAATAACGTGCAACAAATTCTGTCCATCCTCAAATCATCAACATGAACCTGTGTCTGACGAAATAATTTTTTCCCACCAGAACAGTACTGCCCCATGAAGGCAAAAGACGATAAGTCCATTTCTGCGGAAAGCGAGATTTTTCATTGTAATACAATGAAATTTTTTTTTTTCACAAAAATGGACTTGCTGCCTTTTGCCTTCCAAGATAATATTTCAGCACATGAGGCAACATTTGCTATGTCTGTGCTGTGTACAAAGGGCTTTGCACTGACTGATCATCCACCATATTCACCACACCTGCTCATCCACTTGTTTCCAAACGTGACTTGTGCTTTGCAGCATCATCTTGCTAAACAGACAGTACCTCTTTTGTTCAATGACACAGGGCTCCTCGCTTTGGATGGTGGTTTAGTTTGGGGCTTAACATCCATGGCATGACAGTAATAATGGACAGGCCTGACAGGCGGGTTTTGGTGGACAGTGACAGCTATTGCCTATGGAGTACGACCTCAACACTGATCCATTCAAGTGCATTGCACCTGTGCCACTTTGATTTACTTGGACCTTTCAACGGGCATGCTATAAAGTCTGTGTTTTTGCCTGGGTAGGCTCCTCACTTTGATGATCAATGACATAATAATCCTTCTGACCCCATTGCCGCATTTTGGAGGGGTCAGTTAGCAACTATGTACCAGCTGCAGGAGATGGATCGACAATGATAATCAAAGAGTAATGCAAGATTAACTTGCACCTGATGGTGCGAAGCTAAGCTGGCACTACCCATGAATTATCACAGGCAATCCATCTCCTGCTGTAGTGGGCTGGGGCTCAATGGGATAACGTAAGCACAGACAAGATTTCTTGCGAGTCACCTTCCAAAATGCTGGTCAGATGGCACGCCAGTTTGCATGGATATAGACGAACGACTTCATGCAGAAGCCACAAATGTCAATCAACCCGTGTAAGTACATGATTGTCTCGTTAAATACAACAAGAACATTTGGTACACCATGTCAGGACACACGCGCATGACAACAGTAAATACGGACACGGACGCCTTCCACTGTAGTTTAACCCTTGGCTGTTGGTAGTAGTTCTTGTCGCGAGGATTGCTGCAGGAATCATAGCAACAAAAAAAAGCTGCCGACAGCCAAAGGGCATATAGGGTCTCACACAAAGAGAAAACATTCATGAAAAGAAAAGTACGCAGGCCTCAATTCTTTTGACAACACTCCACAATAACTCCAACAGACTACAGACGCATAAAACCTGACTATGTCCGAGCGTCAAAGCAGAATGATAGAACGGATCAGCTGCTGTGTTGCAAACTAACACATGTATTTAACACTATGGCTGATATCAAGTGTACGTACGTTACCAAAGCACACAAATCCAAGAAATAAAACCTAACAAATCTTCTTTTTTTTTAGCTAAAAGGATCAACTGAAAGATATGTGAAAATGAAGATCAGACACCAAAATGTTGCAGCATAATCAATAATGAATTATTTTTTAACCAATTTAGCCCTAGCGCCCTACAGCAGGAGATGGATTGACCATGATAATTCAAGGGTAGCGCCAGATAAGCTGAAGGCGCCAAGCTTATCTGGCTCTACCCTTGAATTATCATGGTGGGCACCAAGCTTATCTGGCGCTACCCTTGAATTATCATGGTCAATCTATCTCCTGCAACTGCTAAACAGTCATTAGGTAACACCTAAAAAATTTTGGAAATGTAACCGTGGGTTAAATTGGTTGACTCAATAAAGCCGCCCCATATCAAAGCTGTGAAAGTGTTGACTGTCTGACATTATGATGATACTAATGAGGGCGCCTTGAATGGATAAAAAAAAAAAGCAACCACTCTGTGGAATTAGCCACCATTATCAGTGGCTGCATGCACAAAGGGGATAAAACATGTGCACATGCAGAATGTACAAATTTAGTTTTCACTGTTCATACATCAACAACAACCACTCAAGAATCTGGCAAACACTAGCTGTACTTTTGGAACAGAAAACAAAAAGAAACAGAGGACAGGGGTCGCACTGGGGTCGCACTGTTTATCATCAATTTGTGCCCATGTACGCCTGCCATAGCCAAACACGTATAAGACTGAAAAAAAAAAAGCTGCTTCAAAGTGCACAGCCGCTGGCACGAAAAAAGCGTCTGCTGACACCAAAAAACAGTAATGGGGCAACACAGAAAAGCTTTTTTTCTGCGACAGCTGAGTGAAAACAGAGAACAAAAATGCATTTTTCTTTAAAAGGTATTTTTTCGAAAAATACTTACCGATGACATGACCTTATGGGAGTGTCTACTACTTACTCAATTCTAGCCTAAGTACTCGTTGTGTTAACACACAACCCGGGAGGCACTCGGGGAACCCCGAGGGGGCCAAGAGTTGTCTCCCGATACTCCCCATCCGGAACAGAGTACCCATAATTCCTCAGTCAGGATACTTAGCTTACCAGCGGCAAGCGGGGCCGGTGGGAGGGTCGTCCGAGTCATGTCATCGGTAAATATTTTTCGAAAAAATACCTTTTAAAGAAAAATGCATTTATTTCATCAAAAACATTACCGATGACATGACCTTATGGGAGAATCACGAATAGGAGGAGGGTGCCGCGCACTAGCACACCTTGGGGCCCCAAGGGCCGTCCTCCCAAACGCAAATTCCCGACGACCCTGGGGAGGTGTAACCTACGGCGCTGAAGCACCAGGAGGAAGAGGAGCCCCGGAGCAGTTCCCCCACCAGAGCGAGTAGCCCCGCTGGACTGGGAAACTCTGTGAGCGAGAGAACATGCCCGCGAGCCCTACAGTAGCCACGAAGTGGAAGACAGCACAGTTCCTGACGACTGTGACGTTCGTGGCCCTGTACGTAGCTGATAGGACTTAATTAGCCTCTAAGCTCGCTGCGGGAGGGATCCTGGAATCGGATCGCATGACTGAGCGTCGTCAGGAAGATCATCTGACTTGTAGCTTCAGGGCTGTTATTCCTAGTGACGAGGAGAAGCTCGATCCTTGTTACGCTCGCGAGGGAGAGCGAGGGTGGCGGTCCGACTTCGAGCGAAGAGAGGATCCCGAAACGTGTCGTGACGTGGTGTGCGTGTGAGAATGTCTCCGCGAGCCGGACTCTGTGGCGAGGCGGGTTCGCAGCGGCCGAGGAGGATCCAAGGCCTTCCTAGGAGACGAGTGGGGACCGGTTGACCATGGAGGCGCGAAGCACGCCTCTCCGAACCGAGCTCTGTAGCGAGATGGGTTCTCTGCCTGGCATAAGGCTTGGTCCAAGCGCGTTCCCTCCTGGGAACCCGCGCCTCGAACTCCCGACTCCGCACACTACCTTGCTGTGTCCAACGTTGAGGCCTGCCGCCACCGACGAAGGCGAAGGAGGAGGGGCCCCATCAAAGCGAAACAGCGAGCGTCGCGGCTGCAGGAGCACCTTGCAGAAGCGGGAAGCAGTAGCGGGGGTCCGCGGCGAGGAGAGGTGTAAGAGGTACAGGACCGGAACCCAGTAACGGGGTGACGAACAGGAAGAGCGGAGCAACCGTCCCAGGCTAGGCCAGAGCGTCGATGTCTCGTCCAGGCGGGCGAATCCACAAAGGCAGGGCGAATCCTCAAGCACGGGGCACGCCAGTGAACCCACCTAGTGTCGAACAGGTCCGCGAAGCCATCTCGCCAGTGCGCCGGTCCTCCGAAGGCATCCTGGTGCAAACTGCGTGTAGCAACTGGATCCATCGGGGAAACAGGTTGGCGCAGCCGTCCCACGAGAAGGTGACCTACTAGTCTGCGTCAGCTCCAAGCCGTTCGCGCTCTTGACCGCGAGGTCCGAAGGCCAGGCTGGAGTTGGAGAAGAACCACGGTAGTAGGAGGCGTAGCAGAAGCAGCCGGGCTTAGAGACGACCAAAGGAGAGGAGATCCGACTTCCGAGTAGTGGCTGGGCCGTCCAACCGCCAGCACAGCCGCAGCAGTACCACGTGTTCGAAGCCCGGTGCCCTCCTGGGTACCCAAGGGGAAGTCGAGTTGGTTAGACACCAGGGAGACGGAGCTGTGCCATGGTCCTACAGCGTAAGCGAAGCGAAGGTTCTAGAAGCCTCCACCGTTCTGCTCCCCGTAGCGAAGTCCAGGAACCCCCCAAGAAACTGCCTTGGTCGAGTCGTCAGCACAGAGGTTCCGTCAGCATCACACCGCCCCGCTCGGCGCCAGGAGTCGTCGACCTGGAGAACGAAGGATAGGGTAAGGAGCTCTACCATCTCACGACACGAAGGGAGGTACGTACGAGAGGGGTCGTCTAGTCCCAAGGAGAGGCAAGAGCGGATCCACCGCTGGAAGGGGAGGCAACTCTTGTGACCTCCCGAGCACCGTTCCGACCGAGGGAAGCCAACAGCCGGCAACTCCATGGGGGTGAAGAAGATCCATGAACCGAGAGAAGAAGCGCAGGGTAGTCGAAGCGCCTGGCACGAAGTCCGGAAGCCGCTGCCAGCTCCGAGCTGCATCCGAGAGGGCACCAGGGGAGACAGAAGCCGACGCACTCGCAGACCCGTTTACCACCCGTGCGAAGTCAGAGTACTTCCACTAAGTCAATGGAACTCACGCGTAAGGCCACCAGCTAGTGAGTCGTCAGATCTCCAAGGAGTATTAGTGCACAACTGGGTCGAACCGAGTACTGTAACCGCAGGAGGAGGTAAACAAGTCCGAGCAAGGCGAAGGAACGACAGCATCCTCCCCGAGAACCACCGGAGGGGGTCGGATGTCCAGAAGAGGAGCGACTGCAGCCAGGCCGGAGCACGAAGAAGGGGAAGGGCTGAGTGCGGGGGAGAGGAAAGGGACGAACGGCAGCCGGGCGCGAAAGGGATCGACGAGCGAGGCAGGAGAGAATCCCTGGAGTGACGTGAAGAACGGCAACTCCTAAGCACGCCCGCAGCGGAGAGAAGCGGAGTGTAGACCTAGAGTGCCGGAAGGTTGACTCCAACGAGGGAAATTCGTAGATGGACGGGCATCCAAGGTGCAGAGTGGTCCCTCCTCGCGCGCAGGAGAGCAAGAGCGGAGATCCGATCCTGAGGGAAGTGGATTCCCAGTCGTGCCGCCTCTTCCTGCCCATACGACAGGGCAAGACTGATATCCCAGCCCAGACGATCTCCTCCTTGGCTGCGCTGGGTAATACGAACTGCATACATGGATCTCTCCCGACGGGTAGCGCAGAGACTGAAGATCCGCGCAGATGAAGTACGCGCCATGGCCACGAGCATCGCATACGACCGGAACTGCGCTGTCAAGGACATCGTGGCCGCTGTGGGCTGGTGAGCAGAATCTACCGTCGCTCGTTTCTACCGTCGGGAACTGGCGGGACAGCGTGACTCTGCAAACCGGGCACTGTATCGAGGTGGGTCTCCGCCTGACCGCAGGCTATGTCCAGGCGCGTACCCTCCTGTAACGCCCGCGTCGAGAACCCCTCTCCGCGCAGTAACTGAAGCGGTCCGCGTAGCCATCCCTCCACAAGATCGTCAAGGACTCGGGCGGTAAGGAACGGAGACAGGCACCTCCGCCCTGCTGGCTGGCCACCAACAGTACCCTGCAACCACTAGCAGCCAGCCCGAGTTCGATCGAAGAGCAGATCCCGAACAAGTTGAGACGTGGTGTGCGTGTGAGATTGTCTCCGCGAGCCGGACTCTATGGCGAGGCGGGTTCGCAGCGGCCGAGGAGGATCCAAGGCCTTCCTAGGATTGATTGATTGATTGTACATTGCTTAACGTCCCGACAGCAACAAGGCTTTCTCAGGACGTGCCTGCACTGCTTGTGAAAAAAAACAACCAACTAAACAGAACATTGAATGTATGTCGCCAGCCGGTCAAACACATTAAATAAACCTAACACATGGGGCCTAAATAAAGCTAAGACCATTTAGCAACACACATCCAATATCAAGAGCTACAGGCAGTGCAGACAGTAGGGAGAGTTTAAAAAAGGAAAATACAGGTGAATGGACCTCGGGTAGACAGAAACACATGCCCCAGAATAGAGAGAAAACCCCACCCTGTGGGGCTGACCAGGGTGACCCTGGGAACTAAAAAGTACCTAACCCCACCCAAGTCCCCCAGGGCAGACCCGGGTGGGGTGCCTTCCTAGGAGACGAGTGGGGATCGGTTGACCATGGACGGCACGAAGCACGTCTCTCCGAACCGAACTCTGTAGCGAGAAGGGTTCTCTGCCTGGCATAAGGCTTGGTCCAAGCGTGTTCCCTCCTGGGAATCAACGCCTCGAGCTCCCGACTCCGCACACTACCAAGCCGTGTCCGACGTGTCGATCCCCCGATGCTAGGGCCGTCGGAACTTGAGAGGCTGGAGAACCGGAACAGCTGGTACTTCCTCAGGACTGGAACAGTCACCGGTGTCAGGCGTTCGCGCCGGAAACCCCAAGTTGGTACCAGTGTGCTCTGTAGGGAGGCCGGTTGTCTGTCAGAAGGCTTTTTCCAAGCGCACTTCCTCCTGCACACTATACTGACGCGTCCGGCATGGTGATCTCACAGTCCACTCGTCGGAACTCGAGCAGTCGGAGTACCGGGAATATCCGCCGGTATCTCAGCAGGTCTGTAACCAGTCACAGGCGTCGGGCGCTCTCGCCGATAGAAGCTCCAAGGTGAGCCCAGCGCCGTCCAGGTCATGTGGCGCAGGCGTCACACCAAGGTTCGGAGGCACATGGTAGACAGACCTTGTATGAGTCCGACGGTCACTGTAACGTCCGCGCTGTGTGCAGGTCATCTAAGGCCCCTGCAACATACCAAAATCCGAAGGCACGCGGGCGTGGGCCTGAGGGACCCTGTCCTGGTAAGGTGAACTTCCGCAAGACAACGGTACAACCAGCGAGGAACCACCTGTCAGCAAGCGCGCGGACCTGCAATACATCCCCGCAAGGTAGAGAGTGCAGCCAGTAGGGTCCCGGTTAACCCCAGGTAAGCACCCCACCTGTGTGACCTACCTTCTGCGAAGAAGAGGAGTCGCGGCTAACGGCACTGTCTGTCCATCCTGCCAAGGCAACTCCCCCAACCACCAAGGTGTGTACCTGTCTTCCCAGCGTATACGTCCTACGCCGGGCACCTCCCGGCCCCTACAGGTGTGGAAGCCACCCTTGGTCTGGGAGGACCGCCAGGCTAAGTTGAGCCTACAACACATCCTGCACAACAAACTCAAGCATGTCATGACAAGTATAAGCCTGAAGCAAGCGGCAGGCCCAGAACCTTTGTCGGAGCGGAGCCCCCGCGACACACCGGAGCTGTACTATAGCGACGGCCTCCAGGTGCAGCTTTGATCATTGTCTTAAGTTGCCAGCAGGCAATTACCTTTCAACAGTAAAACGTTACTGTCGGCCATGTTAACTTGTATTCTTATGCATGTTGTTCATGTTAACTGGTAGTCACATGCCCAAGTAGGAATATAACCAAAGAGCAGAAACCAGTGCGTCCAGGAGACATAGGGCTGTCTGAGCCCTGTGGGTTTTTTTTTTTTTTTTTTTTTTTTTCCTTTTCCCAGGGAGGTTCGGGCCGGGAGACGGTCACTGGCGCCTGCCATGAGATGCGTTGGCGACGGGCTCACCCGTACCAATCACCGTCCATCTGCAGCCTGTCATTGTAATATGTGGAATGAGCAAGTGAGGGTATGTGAGTAGCACCTGTGGTGGCAAGAGAAGTTATTGCAGCTTATGACCTTCCCCCATGACAGCAACAATAAGTCATCTAGGTGCCGTCAGTGTCCCCTCAACTGACGAATACTCTGCATCTCCCATGTATCTAATACGCCCCCGTATGTGGTAAACAGGTCTGCAGTATGCATAACCAAACAGGCATGACGGGACCGACTCAGTACCGAAGTAAGCGTCGGTTCTCGCCACATTCACCAACGTAATGCGTCAAGGGATGGCTGGAGCATACCACATTCCCCGAACCCAACCAGGGACAAGAGCATAGGTGAGGAAAAAGTGAGTAGGTAAGCGCCAGAAATAAGGTTAGACTTAGCTTCACCGATCTTGCACACCATTCCCCTTCCAGTAAAGGTTTTAACCGTGAGGAACACGGAGCTCTGCATCGTTAGACGCCATCTTGGAAAACGAAGCTGACCACCTGCGGATCTGCGCCGTTTAAGAATGACCGTTCCAGACTACAACGTCTCATTTCTTCCCTCACGCGTAAATGCCTTCCGTTAAAGCGCGGAACTTTCAACAACCACGCTGCTAACCACAGCGAAAAAAGGGAGACTTGACCCTGTCAATAACAATACCACACCAACACGGAAGGAGAGGGGGAACGGGCGCGAGACCCGCCAAGCAAAAGTCAAGAATCTTGGCGCAAGCAACAACGCAAATGAAGACCGCGTTCGCGCCTTCTCAACCAGTGCCCAGCCCGGGAACCAGCCGAGGGCCAACCCAGTCACCTTACCTTTTCCCGGAGCGGGACCGGGGAAGGGGGGGGGGGGGGGGGGGGGGGGGGGGGGAGAATCCAAACCAAGGCACGCGCGGCGAAGTCCCAGCGAAGTTCACAGCGTAGCCCAGGCACTTCAGGGAGCCAAGCGGGCAGCTGCCAACGAAGAAGGGATACCAGAGCCACCCGGTACAGGGGGGCCCGACGAAGAACAAGTCAAGAGAAGAACTAAGTCCGTCGAAGACCGGTGAACCGGTCGAAATCCCCAAAATCCGTAGGCTAGAGCAACACGTCTGAACAGCGTAAGCCTAAGTAGACTGACTGAGGAATTATGGGTACTCTGTTCCGGATGGGGAGTATCGGGAGACAACTCTTGGCCCCCTCGGGGTTCCCCGAGTGCCTCCCGGGTTGTGTGTTAACACAACGAGTACTTAGGCTAGAATTGAGTAAGTAGTAGACACTCCCATAAGGTCATGTCATCGGTAATGTTTTTGATGAAATAAAGACAGTCTCTTAGCAGCACTGTCACAATTGCGGCACACTCACAAACATTCATTAACTCATTTGAGACATGCCGCCTCAGGATCCTTGGCATAAGCCGCGTATCCGAAGGCGGCACGTCTCAAATGAGTTAAGCTGCAAGCGTCTGAAGACAAACCAAACATGTACCTGTGGGCTACTGCCGTCAGGCTTGCACAGGCTGGAGGGGGGACGAAGTTTACTGAGAAGCCTGTAGGTGGCCAAGTTGTTCTGGAAACTCCTGTAAAATAATAAATAATAATACACAGTATTTATATGTGGGACAGAGCAAAAATGGAGTATGTAGCTAGGATATTTGTGACTCCATGCTTCATACCGTGCCCCTGCTATCACCAAGACAAAGACTCTCATGGGCACCTGCAGGTGCTTAACTCATTCAAGACGTGCCACCTCCAGAGGCAGCACATCTCAAAAGAGTTAACTCATATCATACTGAGGCTAAAAGCTTCAAATTTGTACACTGCCATATGCAAGCTACATTATAGTACTTACAGATAAGGATATAGACCAATGGCTTTAGTTCAAGGGTAGTGCCAGAATTCTGGCACTACCCTTGAACTATTTTAGTCAAACTTATTTCATACACTGGTGTATTCCGAATGATAAGGATTACGAGTCTATGCCTTTTGCTGATGAAAGGAGCTGACATTAGGACTGCATGAGAATCTACCCATCTTGCTGGCCGCAATCCAACTAATTTACATCTTCACACTGAGGACACCTGCAGCTTTAACCCTTATCATTCGGAATACACCAGTGAGTGAAATAAGTTTGACTAAAATAGTTCAAGGGTAGTGCCAGAATAGCTTGGCGCCTCTAGGCGCCAAGCTATTCTGGCACTACCCTTGAACTAAAGTCATTGGTCTAAAGTCCTTATCTGTAAGTACTATAATGTAGCTTGCATAAAGCAGTGTACAAATTTGAAGCTTTTAGCCTCAGTATGATATGGGTTAACCCTTTGCGTGTCAGTATCGTTTTTTGTCTCGATTCCTACAGGAATCATCGTGACAAAAACCGATATGGACACGCAAAGAGCTAACATGACCACAGAACCAGAAAATACAGAAAACTTATTTGCAATCAAAGTTTGCAGAGCACTCTTCTTCTATGAAGTCTAGTATTAACCCATATCCATCTGGAAGACACTTCCAGTCAGGCACTCTGTGAGCTAAGAGGCCTTACAGAGAGTGCCTGCTCAGAGCTGACCGTTTTTTAGGAAATTTTAGTGCACGAGTGGTAGTTGTATAAAAGGCTTAAAACAGTCTCAACCCCACCCTAAAACATTAAGTGTTGCATATCAGCAGATTCAGCATTGAATACACTAGCTATCCATGTAAAAATAAACTGAGAAAAAGAAAACAGAAAAAAATTATTTTAGTGTAAAAGTGAGTTTATTGCAAAAATGTTCACATACCTTGTGTTCAAATACATTATTTCAATAGAAGGATCCAAAATCACTGCAGCATATATGCCTGTAAAATATACACACTTCTATTTTCTGCCTAATAAAAAAAGAATGAATGAAATCCATCAAGTGGTTTGAAAACTACACATTTTCTATTGACGCAAGGAATAAAATTGTCACGTTGCCAGCCATCTTGAAACCCAGGAAAATCATCGTTGTCTTCCACACTATCGCCGAAAATTTGACGAACTAAATCACTCAACTCATCGTAAACTTGTACATCTCGAATCTCCACCAACTCTTCATCTTCCCCTAATATGTTGTCGTCAGGATCTAATTCAAAATCGCCGCTTGTATCGCTCACGTCCTCTCTCTCACCTGGCTCGGCCATCATGCTCGATGTATTCACTCTAACACGCGGCGAAAATTAGCGTAAAAAAGGCTTACAACTTCCGGCAAATTCTCGGTCGGAACTGGGAAAAGGGCACATATTTCGATGACGTTTAGAGCACTAACCTGTGATGTCATGGGAAGTAGGGGTTTACGTGTACACAGAGGGACACAGGGGAACCACCTAAACTACGCGTCGGCGAGTATACCGTCGGAAAGGGGGGCCTACGCGCGGCGGAGTATTCCGATGGAAATGGGTGTGTACGCACGCGGGCGTATACCGATGGATATGGGTTAACATGCCTGATGCAAAACCGATACACATACTTAATGACCATTGTGACCTTGACCTTCCAACAGGTCACAGAAATACACAAGTGTTCAAGTGTTCTAACATAACATAAGGAAAGGGTTGGCATTTGCACTCACAAAATATACACATTTTTTCACTTTTGTCAACCTCCCATGACTCTTCTTGAGTAGTGAACCAAATTTGAATGCATAGAAAGGTCTTATCATCATCTATCTTTCTGCCAAACTTGGTTGAAAAGTTTTCAAAAAATCCTGGTAAAAATAAAATTGTACAACAAAAAAAGAAGAAATTTGTCATTTGCTGATCTCTTGTGACCCTTGACCTTTCAAAGAGGTCATCCAAGTTAGCATGCATAGGACAGTCTTACTATCTGGTATATCTGATCCAGGTTTGGGATGGAAGTTGTAAATAGTACTTGACAAATTTTTGTCAGAAAAATGGCTATTTGTGACCCATTTCCTGATCTCTTGTGACCCTTGACCTTTCTGATCGGCCTTACAAATTAGTATGCATAGGAAGGTCTTACCATCAGGTATCTCTGTAGCAAGTTTTGGTTTTAAGTTGTGAGTAGTATTTGAGAAAAAAACATCTTTTGTCAAAATGCAGCTATTTTTAGCCCATTTCCTGAGCTCTTGTGACCCTGTCCTTTCTGAGGGGTCAACCAAATTAGTATTAATAAGGTCTTACCATCATGTATCTTTGCATAAAGTTTGGGTTTTAAGTTGTAAATAGTATTTGAGAAAAAATCTATTTTGTCAAAATATAGCAATTTTGACCTATTTCCTAAGCTCCAGTGACTTTTGAGAGAGCTCACTCAAATTGGTATGTTTTGAAAGGTCTTGCCACAAAGTATCCTCCCTTGGGCCCAGTTTGAAGACTTTGCCTAGTCTCCAAAAAAAAAGGCCAATGTTAAAGTTTACCACGGACAATGGACGACCGCGGGTGCACCGACGGACAAGCACTGGCCCAGAACATAGACTCACCTTTGCTTCACACGCGAGCCAAAAAGTCTGCATAAATTCTATATTCTGAACAAGAAAGGCAAAGCCCTTATGGCTCACGTGTATGACCGATCCACACATATGTGACAGTAAGTAAAGGGATGGCTTCTGCACCAACAAAATCCACGTTTTCTCAAAATTTAATCAGTTTCACACATCTGTGAAACCCCCGTGACCCTTAACCTTTGCGATCAGTCGACTAAATTAGCATACATTGGAATTAGTATACAAAGGAAGGTCTTATCATCAGCTACCTTTGTGCCAAATTGTATTGAAAACATTGCAAAAAATGTTGATAATAGCTACAATTATATCAACAAGAAAGGCAAAGCTATTATGGCTCACGTGTATGACCGATCTACATATGTGTGACCTTTGTGACAAGGGCTGGCTTCTGCAGCAGCAAAATCCATGTTTTCTAAAAATGTAAGCATTTTTCACACATCTGTCAACCCCCCTCACCCCCCCCCCCCCACCCCTGTGACCCTTGACCTTTGTGATGAGTCGACTAAATTAGTATGCATAGGAAGATCTTATCATCAGCTATCTTTGTACCAAATTTGGTTTAAAAATTTGCAAAATTTTGGGAATACCTACAATTTTATGAAAATCAGCATTCTTACCATCAGGTATCTCTGTACCAAATTTGGGTTTTAAGTTTAAGATAAGATAAGACAGTTTATTGCCATATGTTTCCATGTACAAAACAATAAGAACATTGGAATTTGTCTTGATGTCAGTTACTAAGACTAAAAACACACACACACACACACACACACACACACAAACAGTAACATCTGATTCAGTTAAAAGCTGACTGTACACATTCGTTCTTAATCGCCACTCGCGCTCTCTCCAGTCAGTCCGGTTGATCAGAGAGAGCGCAGAGGGAAAAAACTGTTGCAGAATCTGCTGGTCCTAGTACTGATGGACCTGTACCTGCGCCCTGATGGTAAAATTTTGAAAAGCTCATTGCCGGGGTGGGTGGAATCACTGGAGATAAAACTTGATCTATGTAAGAGACGCTGCTGGTACAGGGAGTCCATGCTAGGAAGATCTCTGCCTATGATTTTTGAAGCGGTCTTGACCACCCTACTCAGTCTGATTTTCTCTTTGGCCGTGATGGAACCATACCAAACTGTGATAGAAAAGGTAAGCATGCTCTCATTCACAGCTCAGTAAAATTGCATCAACATGTGGGCACCGAGACCGAAACTTTTCAGACGTCGCAGGAAAAACAAGCGCTGCTGTGCTTTTTGGACGATGAGGCGAGTGTTTTCCTCCCACTTAAGGTCACATGACAGGGTAGTGCCAAGAAACTTAAAGTTCTGGACTGTTTCAATGATTTCACTATTGATCACAAGAGGGGGAGGGGGTGGGGACTGTTTCATTCCAAAGTCCACAATCATTTCTTTTGTTTTGCCAGAGTTCAGTTCAAGGTTGTTGTTATTACACCAACTAATTAGAGCCTCAACCTGACTACGGTAGGCGGATTCGTCTGAGTTTGTAATGCACCCTTCCACTGTGGTGTCATCTGCAAATTTCAGAACTTTAGTACTGGCATGGCATGAAGCACAGTCATAAGTAAACAGGGAGTAGAGCATAGGGGAGAGCACGCATCCCTGAGGCGTGCCCGTGGATAAAATGAGGGTGAATGACACATTTTCACCAATTTTAACGACCTGTGGTCAAGGAAATCAAGGGTCCAGAGGCACAATGCCTCTGGAACTCCGATTTGCTGGATCTTCTGGTACAATCTGGATAGAATAATGGTGTTAAAAGCAGAACTGTAATCAACAAATAAAAGTTGTGAATAGTATTTGAGAAAAAACATCTTTTGTCAAAATAAGGCTATTTTAGACCTATTTCCTGAGCTCTCATGACCCTTGACCTTTCCGATGGATCAACCAATTTAGTGTGCATAGAAAGGTCTTCCCATCAGGTATCTCTGTAGCAAGTTTGGGTTTAAAGTTGTGAATAATATTTGAGAAAAAACATCTTTTGTCAAAATATGGCTATTTCGGACCTATTTTCTGAGCCCTTGTGACCCTTTACCCTTCTGAGGGGTCATCCAAATTAGCATGCATAGATACGTCTTACCATCAGGTATCTCTGTACCAAGTTTGGGTTTGACGTAAATAGTATTTGAGAAAAAACATCTTTTGTCAAAATATGGCTATTTTTCCCCTATTTCCTGAGCTCTTGTGACCCTTGACCTTTCCGAGAGATCAACCAAATTAGTATGCATAGAAAGGTCTTACCATCAGGTATCTTTGTACCAAGTCTGGGTTTGAAGTTGTGAATAGCCCCTGTGATCTTGACCTTTGTGAGAGGTCACTCAAATTGGTATGTTTACAAAGTATCCTTGGGCCAAGTTTGAAGAATGTGGCTTGAATAGTCTCCGAGAAAATGCCAACGTTAAATTTTACCACGGATGACGGCGGACGGACAACAGACGACGGACAGATGACTACTGGCCCAAAACATAGACTCACTC
This sequence comes from Semisulcospira habei, assembly GCA_036245525.1. Taxonomy (NCBI): domain Eukaryota; kingdom Metazoa; phylum Mollusca; class Gastropoda; family Semisulcospiridae; genus Semisulcospira; species Semisulcospira habei. Next base: position 168,771,087 of record BTPG01000001.1, on the reverse strand, counting down.
CGCATGAGAGCCAAAAATTGGCATTTTATACAATTTGTTGACCTCTTGTGACCCTCGACCTTTTCAAGGGGTCATTCAAATTAGTATGCATAGATAGGTCTTACCATCAGGTATCTCTGTACCAAGTTAGGGTGTGAAGTTGTCAAAAGTATTTGAGAAACAATATTTCTTGTCAAAATATGGCTATATTTTACCTATTTCCTAAGCTCTTGTGACCCTTGACCTTTCCGAGTGGTCATCCAAATTAGTATGCATAGATAGGACTTACCATCTGGTATCTCTGTACCAAGTTTGGGTTTGAAGTTGTGAATAGTAATGAGCGACTTAGCTCACTGCTGCTGCCGCTAGGTGGCGTAAACACAGTAGGGGCTAAACTCGACATTCTCAGCGTTTTAGTTGATCCCTGGTCAGTGCACATTATCTTTGGTCCTCAAGACATACTGCATGCCTCGGGTATGTCGTATTTCTGTTCACAGGCTTTCGTTTTCATCTGGTATATCGCACAGTAGGATTAGTTAATATGGTTTACTGCGCTTAGCGTGTCCGGATTTTATGCCATCCAATTGGGAACCGAGTTTAGGAGCGATATACCTGCTGCCTGTAGTGTAACGCGAGTACTGAAGCCTATGCACACAAACAGGTATCACCTAAGACACCGAGAATAGTGACTTGTCCTCTTATAAGAGCAGCAACACCACATGGCAGCAAGAGAAGACAATTTCAGCTAAGTCGACCATTGTAATTGAGAAAAAATAAATGTCAAAATATAGCTATTTTTGATATATTTCATGATCCCCTGTGACCTTGACCTTTGTGAGAGGTCACTGAAATTGGTATATTTAGAAAGGTCTTGCCACAAAGTATCCTTGGGCCATGTTTGAAGACTGTGGCTTGAATAGTCTCCGAGAAAATGCAAACGTTTTTACCATGGATAATGGACGATGGACGACAGACGACGGATGGACGACCACTGGCCCAGAACATACTCACTTTTGCTTCGCACTTGAGCCAAAAATGTGTGAAATGAATCATCTGCCAACACAACTTAACATTTTGTGCTTCTCAAACACATACATAAGCACAAGTAGGTCAAAATTGCAAGTTTCAACGATAACAGGGGATTGAAAGACCGGAAAAACATGCGACATCAGATGTTTGTCCGGGCTTTTAATCCACTGTTTTTGCAATTTCTGATTTTTGGGAATCTTCTATTATCATTCATCTACATCCTAAGTTTTACAGAAACCAATTTTGGCCCAACTTACTTTCCTCGAAGTCGCACAGCTTCCTCAAAGTTTTTGGAATCCATGGCCTCCTGAACAGCCTTTGTCTGTCAAACAAAGGAAAAACGAAGTTCTAAAACATGTAATCCAGACCAGAAGATGTCTGCCAGGTATGTTAAATGCAAGGATCCAAAAAGCAAGAAAAAAAGGAACACTCTCTGAAGGAACGAGAAGAAAACAGTTTACTTGGGTTTTTTCTTGTTCTTTCAAAGCGTGTTTCTTGCTTTCTTGGTTATTTTCTTCTACACAAAACTCAACAGAATGAAGCTAGCTACTGGTAGGCAGTTACTGAGTTACTGGGGTTTAAGGCCAAGCAGGCTACTAATGGGGAAGGCTGATATGTTGCTTTTACAGACAATAGATGTTCAGAATTCAGAGGGTGGTCAAATCTACACATTTTGGGATGAAAACAATGGCTTCAAAGCCCAGACAAACATGCAATGTCACATGTTTTTTCTGAGCATTTAAACCACTGTTTTTGTTGAAACTTAATAAAATAGTTTGACCTACTTCTGGTTTCTGGATATCATTTATTTCTTCATCCACATTTCATTCTAATGACTATTTACCACAAAAGATAAAAACAGCTCACTCGTGCAACACATTCCATCAAGGGAACACGAACTGTCTGGTTGCCCTCAAGGGACACGACACAGGCTGGGGTCTCTGGTGTAGCATCCATAAGGGCTAGCACAGCCTCAGCTCCCATTCGTGAGCCCTGAAAACATTTGATCACTCATACTAGTGTATGGAATAGCTGGAAAAGAGAGACCAAGTTTAAGAAAGCTAAAGATCAAAAATATATTTAAAAAAAAAAAAAAAAGAAGAAAGCTGAAGATCAACAGCACATACACACACTCACAAGGAGCAAAATGACATTATTGTGGTGTTATGACAAGCTTATTCGGACAATGCCTTTATACAATGCCCAATCAAACCTGCTAACCCTATGGAGTTGACAAACAGTAGACTCACTGCTTAAAAATTGTAGAATGGCTAAAACAATAGTACAATCTTGCACAAGTATCTTGACCAAATATCAGACCACACATCACTGCCTCTGCCCTACACGTGGGTGTTTAACGAAGACGCCCTGGCCTCTACTTACGAGAATTCTGTCAAATGCAGAAGGACTTCCTCCTCTCTGCACATGGCCGAGCACTGTGACTCGCGTGTCGTACTTTAGTCGCTCTGTCAGTAGCTGTCAAAACACACAAACACAATTCTTCTCTTTTAAAACCCATTACTGCCAAGAGAAGCTGAGCACTACCCAAATACAAGAGGTATAATAACAATAATATATAACTCTTCTATAGCGCAATATCCCCACAAAGAAAGGCTCAGAGCGCTTTACACCTAGATAATCTAACTAACTGAAATTAACTAACTAAGGTACCAACAACGTACAAAAACGCAATCATTCATAGGTCCAAATGCACACTGACACAATACTAAAATAATAAACATAACATTTCAAGAGCCTGATCAGACATATACATGTTGATGGATATGTTTTCAATCTTGCCCTGAAAATGGCCAAAGATGGTGCATGGCGAGTATCATGCGGAAGACGATTCCACACTTTGGAAACTTGGAAAAAAAAAGACCCCTATCCAAAGGTTTTTCGGGACACTCTGGGGGTAGTCAATATTCTGTCATAAATGCTGGAGCGCAATACTCTGCCTGGTGTATAGACAGGGAGACTGGAGAACAAGTATGCTGGGAGTGTTTTAACAAAGGCCTGAAAAGCGAGGGTAGCAATTTTGTATTCAATTCTGAACTTTAGAGGAAGCCAGTGTAACTGCTTAACTCAATCAGCCCGGCGGCCGTATTTCCCAAATTTGGAGGCGTCATCTAATGACTATACACCAGTTGCAGGAGATGGATTGACCATGATAATTCAAGGGCAGTGCCAGATTAACTTGGCACCAACAGGCGCCAAGCTAATCTGTCAATGCCCTTAAATTATCATGGTCGACCCATCTCCTGCTGTAGTGTGTCAGGGCTGAATGGGTTAAGCAAGGGAGTGATGTAGTCACGATTTGATTTTTTTAGTACAAGTCTTGCTGTGTGGTTTTGAATCTTCTGGTGCCTGTAGAGCATCCTCAAGAACCCTCACAGATGTGAGGGCTCATGAGGATCTATGCCTCTTGCTGAATCTACTTGGTATCCATGTTCCTTTGATGGCTTGGGATCTTTGAAGTTACAGTGATTTCAAAAACACAATCTACATGCAGTCAGGGAAGGGGTTAACTCATTCGCGGCCGCACATCCGGATGCAGTTGGCTGCGAAAGAGTTAAGCCCTTTACTGCCAAGAAAAACTGAGCACCACCCAACTACAAAAGGTTGATCCTCATCCTAGATCCATCAACAAGAGGTATAACTGAGCAAAACAATGTACTGGTATTCTGCACTAATAGAAGAACACAACACAGAAACATTGTAATGCCGACTTCTTGGCACTTTGTACTACAAACATAAACATCGTATGACATGGCTGAACATTGCAAAGCATGCTAAAACATGATTACAATGTAAACCCTCTGGCTGACAGTAGTGGTTTGGTTTTAGTCACAATGATGCCTGCTAGAATCATCGCGACTAAAAGCGCTAACGACAGCCCAAAAGTGAAAACTCACATTCTTGACGCGTTCTGCTGAAATGGCTCGTCCCTCACGATCCAGTGCACCCTCAGCCACAAGAATGATGTTCAGACGCTGTCCAAGGTTTCTCTCCTGAAATAAAAATCTAAAGAATTGTTTCAAAAGTCAACTTTTTTGTAACAATGTTGGATTTAATAAAATTCTAACAATGATATCATTTCTAAAAAATACTCCACTTATATCAAACTGAGGAATTATGACAAGCATGGCTATGAGTGAGCTTAGTCCTGCTCACGCATGCAACTGACCCCAGAGTGGGGCCGTTTACCCACAACACACTCCTCCTTCCTTCCTTCCCCATATCACACAACACTCTTCAAGACAAAGGTTTTGTAGTAAACCAGAAACAGATGAATGGCGGTAGCAAACTTTCACTTTAGCTAACAGGGGCTGATAACTGCTACATCTCGCGGAAGGGTTATAAAAGGAAGGGGAAAATAAATAGGATTATTTTCACAAATTTGCTGACCACCTAAGGCATGAAAGATAATCTGCGTGACAAAATGCAGAACTGTCATTGCGACAAGTGTTTTATTTATTGATTTCCTTTTTGGAGTAACCCCTTTAATGCTGGAAAAATGTGACCACCACCCAACTGCTTGAGGTAGTGAACCTCATGAGCCCCTGCAGATGCAGGGCTCATATGTTTCTTTGCCTCTTGTTAATCCCGTTCATATCTGTGTTCTTGGGATTGACGGGGATATTCCATATAAAATTTGCCTTGCACTCAGACATAACTCTGCATCCACTGGCAGAGAGGGGGTTAAAACCAGACATTAAAAAATAACTAATCACTTTCAAAAACCTACAAATAATTAAACTGTCACCATAGGAAACTGAGGAACAGCAGATTATCACCATGGTATTAACCCATTTAGACCCGAGTCTCTACAGCAGACGACTGATTGACCATGATAATTCAATGGTAGTGCCAGATTAGCTTGGCATGTTCAGGCACCAAGCTAATCTGGCACTACCCTTGAATTATCATGGTCAATACACCTCCTGCAACTGGTACATAACTCATTGTTACTTACAACAGCCAGTTTTTTACATAGGATTTCTTCCCAGTCTCCCTCTGGTGGCCATTCAGGGATGAAAACCCAGTCAGCCTCACTGGCAAGGGCAGCAACCAGGGCCAGGTAGCCACAGTGACGGCCCATGACCTCTAGCACAAATGCTCTCTGGTGACTAAAATCAAAAACAGTAATTCATATTAGTTTTAGATATTCCATAACATCAATAATTTTCCAGAGGTATGATGGGAACATGCATTGGCACAAAGAGAAAACAAATTCAATATATTCCATGACCAGTAAATACAGAGAATTACCATCTAACAGACTGCGTAACACTCAGAGGTGAGGGCAGGTGGGTGTGAGAAGAGTGGTGTGTATAATCACCTGCTAGCAGTAGTTGAAATAGCATCAACCGCCTCGATGATGCGGTGGAGGGCAGTGTCAGTGCCGATGGTCATGTCCGTGCCGCAAAAGTCGTTGTCAATAGAGCCCACCAGACCCACGATGTTCAAGTGCTGGCAATTCAAAGCTTGCTCCTGAGACACCTCGCCTGCAACACACACCATACTACTGGAAAACATGAACACACTTGGTTATTTCTAGCCCATTAACTCATTTGAGACATGCCGACTCCGGATACGCATCATAAGCCGCGTATCCAAAGGTGGCACATCTCGAATGAGCTATGCTCAAACACACTTTATATGAATCAACCGTCCATCCATCCATTTGGTTGGTTGTACATTGCTTAACGTCTCGACAGCAACAAGACTTTCTCAGGACGTGCCTGCACTGCTTGTGAAAAAAACAACTAAACAAAATATTGAATGTATGTCGCCAGCTGGTCTAATACGTTAAATAAACCTAAGACCATTTAGCAACACACATCCAACATCAAGAGCTAAAGGCAGTGCAGACAGTAGGGAGAGTTTAAAAAAGAAAAATACAGGTGAATGGACCAAGGGTAGACAGAAACACATGCCCCGGAATAGACCCTGTGGGGCTGAGCAGGGTGATCCTGAGAACTAAAAAGTAGTTAACCCCAACCAAGTCCCCCAGAGCAAACCCAGGTGGTGGTCCATCCATTTGATCAATAATCAATAAATCACTCCCCCCACGCAACTGACAAACAGAAACACTGCTCAGAGATACTGCTCCATTAATTTGGAATTCCTTACCGACTGAGCTCAGAAATGCCTCCACCCTTACGCAGTTCAACGTTAAAAACTTACTTTTTCTCACAGACTTTCCTGTAACTTCTATATGAACACCCCCCCCCCCCCCACCCCTGCAGACTCTGTGTGTGTGTATGTGTGTGGGTGTGTATGTGTCTCATTTTCGCCTGCGCATTGAGTTATATTACAAATATGAGAAATGCGCTATATAAATACCATGTTTGTTTTTTTAACTGCATAAATAAACTTTTTCAAAAAAGGCAAAGCAAAAAGTGCAGGGTGAAAAGTTTGCCTAAACTTTGACAAAAACTACAATTTTATCAAAAACTAGTATTTTTCACACTTGCCAACTCACCCAAATTAGTACGCATAGAAAGGTCTTACCATGAGGTATCTCTGTACCAAGTTTGGGTTTGAAGTTTAAGTAATATTTGAGGAGAAACAATCTGTGTCAAAATACGGCTATTTTTTACCTCTTTTCTGGACCCCTGTGACCTTGACCTTTGTGAGAGGTCACTGAAATTGGTATGTTTAGAAAGGTTTTGCGACAAAGTAGCCTTGGGCCAAGTTTGTCGTCTGTGGCTTAAATAGTCTCCAAGAAAATGCTAATGTTAAAGTTTACCACAGATGACAGATGCCAAACAGATGGCAGATGGCCAATAGACTGACCCATTCCTATGGCGAGAAGATTTAAGCTCTGCCCCTTTAGTCGGGGTCCGGCAATCTGCTACCCGTGCTTCACAGAAAACAGTGCAAGTGTAAACTGCTAGTATAGTAAAGCGCACCGTTCGACGTTGATTTGTTTACCACTTTTAGGATGGTATAATCTTCTAACATATACCAATATAGGAGCTGTAAAAAAAGTAAGTACAAACTAGGTATTGGGTTTAATCCGTACAAAACGTGGGGATATTGTTAGTCGATAGATCATGTAGTTATATGACCCTAAACTTAGCATTTAATAAAATGGGCACAACCCATTTTCACCAAATTGTGATTTTTTGTTAATAAACTATTAAAGATAGAGTTTTAAATTTTGCATTACTGCACATTTGTATGTACTCTTTCTAAAGGTAATATCGGTTATTATTTGTTTACAGTCTGAAATTATGGGTGATCATACCTACATCAGTGTGGGCATACCTAGTCTCTAAAGTAAATTTTCATGCAGGCATAGTACACTTCTCTGTGTGCAATAGATGTGCACTTTTTCACTAGCAGAAGAAAGATCTTAAGATTTCAGTCTATGTGCAAACATCTCTTTGTGTTCATTTTGTTATTCTTATTTTTTGTTACGATTGTGGTTGTGTTTTCCTGTGAGAGCATACATGTGTTATTCGTAGGTAACGATATGTTGTTTATTTGAGCTATCACGGTTATGATTTCGTACATTTTTAGTAAGATTTTCTTTTGTTCGTGAGTAGAGCCAATTTCGTTTTGTTGTGTTTAGTCCGGTGCGTTGTAGAAGGGTCGCACTGTCTGGTGGCCCCGTAAGTGTCACGTCGGTTAGTTGACATCGCTACATTTTCGCTACTTTTTGTTTTCCTGTGCGCGTGTATCGAGCAGCTTTTATTTTGTTTTGGGAATGTTCTCGTACCTTTTAGAGCTATCATAGATAGGGATACCATACTTTTATGTGTCTTTATTATATGCTAGAATTTAGAGCTGATGTGAGCAGCCGTGTTTTTGTAGCCTGATATATTGTTTCTGGAAAGTGTATGTTAATGAGGGCGGGGTCGTCTATGTCCCGTGCAGATGTGAACATCTGCCCACTGCCCACATCCAAATTAGTATGCATAGAAAGGTCTTACCATCAGTTATCTATCTCTGTACCAAGTTTGGATTTGAATTAAAAACAGTATTTGAGAAAAAAATAAATTTGTCAAAATACTGCTATTATTTGACTATTTCTGGACCACCTGTAACCTTGACCTTTGAAAGAGATGACTGAAGTTGGTATGTTTAGAGAGGTCTTGCCACAAAGTAACATTGGGCCAAGTTTGAAGACAGTGGCTTGAATAAACTCCAGGGTACTGCCAACATTAAAGTTTACCACGGACGCTGGACGGATGACCACTGACCATCTACATATTTTCGCTAGCGCATGTGAGCCAAACAATCAACTTTTGTCAAAATATGGCCCCACTGTCGTCCGTCTGCTGTGTCTGTCTGCTGTCATGGTGATAAACTTTAATGTTGGCATTTTCTCGGAGACTATTCAAGCCACTATTGCAGGCCTGGCCGCTTGGATGCGGAAAGGCTAAGGGAGGAAACCCCTGACATCAAAGCCCCCCGTGTCTCCGGGGAAGGCTTTTGAGCCAGAGACTAGGACAAGGACAGTCTGATATAAAACCTACGACCCGAGGACCTCGATGCCATCGTCCCAGCTTGCTAGGCCATGGCAGATGAACCAAGGGTTTAAAGGGTGGGGCCAGTACTGCGCACACTGCACTCCACCAAAAAGCTCCACCGCGCAGGCTTTAGGAAACGTCCACGGACCATGACACTGACCATTCCAAGTCCTGTAGCGACGGGCGAGGGGCGAAACGGCAGGTGAAAGATGTCACTGGAAGCCGCAGTCTCAAACCTGCATACAGGCGGTTCAGGATATTGGTCGCCTGATGTTGACCTGGGGATGACAACATCACTCGGCACACCCTGAACGACCAAGCAGCCTTCTCTAGGGACAGCACTGCTTGCTCCACACGGAGAGGGGCCTAGAAAAGGTGGCCTAACCAAAGCTCATCCCCTCGCAACCCCAGTTGGCTAGCCGCGGTCAACGGGCATCTTCTCCTGCGGTCAAAAAACAAGAAAGAATAACGGATCCACTCTCATGACGACCACGACCGGACTTAACGTAGCATGCTGGAACGTCCGAACCATGCTCGACAAAGCAGACAGCGGACGCCCTGAACGTCGCTCCGCCCTCATTGCCCATGAATTGCGGAGGTTAAACATCGACATCGCCGCGCTCAGCGAAGTACGCCTTCCGGACGAAGGCAGCCTCCAAGAACTTGGTGCTGGGTACACCCTCTACTGGTCAGGCAGGCCTGCATCAGAAAGACGGCTTTCAGGCGTGGGTTTCATGGTCAAGACATCCATTGCGACTAAGCTGGAAAACCTACCAACGGGCCACTCAGACCGCATCATGTCCATGCGCCTCCCACTGAGACACCAGCAGCACGTCACCCTTCTCAGTGTGTACTCCCCAACCCTCCTGGCAGAGCCTGCTGAAAAGGACAAGTTTTACACTGACCTGCACAGCCTCCTACAGAGTACCCCTGCAGACGACAAAGTCATCATCCTTGGCGACTTCAACGCCAGAGTGGGCCAGGACTCTGAAGCCTGGAAAGGAGTCCTCGGCAAGCATGGCGTGGGGAACTGCAATGACAATGGCCGCCTACTGTTGGAGTTCTGTGCGGAGCAGCAACTGGTCATCACCAGTACTCAAACCAAGGTCATCACCAGTACTCAAACCTGCGTATTTCTCTGTGGGCTGGCGATTGGGTGCCTGATAGGCGGGGGCAGGGGATCTAACTGTTGTCTGTCCAGCGCTGTGATTCCCCTTGGTTTGAGTACTGACAATTCTGCCAGCGCTAGCCTCACCTATCTGGTTTGTGAGTGGTCATCACCAACACTACTTTTCAGCAAAAGGACAGTCGAAAGACCACTTGGATGCATCCTCGCTCCAAACACTGGCACCTTATCGACTATGTCCTAGTGCGTCAGAGGGACCGCAGTGACGTCCTCCTCACCAGAGTGATGCCCAGCGCAGAGTGCCACACTGACCACCGCCTTGTCCGCTGCAAACTCAGGCTCCACTTCAAGCCAAAACCCAAGAAATGGGGGCCCCCCAAGAAAAAGCTTGATGTTGCCAGCCTTCAGCGTGACGATGTGAAAGCTGCCTTTCAGACAGATTTACAGCGCAGGCTCAAAGACACAGCGGACCCAGTAGACTCCTCCCCTGAAACACTTTGGGAACAACTGAAAACTGCTATTGCAAAATCCTCTGCAGAAGTCTTGGGTTTCGCCAGAAAGAAGAACAAAGACTGGTTTGACGAAAACGATGTAGAGATCCAGGAACACCTAGCAAAAAAAAGAGCCGCCCATCAGGCCCACCTAGCCCAGCCTTCCTGCCCTGTGAAGAAGTCTGCCTTCCGCCTCGTCTGCAGCAGTCTCCAGCACAAGCTCAGAGATCTCCAGAATGAGTGGTGGACCAGACTTGCACAGAGGACCCAGCTTTGTGCTGACAATGGTGACTACAGGGGCTTCTACGAAGCACTGAAAGCAGTGTATGGCCCCAGGCACCTGGTACAAAGTCCCCTGCGAAGCGCGAATGGCCAGGCACTCCTCACAGATAATACCTCCATCTTGAACCGCTGGTCGGAATACTTTCAGAGCCTCTTCAGCGCTGAGCGCACTGTTCAAGAAGCAGTCATCCTACAAATCCCACACCTCCCAGTAAAGGTTGAATTGGACGAACCGCCCACCGCTGAAGAGACCCTCACAGCCATCCACCAGCTCAAGAGTGGCAAAGCAGCAGGCATTGATGGAATACCGCCAGAGATCTGGAAACATGGAGGCACAGCACTGCACAACAAGCTCCATGACTTCTTTCTCTGCTGCTGGGAGGAAGGAACACTACCAAAAGATCTCCGTGATGCAGTCGTTATCACCCTGTACAAGAACAAAGGCGAGAAGTCTGACTGTTCCAACTATCGGGGAATTACCCTGCTGTCCATTGCTGGGAAAATCCTTGCAAGGCTGCTCCTGAATCGGCTGGTACCTGCCATCGCTGAAGACCAACTCCCAGAGGGCCAGTGTGGCTTCAGAGCAAACAGGAGCACCACCGATATGGTCTTTGTGCTGAGACAGCTACAGGAGAAGTGCCGCGAACAGAACAAAGGGCTGTACGTAACATTTGTCGACCTAACAAAAGCGTTCGACACTGTGAGCAGGCAAGGCATGTGGCAGATCCTGGAGCGGCTTGGCTGTCCCCCAAAGTTCCTCAACATGATTGTCCAGCTACACGAGGACCAGCAAGGCCAGGTCAGACTCAACAATGACCTCTCAGAACCATTCCCTATTCTCAATGGCGTAAAGCAGGGCTGCGTGCTGGCACCGACCCTCTTCACCATCTTTTTTAGCATGATGTTGAAGCAGGCCACAGTGGACCTCGATGATGACGATGCAGTGTACATCAGGTACCGTCTCGATGGCAGCCTGTTCAACCTCAGACGACTGCAGGCCCACACGAAAACCCTAGACCAACTGATTCGTGAGCTGCTTTTTGCTGATGATGCTGCCCTCGTTGCACACACAGAGAGAGCCCTGCAGCGCATCACGTCTTGCTTTGCAGATGCTGCCCAGCTCTTTGGACTCGAGGTCAGTCTGAAAAAGACAGAGGTCCTCCATCAGCCGGCACCCAAGACAGTGTATCGCCCTCCTCACATCACCATTGGCGAGTCTGAACTAAAGTCAGTGCACCAGTTTACTTACCTTGGCTGCATTATCACGTCGGACGCCAAGCTGGACAAGGAGCTTGACAGCAGGCTGGCAAAAGCGAACAGCGCTTTCGGGCGACTTTTCAAGCGGGTGTGGCACAATCAACAGCTGAAAACAGGCACCAAGATCAGCGTGTACAGAGCTGTGGTCCTCACCACCCTGCTGTATGGTTCTGAGTCCTGGGCCCTCTACCGCAGCCAACTACGACTCCTCGAACGCTTCCACCAGCGCTGCCTGCGTACCATCCTGGGCATTCACTGGAGTGACTATGTCACCAACGTCGAGGTCCTTGAACAGGCTGAAACTGTGAGCATCGAGGCTTTGCTGCTGCGGACACAGCTCCGCTGGGCGGGGCACGTCTCCAGGATAGAGGATCATCGCCTACCAAAGATCACCCTGTTCGGCGAGCTTGCTACTGGACACCGTGACAGAGGGGCACCAAAGAAGAGATACAAAGACTGTCTCAAGAAGTCACTTAGTGCCTGCCAAATCGACCACCACCAGTGGTCTTCGCTTGCTGCGGACCGTGACACCTGGCGCTCCACCATTTACAAGGCAGCTGTCTCCTTTGAGGACTCTCACAGAGCTAGCCTTAAGGACAAGCGGCTCAGGAGAAAAAACAGAGATGCCGCAGCTCAGAACCCTGGCCATACCTTCCCCTGCAGCCACTGCGGTCGAACCTGCCTGTCTCGGATTGGCCTCCGCAGCCACGAACAAGCCTGCAGACGTCGTGGGCAACTCCTATAAAATCTTTGTTCGCGAAGTCAAGCCAAGAGAGATGTTAATGAGCTTCGGCTGCGTGTTTCGTTCTGGTTGTTTGAGTTCATGATTTCCGTAGAAGATTCTAGATTTTGATAGTGTATATAAGGAGGGCGCTGGGAAAGCCCGTTAGTACATTGTCTTGCTTTGTCAGTTGTAGAGATACGCAGTTTATTGCAAGAGACGCTGTGTATGAGAAACTTTGAGTCGTAGTATGGACATAGAAGAGACTTTGTATTCAGTAGTTTGTGCATTTGAAAGAGCATTACTGTGAGGATATCGCATCGCTGAATTAAATATTGTTGGAACTGTTACTCCAGTATTGTCTACATCCTTAAGCCACGTGTGACGGATTGCAGCTGAACGAGGTTTACTTTAAAGAACTCTACGTGTGTGTGTGTCTGGTGTGTTTATCATACTTCGACTACAACTCCACCACGTAACATTTTGGCGACCCCGACGAGACCTCTTCAGTTGGTTCAGTGGAAAGGGTAGCAGGAGAAAACAGCCAGCAGTGAAAAGCAGAGATGGCGACATCGGAATTGGAGACATTCCTGAAAATTGGAAAGGAATGTGGACTCGAAGGAGCTCAACTCCTCGAGTTTGTAAAGGAGAGAGAGGAGAAAGAAGAAAAGAGACGAGAGAAAGAAGAAAAGGAGAGACTGGAAAGAGAAGAAAGAGCCAAAGAACGTGAAATCAGGAGACTCGAAATCCAAGAAGAAGAAGCAGAGAAACAGCGAAGAGAGGCAGAGAAACAACGAGAAGAGGAGAGAAAAGAGGCGGAGAGGCAGCGTCAACACGAAATTCATCTGAAGCAGACGGAGATAGAGGCACAGAGCCAGAAAACTAATGAAGCAACTGCATCAGCGAGCAGAGAACAAACAGCCCGTGCGCCAAAACTTCCACCTTTCATTGAAAATTCAGATAAGATGGACGCTTATCTGGAGCGATTCGAGCGCTTCGCAAATAGCAACCATTGGAAACAAGAGACTTGGCCTATTAAACTGAGCGCACTTCTAACTGGCAAAGCGCTTGAATTTTACACCCGCTTACCAAGAGAAGAAGCCGAAGATTATACTCAGTTGAAAGCCACCCTGTTGAGACAGTACAACTTCACTGAAGAGGGTTACAGGCGACGATTTCGGAACTGCAAGCCTGAAGAAGGAGAAACACCCGGCCTATTCATTGAGAGAATTAGAAGCTACCTGGAGAAATGGATAGAGCTTGCTGGTCTAAACAGAGAGTATCAAGACCTGTGCGACCTCATCATCAAAGAACAAGTTTTCAGCGCATGTTCTAAGGACCTGGCCGCCCACCTCAGAGAGCAAAAAGACCAGTCACTAAAGGCCCTGGCCGACTTCACTCAAAGATACCTTGACGCTCACAACATGAAGTTCGGGTCCAGTAAGCCACAGCGTGTGTCTGCACCAGCAGAGGAAATCCACAATGTCAGAGCACCCCGAGATACAAGCCGGTGGAGAACCTGACATGTTTTCTCTGTGGAAAGAAAGGCCACAAGGCGATACGGTGTCCTTCTAAAGACATTCCCCCGAGGCGACAACATCAGAAGATCCAACCAAGATCGTGGGATAGCAGGCAGAAGCAGTACCACGTCTCAACACAGAGCTGCCGCTGTATTAGCCAATGATATGACATCATCCAGTGACTTTGAGTCTAGAAAAAAGCGAGCGACACCAGAACTGATCGAATCTTTCAGAAAGAATGGACGCATCCCAGTAGGAGATGGGACTACATTTTTACCAGTCTCAAACATCGCGCTGCCTGAGAAGGAAGTGCTGAACATGCCGGTGGTGTCAGGATTCGTCGGCGACACACCAGTGAGAGTGTTGAGAGACACTGGTTGTAGCTGCATCATCGTGAGAGAGGACCTAGTAGCTGAAGACCAGAAGCTACAGGAGTGGACCACCCTCATTTTGGCCGACGGAACTGTAAGAATTATCCCCCTTGCCAAAGTCAGTGTCGACACCCCATACTTGACAGGAGAGGTGAAGGCATTGTGCGTGAAGATGCCAGTCTATGACCTCATCATCGGAAACATTGATGGTGCCAGAAATGCAGACGGTCCAGATCCAGAGTGTAGACCTGAAATATGTTCTGTTACCACGAGAAGTCAAGCAAAGAAGAGTCATGAGACCATCCCTCTTAAAGTGGCGGACAACACGGAAGCAGCTGTCGTGAATGAGGACAGGCTGGTGGAGCTACAGAGAGGTCAAGACAAACCAAAATTGGCGGAATCGGTGTGTCTTGCTGATGACGAAAGACTAGACGACGAGAACCTGTTTGACCTTAATGAACTCCGACACAAAGAGGATGTAGAAGATATCCAGTTCGGTCAAAATCTGACCCAGACTCAACGTGAAGAACTGCGCGTCCTGACTCATGAGTTCGAGCATCGGTTTACACCTGACCCAGGGACAACAGACACCAACCAGCCCGAGGTTAATCTAACATCCGACAATCCCGTTCGCGACGAGTCGTGTCGTCTGTTTCGCTACACGAGTAAAGGACCGAGAAAGAATGTTCGAGAGACGCCGGACCTGAGAGTCGACATGGATTCCAGATCGCCAGTTGTTATCACGAAGGAACAAGAGAGATCCAATTTGGTGTGTATGAACTGTGAAACTTTTCCTGAGCCGACAGTGTTTGACCCAGGACCAATAACTATGTGAACTGTGTACTGTACCCCATGATTCGATAATATCCAGAAGTGAACTTTGACATTGATTTTAGTTTAATCGAGGATTCACAGAACTTTGGAGCGAACTACCTGAGCCAAGCAGTTTAAATGAACATTTCTGTGTCCAGAACATTTGTATGAAACATTTCGATGCTCAGGACTGTTTACAGGAACTGTGAGACGTTTTTTTTTTTAAATTCGATTTTTGATGTGTAGTTATTTTTGTTTAGGGTTTTGTGTAGGTGTACACAGCCACAACCGTTTTTTTGAAATTTGAGAAGAAATTTTGGAAAATTTCATTCTTAAGAGGGGGGTAATGTTACGATTGTGGTTGTGTTTTCCTGTGAGAGCATACATGTGTTATTCGTAGGTAACGATATGTTGTTTATTTGAGCTATCACAGTTATGATTTCGTACCTTTTTAGTAAGATTTTCTTTTGTTCGTGAGTAGAGCCGATTTCATTTTGTTGTGTTTAGTCCGGTGCGTTGTAGAAGGGTCGCACTGTCTGGTGGCTTCGTAAGTGTCACGTCGGTTAGTTGACATCGCTACATTTTTCGCTACTTTTTGTTTTCCTGTGTGCGTGTATCGGCAGCTTTTATTTTGTTTTGGGAATGTTCTCGTACCTTTTAGAGCTATCATAGATAGGGATACCATACTTTTATGTGTCTTTATTATATGCTAGAATTTAGAGCTGAAGTGAGCAGCCGTGTTTTTGTAGCCTGATATATTGTTTCTGGAAAGTTTATGTTAATGAGCTTCGGCTGCGTGTTTCGTTCTGGTTGTTTGAGTTCATGATTTCCGTAGAAGATTCTAGATTTTGATAGTGTATATAAGGAGGGCGCTGGGAAAGCCCGTTAGTACATTGTCTTGCTTTGTCAGTTGTAGAGATACGCAGTTTATTGCGAGAGACGCTGTGTATGAGAAACTTTGAGTCGTAGTATGGACATAGCAGAAGAGACTTTGTATTCAGTAGTTTGTGCATTTGAAAGAGCATTACTGTGAGGATATCGCATCGCTGAATTAAATATTGTTGGAACTGTTACTCCAGTATTGTCTACATCCTTAAGCCACGTGTGACGGATTGCAGCTGAATGAGGTTTACTTTAAAGAACTCTACGTGTGTGTGTGTCTGGTGTGTTTATCATACTTCGACTACAACTCCACCACGTAACATTTTTCTTGTATATCTTGTGGCGTGAGTGTGTATGTTAGAGACCGAGGTGTCTCTCACCCCAGCCATACGGGGTCAGCGTACAAGCACAAATGCTGCACACATAACTGACAGATCTACAGTCCAATTTAGCAAACCAAATGTAAATACAGTATCAAGTCAGACTATGAAGAATATGGTGCAACACGCAAGAGCAGAAATTTAGTGGTGTCTCACTTTGTGAATCCAGAATCCTTCAGGGTTCAGTTGATCATGTGGCCGACTGCAAGCTTAATTCTACTCTTTCGTCAGTGTCTGTAGTCATGAGTAAAAGGCTTCGGGAATGGAAAAACTGCACATCTGAATATCGATCAGGGTATGGGGACTATGACTTACATACCACATAGCAGCAGTGCTTTCCAGTACCGGCGAAATAGGCTAAAAGAATAGAAAATACAGACGTGTCTAGCAACGAATTCGACTTGTTATGCCGAAGCTCAGGATGGCATCCGGAAGCACCTGGTTCTACAGCGTGCTGATTGGTCGAGGGGCTCTTGCGAGTGCTATATGAGTGACGTTTCAGCCCAAAAGTGGATTGGTATATTACATACTCAGTTTCCCTATTGCATGTGACTCAAAAACCTACTACAATTGTACCAAATGGCAATTTTAACACATTGAAGTTAAAATGTTAAAGTTTACCACAGACGCTTAAGGGTAGAAGCCAGATGCTGGACGGACAATGGATGGTCCAATACATACACTCACTTCTGCTATGGCATGAGAGCCAAAAATAAACAAATAACAAGAAAGGCAAAGCACTTATGGCTCATGTGTATGACTAATCTACATTATGTGTGACCTTTGTAACAATAAGTATAGGGCTGGCTTCTTTATCAGCAAAATCCATGTTTTCTCAAAATTTAAGCATTTTTCACACATCTGCCAACCCCCATGACCCTTGACCTTTGCGATGAGTTGACTAAATTACTATGCATAGGAAGGTCTTATCAGATACCTTTGTGCTAAATTTGATTGAAAAGTTTACAAAAGATATTGACAATAACTATAATTCTATCAGAAATTTGCATTTTACACACATTTGCCAAGCTCTTGTGACCCTTGACCTTTCCGATGGATCATCCAAATTAGTATGCATAGATAGGTCTTATCTCTGTACCAAGTTTGGGTTTGAGAAAAAAATACATTTTGTCCAAAAATAGCTATTTTGGACCTATTTCCTGATCCCCTGACCTTTGTGAGGTCACTCAAATTGGTATGTTTAGAAAGGTCTTGCCACAAAGTATCCTTGGGCCAAATTTGAAGACTGTGGCTTGAACAGCCTCCGAGAAAATGCTAACATTAAAGTTTACCACGGATAACGGACGGACGACAGACGCACGACCAGAACATAGACTCACTTTTGCTTTGCACGTGAGCCAGAAATGAATAAACAAACAAACAAACAAATTATACGAAAAAGCGCAGACCCTTTTCCGTCAATTCATGAAGTAGACTGGCCCACTCCTGTCGGAACAAGTTGGCTCCAGTGAGACTGCCATCACCTCCAATCACAACAAGATTAGTGATGCCATTCTCAATTAGGTTCTTAGCGGCTTTCATCCGGCCCTCTTGCTCTCGGAAATCTTTGCATCGAGCACTGCCAATGACCGTACCACCCTGCAAAATACATTAAACTTGTATCAACATGCTGCTCTAGAAAGTACAGATAATCTGATCACTCCAATTTGGAATAAACAAAAGGTTTATAATTTATACAGCAGAAAGTATCCTTTAGTCCGTTTGAACAAAGCTTGCCTTGTTTGGTTTTTTTTAATTTACTTTTGAACAAGACATATTAAAGAAAAATGTTAACAACAAAAAGTGATCATCAAACTTGATCCTAATTTATTTTAAAATTTAGCTGGCTTTAGTCTTTTTAGATTCAGTGACCACTGACCTGCATCACTGACACTGACGCTGAAACTGTGACAAGCTATGTACGGATCGGACGTTTCAATAGCCCAAGCAGTTCAATATTCAACACGAGGAGCGTGAAATTTACCGGAATAAATATGGGTCAGTGTTGCTCACTGGGGCTTGATCAGGGTATATTTTAGCAGGTTTAAATAGGTCATGTTCAAAATTTCCCAAGAGCAGCAGCTAAACCACTGCTGTCAAGACTAAAGGAAATCTAAAATAAGCTATGAGCAAAATTGGTCGTTATCTTTTCTTCTTAGAGTTGTCTTGAAATCATTTGGGTTCAAAAGTTATTTGTGAAAAACATGAGGCAAGCTTTGCTCAGACTATACTGTAGGGATATATATAGCAAACTTTGCTTATTACCAGTTCAGATAATAACACTGCTTTATCCACTGTCTATGTTACACTTTTGGGGGGGTTTTCTGGTTGTTGTAAATTATTTCCATTTATACCACTTACAGTATATTTTTATGGTTGAATTAACCCTTTTAGCCCCAAGGTCCCATTTCACAAATTTTGGAGGTCTTGCCTAATGACTATGTACCAGTTGCTGGAGATGGATTGACCATGATAATTCAAGGGTAGTACCAGATTAGCTTGGCAGATTAGATTAGCTGATCTGGCACTAACCTTGATAGTCCAGCAGCTGCCCTTCATAGACGATCAGCCGTTTATGAGATAGTGATTTTCTAGAGAGTAACAAAGGTTTGGGTATATCAAAATGAAGTCTAGTTTGAATAAAAGCAGTGCGCACTCATTTTAAATCGCCGGAGGAAGGAGACATTTTTCTGTAGCACATTTTGTTTCTAGTTCGGCTGCAGACGAAACCAGGACTGTCTCAGCCGTGTTCAGTAGTTTACACGGGTCTCATTGTTCCTGTATTCAGTGATAGTATGCACTATATGTCACTTAAAAGGATTTCATTTATTTCTTAAATAAAATTTTCACACTTGACTTAGGTATACTAAGAGAAGAAACAATTACGAAAAGGCTTGCCTTGAACTCAAATATCATAACTCAACAATAAGGTATTCCAAATCACGTCATCAAAACATGATCAACATAACGTATGTTGATCATGTTTTGATGACGTGATTTGGAATACCACGGCGGAGCTATGTGCAACTTTGACACACACCGTAGTTTTCAGATATCTGCAGCATAAATGTGATAACTAGCTCGTAACTATATGACAAGCATGTTTAAATATTGCGAAATCAGTAAGAGATAAATTCTACTGAAGATCATGAAATCTAAAAATCACTAGCGCTCACGGAACTATAGGAACATCAACAAAGACCATAGATTACTTACTGATTCAGTAGAAAAGTGACAAATTCCAGGTGGGTGGTCAAACCAAGCACTTGCTTTACGCATTGCCACATGTCCTTATTCCCTTGTTCTATGTCAATTCTACTTATGGGGATCTTGTCTCTCTTCCTCTTTCTTCTCTTCAATTCCCGAGTCTGTCAGTGTCAGCGTGACCAGATGATACTTTCTTTTTTTTTTCTTCGCTCGTTCATCCACCATCTTGTCGCTGATTGGTTATAATTAAGCAGATAACCTAAGGTCGTATAGAATAGTTATGACGTCAGCTACCATCGCCTATCAGAATCAATCTTTTCAGGGATCCCAGAAAAGATTTTGGTGGGCCTTTCTTTTCACTCTGAACGGATGAAAGAAAGCATTTGGTGGGAAAATAGGGTGGTCACTGTCTAAGTGGGTATGTATATATTACTGAATCCAGTAAAAGCTTTTTGCGAACTAAAACCTTTAAAAAAGGTCAGGTGTGCCCCTTTAAAGACTGGTTCGGTCACATTTCAGCCCACAAAATCAGTAAGTAGAAGGAGGCACATGGTACAGACTGCTTAGTTAACCCTTTTCATTCTGATACGCTCCTGCCTGAAATGAACTTGACCGACATAGTTCAAGGGTGGTGCCAGAATAGCGTGGCACCTGAGGCGTCAAACTATTCTGGCACCACCCTTGAGCTAAAATGGTTGATCTGTCTTGCAATCTGTAATGTAGCCTTTATAGGACCATAAGCAAATTTATCAAAACCAACCTCATGATGTAATGGGTTATCCCATATCATACTGAGGCTAAAAGCTTCAAATTTGTACACTGCCATATATGCAAGCTGCATTAAATTTTAAGTACTTAGAGATAAGGATATAGACCAATGGCTTTACCTCAAGGGTGGTGCCAGAATAGCTTGGCGCTTAGGCGCCAAGCTATTCTGGCACTACCCTTGAACTATTTTAGTCAAACTTATTTCACACACTGGTGTATTCCAAATGATAAGGGTTAATAGGGCCCTCATGAACTGCAGAAAAAATGTTCACCTCGTATGTTGTTTGGGGAGCCCGCATGCTCAGTGAACCTTGCATTCCAGGCTCTATCAAATAACATACTTGAAGAAGAAATCCTCTCAAACCATTTTGTCTAAGCACTATTTATATGAAAATTTTTATAAAAAAACAGTATCTGCTTTGTTATATCTAAAGTTAACTGTGAAGCTCACAGACCTGCAATGATATACATGTACTCTACATAACAGCCAGTGAGAGCACCGCCACTTGGCTAGAGGTCAGGCACACAAACACGATATGGAACTGCTGGCTGTTTTCGCGACATATATATACTGTTAACCCTTTTCATTCTGATACACTTTCGCTTGAAATAAATTTGACTGTGATAGTTCAAGGTGCCAAGCTATTCTGGCACCATCCTTGAACTAAAATGGTTGATCTATCTTCTAACGTGTAATGCAGCCTTCATAGGAAAATAAACAAACTTTAAAAATCGAACATCAAGATGTTATGGGTTAAGGCTGCGCAAGAAGCAAATACTTTCACTATTCTATGAAGATAAACGTTAATAAACAGTTTGTGTGCATGAAAAATTGAGTACCTGTGTTTGTCTTCAATGTCTTCATGCAGGACTAATTTATCTTTAACCCCCTTGTGCATGTGCTGTAAACAGTGCCAGTGGCCGCATGCACATGGGGTTGATTTATCTGCATATCTCAGCAGCTGCATGCACAAGGTGGTCATAGGCTGCCATTGTTGTACAACCACTGACCTGACCACCATGTTTGACTGCAACTGATAAAGGTTAACTCATTCGTGGCCAGCCGCATAAAGATGTGGCTGGCCGCAAATGAGTTAACCCTTTGGCTGTTGGTAGCAACTTATGTCGCAATGATTCCTGCAGGAAGCATCGCAACAAAAAAAGTCCCTACCATCAGACATAGGGCTAAAATATATGCCACTAACCATCTGTAAGATTCCTGACACACTGGCCCATGTTGCCTCCACTATGTTATCCCCTCCATCCACCATGCCTTGGTAACCCTGAAACATAATGACAACAAGAATAGATTAACTCATTCATGGCCAGCAGCATCCGGATGCGGCTGGCCGCGATTGAGTTAACCTGACAGCTGTATGCATCAAGAGAAAGTGGCATTTTGTCAAAAATAAGCGGTTGTTTGTATAGTGTAGTAAAACTGTTCTGAAACAACTGCCAAACAAATAAAGAAATTAAACAGTTGAACGAATGACAGTTATCTATTAGTACGACACTTTGAACAAAATGAAACATAGTGCCAAACACAGTATCCCCACCTCCTTGATAAAATAGACGCGGCATCCAAGGTAAAACCCCATGCGGACCACTGCTCGTACAGCTCCATTCATACCTGAAAAAAGACAGAAAATTCTGGAAATCAAACTTTTTCTTTTTCCAAATCTCAACATAGCTTCTATACTGAAAGGCGGAAACTGAACAGAACATTCACCATATTGCCTCAAAAGAAAGATCACTAACCCTTTCCCTGCCGTGGTACTTGCATTTTTATTTCTGAAAATAATGTTCATTCAACGACCAAAAGCCACAACCACTCAAGAAATGTGGATACAAATTGGTCTCAGCAAGAGGCATAGATCCTCATGATCCCTTGCAGTTGCTGGGGCCCATGAGGATCTATGTCTCTTGCAGTTGGATCATGTTCACTTTTCAGCAATGAAGGGGTTACTCACAGAGTTTGAATGAAAGCCTGTTTTTCACTTTACTAAGCTACTGTGAAGCATAAACCTTTCAGTTCCGGTTCTGTTACAAAATATCTATTCCACCACAGACAAATTAATGAGACCTTATGCTCATTGGTTGACCAACTCAATCTGCTTAGACTGGAGTCGACAAACAAGTTTGTAGTTCAAGGGAAGAAACTGTATCTTAACTACAGAGAAATGTTTGACAATTCCCTCCCCTTTACTCAACTGGGGTCTTCCAGACCCTATTTTGCTATCTTCCAACTCCAAGGTTAAAGAAAGTGACATCAGGGCCTTCAAAAGGCCATCCAATACTGTGATACAATTAATAAAAGTTGTGTTCACTTGGTGAGGATGGAAGTAGTGTATGCAAAACTTGCTTTTCAGGACATGTTAACTACTGATTTCATGACAATATGGTTTGATTGACTTTTCTGCCTTGTGCCCTTACAAGTTACAAAGAGAGAAAATAATTACCACTACCACTGTACCAGATTAAGTCTTTGACACACCCTCCAACATTTTACCCGTAATATACATTGCACCCCCCCCCCCCCCCCAACATGACTTCAGTCAATGAAACCAGAACCAAAAACCTACTAGGCCTAAATGTCATGAAACAACATCTATTTTTCTACCACTGACTGATGCCACAGACCCAGTATTTAGTCATATGCAGCAATGTGTGTGTGTGCTTGCAAGACTTCTTTTGAATTACATAATTTGTTTAACAGCTCTAGTGAAATCTGAAAAGTCTCTGCTATCTTGCTATACCATAGCTAGATTTCCTATCAAGTGTTGCTATACCATTGCTAGATTTCCTATCAAGTGTTGCTATACCATTGCTAGATTTCCTATCAAGTGAGGCAAACTTGTTTTTCTGGGAGCCCAAACAGCGAATAAAAATTTCAGTGCATGTAATGGTCCCCTGACTTTACTATTAGTCGCATCATTACTAAAACCACTACCGACACACAAAGGGATAACTAGTAGTAGTACAGAGCCAAACACATTTTCTACAATTACTGAAATTACAGTCACATTGCACAAAGCGTTATTTGTACACATGTTGGTGTATAGTGCAGCGTTATTTGTACACATGTTGGTGTGTAGTGATTAACGCCGGCACTTTATCAAAGCAACCAAAACAAATGACAAAAGGACACCACATAGCTGCTTCCAAAATGGAAATCACAGCGGACGATAAAACATGGCAGCGGATTATTTCTGCGCAAAGCAAGGGAAGATGTAATTGTAAGAATGAATCGAACTCCGCCCTTTTGCGTTTCAACAGACCTTGGGAATCGCCTCCACTGGTGAAGACACCTATGACATTGCCGCCCCAGGCCCCCGGTGCGATCTGCTGTCCCTCTTTCCCTGGGGTCGCCATAACGCTTTCTCTCCTAATAAACGACTGCCTCTTGGAGCTGGCGCTTTCTTCGCTAGCCATTTTTGGCAAGAAAGAGGGAGATCAGGCTAGCGATAAAAAATAAGTAGGTCCTGCAGGTGGCTTATCCGTTTATGACCTTGATGTAGCAACCTTGACCCTAGGAGCATAACCTTTACAAGTTCTTCCTGGTCAAAGTTCAAAGAAATTACTTTACTTTTCTTTTTTTAATGTACACGTAAAATATCTATGTATTGTTATATATAGATTGTATTTTGGCAACAAAAATACTTTATTAAGCAAATAAATATATTCCCATAACGCCCTGCACTTCCTTTTATTCCACAACGTGATAGAGGCTGCCATGAGGTAATACTTACGCTCGTAAATGTACTAATTTCTCTTACTCGAGTGATGACAGAAAGTTGTAAATATCATCATTGTGTGCAGAAATGTTAATCACATTACTGCGATTTGTGTTTATTAAACAGAACGCTGTGGAAATGGCCTATTTTGGGTTTCGGGCATTTCACCACATTGCAGAAATATGGCCGCCGAACATGAACGTGTGTAGCGTAGGCCGCAGTTTTACACTGACAAAACACATGGTTGGCAGTCTTCAATCCTGGAGACTGAATGAGGCTTTTGAAATTCCCAGAAAGTTGAATTTTAGCTTCTGGTTCATACACAACCACCCAGCAGCCAGTCTGTTACGTCTCCAAGTAGCATTAATCCTCGTGGACATCAGCAGGGGCTAATACAAATTTATCTTCTGCGTGCCAAGGAATGAAGAATCGTGGGTTTAGTTAGCCTGTGGACCATTTTCAGTCATTTTATTGTATTTTGTGTTTAGCACAAGCCCGTCAAAAGATTTAATTTTTTTGGGACGTCCAATAAGCACAAAGCAGTATGTATAATATTATGGGCCTTTTCGTAGACCTTTTTTTTTTTTTTTTTTAAAATGATATTGATATACTGTTCTTTTTAGAGGAACCATTGCAAAACAACTTCACCAGTTATATTTCAGTTTTGTTTAACATTTATTCACATCTTCATGTCATGTGTTTCAGTACGCTCCGACTACAGAAGCGGCTCTCCGCAGCCGTTCTAAAATGCGGCAAAAACAAAGTGTGGTTGGACCCCAACGAAACAAATGAAATCGCTAATGCCAACTCACGTAAGTTACCTTAGTTTTTAACTGTAGCATATCAGTATGTTACAATAAGATTTGGAATCAGAATTGTAATGACTACCACATCAGCCGATTGAAGTGAATAAAACCCATCAGATTTCCATAAAGTTTGTGCTTGGCAATGAAGACAATCTTGCCCAAGAAATTCTATGTTTGCTAGTTATACGCTATTCAGAGCCTGCACATACTTTTTCTATTTTTTTAGTAGTTATACGCTATTCAGAAACTGCATATACTTTTTCTCTCTTGTTAGGTTCTGCTGCATAGGCAGCTGTCAGTTCTGACAAGTAAATCCTCACTGTCAGTCTTACACTTAGCAGAAAAAAATGTCATCCTTCTACCTTCTACCAGTATTCCTTTCAATGGAAACAAAAAGATTTTCCCATTAAAATCTTGCTTGTCATAGAAAGAGACATGTTCAGAGTTGCCAACCACTACGGAATTTCCGTAGTTTACTACGGAAGTAGATGTGTTACTACGGAGCTACGGAAGTAGTAAAAATACTACGGAAAAGCAAAATCAATAGTTAAAATTTTTTGAGCGCCTGTGGCTACAGTGTAGGCTGCCGATCGAGTCAAGGTCACCCAACTAAGTTACTGATCACAGCTTCCAGTGTGTGTTAGGCTTTGAACCAATCATTGTGAAGCCGGTTGGAATGCACCAAACAAACTCGTCGGCCTGTGGTTGGCCGTGACAGGTCTGCGACAGGTCGTATATGCCGTATTCTTTTTTTCAAATAATATGAATTTTTCTCTGCATCATAATTATCGTTGTTAACATAATCCAAGTGTTTATTTTAGTTTAAAGCTGTGGGTGAAGTTGTACAATAAAAGATATTCTAACTGACAAAAAATGCAATTATTTTGTTAAATTGGGTACATAAAATAATAATTTATATGATTTCCTAATTTATCATTAATAGTAGTTGCCTTTTAAATCTAGAAATAAAGTAAATATTGGAGTTAGTCAAATTAAAACAATAACAAGGGGAGTAAGCACACTAGAACAATTTGCTTGATTACGTCCCTTTATTTAAACCAACCTGTCGGTGTCAGCTTTCCCTTGGTTGGACCTAAGTGCAATGATCAGAAAATTTCGCAATGTGCAAGTTTAAAAAAAAAATTTAAAAAATTAAGTGGAGGAGAGGGGGGGGGGGGGGGGGCGCCCAACCATTATTTAACCCATTACAGAGATGTGCAAACTATATGTGTCCTGGTCAGTGATGTGTGTGTGTGTCATTTTTATTTTTGCGCTCGTGCTAATATAAAAGGCACAATATAAAAAAGTGCAGAAATAATAGGTAACAATAATAATAGTATTACTGAAATTTTAATAGTATTACTGAAATTTCAAATGGCTAATACTGAAACTTCAAATTGTGGGTATGCATGCCTGATGGAGGATTAAACGATGTGACCCGGCACGTCAATGGAAGTCGCCACAAAAGCCGAAGCCATTGTGATCCAGAAAAATTTGTGCAATCTCAGTCTCTTCCTGTCTTTTTCAAATAAGCTGCTGTGCTTATAAAATCTTTTCCAAGTATGGCACTTTGTCAGTGTTTTTTATGTCATTAAATGTCATGTGTATTCTGCCTGCCTTTGTGTTTGTGTATAGTTACATTAGTAATGCATCGCTGCGACGCGCATTGACTACTGAAATTGACTACTGAAATTGACGCGCATTGACTACTGAAATTGTCATAAAACTACTGAAATTCTACATTTTGACTACTGAAAAAAAAATTGGGGGTTGGCAACTCTGCATGTTTTATTACTTATTTTTCACTGGCACAGTTGCAGTGTGGGCCCCTCCCCCTATATGCTGTCATGTTGTTTGCCAACATTTATTTTATGAGAGTTGCACTTTAACACTAATGTAACTATTTTGATGAATTTTTTTTTAATTTTAAAATGACCAAACCATATTCAATTGTTTGCAGGTCAGAACATTCGTAAGCTTATCAAGGATGGTCTGATCATCCGCAAACCTGTCAAGGTACACTCTCGTGCTCGCGTCCGCAAAAATGCCCTCGC
This sequence comes from Semisulcospira habei, assembly GCA_036245525.1. Lineage (NCBI taxonomy): Eukaryota > Metazoa > Mollusca > Gastropoda > Semisulcospiridae > Semisulcospira > Semisulcospira habei. The sequence continues at coordinate 168,744,183 of BTPG01000001.1, read as the reverse complement.
TCGCAGGAAGGGGCGTCACATGGGTCATGGCAAGCGTAAGGGTACTGCCAACGCCCGCATGCCTCAGAAGATCGTGTGGATCCGCCGCATGCGTGTTCTGAGGAACCTTCTCCGCAAGTACCGCGAGGCAAAGAAGATCGACAAACACCTGTAAGTGGAGCATGGGTGAAAGTTAACTGCCGGAATTTGAAATACCTGAATTCCACAAAGTGCTAATGTGGGGATGAATGTTCCATTTGTTCTGCGGATGTTTCTTTGCAGAATTGCCATCTCTGGTTCGAGTGTTTGTGGAACTGTTACTGTAAGTTCATATGCAAAGCTGCATTGTTTACATCTGATAGCTTTCGTTGTCTTGAAATAGTTGTACTTGCGTTGCCGTGCTTATGGCAGTTGGTGTTAACTGTTTTAAGTGCATTGGGTATCTCCGGGGTCATTATGCTTGTGGTGCCTCTGGTCAAAAGAAATGCTACAGGAACGTAACTTGCATCGTTGGAAGCTGGTCCCATTCACTGTCAGTTTCCTGGTTTTTCGGTTACTACATTTTTTTCAGTTACAACTCTTGAAGTAAGATCTACCTGATGAAATTGTTGAAGCTCCAGTAATTTTGGAGTTGTCCTCCTCTGAAGGCTGCATTTGTGGGGACAGTGTCTGTCTAGATCAGATTGTGTCTATCTTCATGCAAAAGTAAAGAATTGGTGTGATTTATTCACAAGCATTTTCCATCGCGCTGCCAGGTATATCTAAATGAAAAATAAGCTGTTTTAAAAAAACTTGAGTTGCTGTGTGGTTGCATGCGTGTGTGTTTTAACCCTTATCATTCAGAATACACCAATGTGTGAAATAAGTTTAACTAAAAAAGTAAAATAGTTCAAGAGAAGTGCCAGAATAGCTTGGCGCCTCTAGGTGCCAAGCTATTCTGGCACCACCCTTGAACTAAAGCCATTGGTTTATATCCTTATTACTAAGTACTATAATGTAGCTTGTATATATATATTAGGTACCGGCAACCAAAATTTGCATCAACACACAGCCATTAGAAAACATGATAGGGTCACAGTACATAACAAAACAAACAAAACACAAAAAAGTAAGTGTCTAGCTTGAAAAATAAGGATTTTACAAGCTTTTAAACTTTATTGAAAATCCGTAAATTTTGGCCATTCACAAGTGCCATTTTCAGGGTCACACCAATACAAGAGCACTGGGATGATCAGCTTTCTAAATAATATTTTATAAAGCTGTATATACATACAACAGCTCCATTTTTTTTTCAGGCTTCCCAGTGACTGCTGAATAAAAAGACAAGCAAATGAAAATGGCTTTTCATTCAATTTGTGCAACTGTTACAAGACACCCAGAAAACAGCTTGCGGGACCCATATGTAAACAAGCATAACTCTTGAACTAAACATCCGATTTGAAAAAGGTTTGCTGTTTTGAAGACAGAAAGACACATGAAAAACTATGCAAATCTTATTTTAACTTGCACAAGACATCATTATTTTTTGTGTGATGTTCAATATTGCCATTTTGATGAAAACGCAGTAAGTCGAGCTGTTCAATAATTAACATAAATCTGGAATCCAATTCTAAAAAATGTTTGGTGCAGTCATTACACACTCTAGTTAATATCACAAATATAACTATGTCCACATATGTCCCAAAAACAAAACAAAACAGCTGCAGGGGCTGTCCTTTTCTAAGTTAGCAATATTGTTCCGTGTACACCGTGTATTTTCAGGGTACAATGATTGTGCATATTTGACAGTCTCTTGGAAAAGGCCTCGATACTTTCTCCTAGGATAGTCTTTAGTTTAAAGCAGGCACTTTGTTGAAGAATGTCTTCAAGCTTGCCCCAGGAAATCCCAGTTTCTTCCTTGGCACTTAATAACTGCAGGAGGAGTTTGTTGGTGACCGCATTTGCTTGGAAGTTTAGGTGGCCTGCCTTTCCCCCTGGCATGGCTAAGATGTTTTGATAATGATAGCAGTCATCATCTGAAAAAAACAAAAACAATTGTGACCATCATATAGTTTATAGGACTGCTTATTTTTGTAAGAAAGTTCAACAATACTTGGAACAAACTCCCATTCACTCCCCCTTCCCATTCTGTGTCAAACATCTGCTGTACTAACTACTATCATTGCAAGTGATGGTTGGCCACTAGAAACGGTTAAAGGTTAGAATAAATTCATCTTCCTAAAAAAAGTGCTAGCTTCTTCTGAAAAAATGCTGTGAATACACATTACACTTACTAGAATTGTACTGACAACAGATGTTGATGAAACGGCTCGAGCAGACGACAGTGACAAAAACGGCAACCCCAACCGGAAGTAGGCCTTCGAATTTTGATCATGATTTTTCACTCAATCGTTTACTAAACCTAGCGTATAAAACACTGTATTTTCAATGATTTACTGATCTTAAAGGATAATTGAATAAAGAATTGCGTTCTTATGCTATCATTTTATTCTACAAGCTAAGGGTAAAAAATACAAAGTGATGGGGTCTACTGGGCTTGCTCTATTCCGTGTAATGCAATGTCTCCACACACCCAACAATCTGAACTTATGGAATTTTTACCGAGATATGTCTTAAATGCACTTTAGAAAGGCAATCATTGGCAATATTAACCTAAGTTGTAATCATTAAAAGAGTGTGGAATGCGAAAACTTACCAATTCTTTTGTCAATCGGTCGGGAATGAAGCGAGTCGAAGCGCCCGCCATGGTGTGTAGTACGGTGTACTGCACTACTCGTGGGTTGGTTCAAATATCGGCCAACCGAATGCGTTCTATTTATAGGAGCGTGACACAACCGGTACCCTCGGATTCTGTACAAAATGAGCTTTCCAACGAACCTACACACATGTGTCAAATTTTTTACCGAAGAGGGTGATTTTGCAAGTTAAAACTTTCATTTTGAAAACAAAATCATCAATTTAAAAAAAAAACACGTCTTGGTTAGTATCATTAAAAAGCTCGCGATCTGCTCTTTCTAATGGTATACGTTAGTGTGTTCTTCTATTTATAGTACGGATTCGATCGTGTAAGAAACGCGAGTGTATCGTTTTCGGAGCCGCGGCTAGACGGCAGTCGGAGGCGAATGGACGCTAAAAGTACTCGTTTTTCAAGCTTATTCACAAACTTCATACACCTCATACACATTCCGATTTGTAAGCAAATACAAGAAAACAACTTCCTGAACATGTGGGTATGCATTTTATTGATTTTGACCAACAAACAACATAGATATCACACATGAAAGATAAGTCACATTTGGGTCTACACTGACCAGCCATATAGACTGCCGGTACCTATATATATTTATATATGCATGGATGGGACTTTCTCAGGATTTTAAAAAAAATTGCCTTTTTTTCAGTTGACAGATTTTGTTTTTAACATTAACCCTCTTTTGCATAGAGCGCCCACCAGCGCCCGCTGAAAACACACAGCGTTTGTGCATAGAACGCCCGCTAACGCCCGCTGAACCACGTGTATACTGTGGAGGCTGCCATGTTTACCATGGTAATAGAAATCTCGCGAGACCACAAGCCTCATTTTCGAGATTCTTTCCACTTCCTGTCAATACACGCCATGTGCATTTTGGACGTTTCCTTACGGAGCAACAAATTTTTGAAGTTTCAAGTGTGAATCGAGTGTCAGTAAGAATGGCTGGCCTCGAACTGTGGTGATCATTGGTGGGGGAAAGCAGTGACTATGAAGATTTTGAGGGATTTACAGAGCAAGACTTGGTGGAAGAGGGGAAGAATCTGACTTAGATTTGGAATGGGATGACTTGGGGATCGTTTTTTTTTAGTCAACATCATCGTCTGAGGATAAAGCTTGTGATCATCAGCAACTGATGAGATTCACAGTACGTAAAACAGCAGTTCATTCAACTTTAGATTTTTCCCCTTTATTTCCTTACACATTTTACAGCTCCACAAATGTTTATTTTATATCTTTATTGATTTAACACTTTAGAAAAAATAATTGCTCTTTCTCAAGATTTGTCTAAATATTTTTTAACATTTTTTTTAAAATGTCACCCATTCAAAATTACGGAGTTGATTCCCTTTGGTGATATTTTCAAGAGCCGCCTGGCATATGTACTTGCATGCAGAAGAGGGTTAATAATTCTGTCACCTTCACAGTGGGTGTTGCCCCCATGACTGCTACTAGGGGCCTTCTGCGCCCCCGCTTCAGGATTCAACTCTTTTTCTGTCCCATACATGTATATGGCAGTGTACAAATTTTAAGCTTTTAGCCTCGGTATGATATCAGACTTGCCTACCATACGGTAGTTGGCCGTATTCATACGGATTTTAGCCTGAGAATACGATCATCTGGTCAGGTCGTATAAAATACGGTCACAACGTTTTTGTGTTTTTTGGGGGTTTTTTTTCATATTAAAAGATGCTCAGTTGTTGTTACTTCCCTTGGATAAAGACATTTTATTGTGGTGTCTGCAGGGGCATACATTCCATGCCTCTACTTAGAGCTAAATTTCCATGCACCCTAAGAGAGAACCTACTAAAAGGGGGGAAGGGGTTGCAGTCAATATTGTAGTAACAGGGTTCGCACAGGGCCCTAAAAGGCCCCAACATTTTAAGACAAAAATTAGGGGCCCCTAAAAATGAAAACGGGGTGGCTGGAGGCCCTAAAAACGTAAAAGCCCTAGAGGAATAAAAGTTTTTCAACAGAAAAAAAAATTGGGAGAAAACAATCAGAAAAGAAAATCGGTTGCGAAAATCAAACCCATTGATATTGCCGATCAATCTCAAAGTTTAGTCGGTCAAGGGAAGTAACTCCATATCGAGTGTATGCTGATTCAGTGTACTGTTCTCTCCCCTCAACCTGAAAAAGTGTTTGACAGTAGGACAAGGCAGACAAAGCATGTTTTTTCTTCTTCGTCTTGTGATTGAGAAGTTTAAGATTTCCATGTGCCTTGACTGTGCTGCAAAAACAATGTGTTTACTCCAGCCAGTGTAAGAAATTTATGCTTTTGTAATGACTAGGACAATTTACTTGAGACATACCAGAAACTGAGAATGTGATTAAGTACTTGCTGGATAAGGATTTGTATTGGAGAATAAATGTCTGTGAACACCATTTGGTAAATGGTCAAGAGTTAGACTGGGTGTCTAGTGGTAAAATCTACACCCTCCCCCACAAAACCTGTTACAAAATTATCAGAAGTGGTCAGATCAAACTAAGGCATACATCATGTTGTAGGGAAATGGATAAGGTTTCCAGCGATATATGATTTTTGGGTGACCACAGAAGAATTTGGGACATTATCACAGTTTTTTTTTTTTAACCAAATCCGAATTATAACTTGAGAACAAAACGTGACACATTTTACACATGCTCCATGGAACTCAGATTTTCAAAAGCATGCTGCACTATGAAAAATCACTGTTACTGTCACAAGATGTTTGCAGTGTTGGCCTAAATTACCATTGAGTTGGTGATTTTCTAGAGTGAGTTGCTTTTGCATAATTAACCATAATATAACACGTGTTGTAAATTTTGTCGGCAGAAATCATACTACTACGACACATTCTGACAAATGGTCAATTATTAAAACTTATGTTATTTTGAGAGTATGTACTTTGTTTTTATAATGAAAGGTTTGTGGTTCTTACATGGAAAATCAAATGATCCAGTTTTGAAGATTTATACTCAGAATGGTGTAAATGATGAGTTTTGTTCAAACAGTCAAGGCACTTATTTATCTCTACTAATCTGTTGTTTTTGCTGAAGACAACTGGTGTAGTGATTTATATCAAGGTTTTGAAGAGGATGCATGGGTGATAGATGAAAGAAACCCTTTTACGAAGTTTACAGTATGCGTCCAAATTGTGGGTGTAAATTGTTATGTTCAAGCAGTCCAGCAAACTTTATAGATATATTATTTTCTTTTCATTATTTTTTTATTTTTTCAATTGGCTTTTGCACTTAAATTAGAGACTTGTTTCTGTGCATTTAGCATAACATTTTAAAATTAGTTCTCCAAATAGAATTTAAAATTAGTGGCTTTTGGAAATTATGGTGTAAAGTTATGTTCAAACAGTTTTTATGGCATAAAAGGTTGCATTTTCCACTAACACACTTTATTTATAGACATACCATATATTCTGGATGGCGAACATACTTTGAAACATATAAATGCAAAAAATTGCTTACAGCTTGTGCTTGTTGTGAATTGTTAAATGTGTGACATTGTAAATGTTCGAACTTTAAACTTCAAAGTTCAATAACAACCAAACTGCATATAACATAAAAAATTTACTTAGTGTCAATGTTTATGTATGCAAAGGTACATCAGATTTATATGAAATATTAAAATTATTTTGCTTTTGAAAATGCAGGGTGCTTGTCGCACCATTTGGACACCCAGTCGTACTCTTGACCAAATGTTATTTTATTCAGTATTTTAGTGTGTCGTGATAGCCCTATTTTGTTTTTATTTTTAGATGTTAAAACAGGCCCTAAAAGGCCCTATTTTTTTTCTTAAAACGGGCCCTAAAAAGGCCCTAAAAAATTTTCTTGAAGCTCTGTATGAACTCTGAGTAATAAATGAAAACAAAAAGGGAGACTGCCAGTGCTAATATTTTAGGAAGATTACAAAGTAAAGTAGTTAAAAGCACTGTCGGGGGAGAGATTTGTGCATGATCGACCAGTGATCATGGGTCTATTTTGGTCAAAGCACAAAAAATAGATAGGAAAGAGGGGGGTGCGCTATGAAAGTGACTGCTTCCCTTGGATAGTTTAGCTTTCGATGCCATTTGATTTACACTAGTGAGAAAGAATACTATCCTATCCGATAGTTATTCATAGTAGCAAAAAAAGAAACGAAGCCGTGATGCTGATCATTTTCTGACGAACTGCCAAGCAGGTTGCTCGAAAGCACAGCTTTTTGAAAGCATACAATGAAAAGTGGCCTTGTTTGACTGTATCGTCAAAAGATCAGGATTTTGCATGATGCATATTGTGCCAAACAGATTTCATGGTTGCACATGGTGGTCGAAATGATTGTGAGAGACATATTTCCTCCAAAGCCCATGCCAAGATTAAAAATGCTGCCAAAGGTTGAGCATTGATCAGAGGCATGTTCTCAGCTGCTCAGGTCAAAACAGATCAGACAGCACAAGCTTGGTTTAAGCAGCATTTTATTCACCATGTATAGACTGTATAAAAAAAAAAAACGGATCTTCAGTAAAGTGACCAAGTCAGCAAGTGTCATTCTAATTATATTAGCAAAAAAAACAAAAAAGGGGCGAAAATCAAAGAAAAGAGGAAAAAAACAAAAAGTAGTCCTACATATAAATGCAATCGAATTAAATGAAAGTATGTCATGAAAATGATTTTTTTCTCATTTATGGCTGGCATGTAAAAATACATCGCCTTTTATAGCAAAATGCATAGTAGCAGTAGTAGTATCTTTACCGGTTTACAAATAAATCTGGTCAAAACTGCCATAATCTGGTTTTTAACTGCCTGGAGTACTGACTAGTTTTTTCAGGTAGGCAAGTCTGTGATATGGGTTAATTGGTCATGCATGGGAATTGTCCGCCGAAATGATTTGCTCAGCCGCCAAAAAAAAAATTGTCTGCCGAAAAAAAATTGGGGTGCAAAAAGTAACTGAGCACCGGTCATTATACACTGCAAGGCATTCGTCAGTACAAGTGACATGCCGCCCGCTAGAGTTACGCATCCAAGACAGAGTGCCGTTTAGTGTGCATCTGATCATGATCTGGTAAGCACACACACACATCACCCCCACCCACCCACCCACCCCCACCCCCCCGTCATCTCTGAAATGTAGGACTGCGCGCCCCGGAAATTTAATTTCAGACTTTTTTCACTTTTCTAATACCCATGCCTGATTGGTACCTGTAGATTTGATTATTTTCAGCTTCATTTTCCATATCAAATCGAAGGAACTAAATCATAAATGAATTTCGGCTCACAGGACCCCCCAGTAAGCCTTTCCTAAAATTCGAACTGCCCAGTTGTCACCCATGATGGTGTACCAGAACTGAGCAGCTGTGTGTTACTGTTAGTGTTTAACTGTGTGGGCCATGTTGGGTCACAAGAGGTCTGCAGATGATAATGTGAAAAAAGACTTAAAAAATAAAATTGTAGTTTTTATTAGAATTTTCACAATTTTTTTTTTTACTTGTCACCCTATGGTTCCATTGCATACAATGTTTTTTCAACCAATCATAATGATCATCATGGAGGCCAACAAATGTGTCATAAATGCACATGTAATGACGAAACATAGGATTTCTCAGGTAGTGACTGACATGTCAGAAAGGTTGGGGTCACAGACTGTCACAGTGTCAGATGATAATGCAGAAGGGTCGTGCACTTGACTCCTATGGGCTTTGCCATTCTTTATTTGTTTTTTAGTGTTTTGTTGAACTAACTCAACGTGTGTTGCCGTTTTTGTTACAATTGATCACAACTGTTTGTCAGCCTGTTAATGCATTCGGTATCTCCGGGGACATTATGCTTGTGGTGTCTTCGGTCGAAAGAAATGCTACATAAATGTAACCTGCATCGTTGGAAGCTGGTCCCATCCATTGGCAGTTTCCTGGTTTTTTGGTTACAATAATCAGAATAAGCTCTACATTAGTACGTTCCTGTATTGAGTAAAATCTTGATAGTTGTTGATGATGATGTATCACATTCAGCAAGTGCACTACTGTGATCATAGGTGTAGTTAACCCCTTCACTGCCAAGAAAAAGTGAACGAGATCTCACTGCAAGAGACATACAACCTCGTGATCCCTCATGACTGCAGGGGCTCATGAAGATCTACGTCTCTTGATGAGGCCACTTTGTGTTCGTATTCTTTTGGACAATTGTGGCTTTTGGTGATCAGTCATTCAGTGGACAAAATGTACGAATGTTGGCAGGGAAGGGGTTAACCCTGTAGCTGCGAGGGAAAAAAAATGACTCCAATCCAACTGCAAGAGACAGCAAGAGCTCTGGACTGGGTCTCTTTAATGCTGAATTAACAAAGCTTTAGTATTGTTTCCACTGGCAAGAAACTGGGAAGAGATGGAATTTGTGTGTTGAAGCATTATTCTGAAACCCCTCAATCTCAGAAATTGTATACAGCAGAGCATGGAATTTTCCTCTTTTTGGTGGATTTCCGCTTAAATGAAGCTGCCATTCTGCCGAAAATACAAAATTCCGCCAAAAACAAAATCGTAAAGTCACTATTCCAATACTGTGTTTCGCGATCTTTATGTGGCGGATATCCCCATATCCCCAAATCACGTATTCAAAATTGAGCGAGGCGTTAGCTTTAGCTCGCACAGGTCGCTTCCGGTCTTCAGTGGTAGTCGTAGTCTGGTCAAAATATGTCGAAGAGAAAATACTTAAACGCGGAGACAGAATAGACGATTCTGGAGCCAAGAATATTTGGCTCGAGAAAAGCGTAAACGACGAGCACCGCGCTGAGTGTATTCGCAAGTTAGCGGCCTGTGGGCAGGCGTATTGCCGCGGGCCGCGTAGCTCTTAATGCTCACTTGTCTACAGCGAAACACAAGAAAGCTAAAAGCAGTGCTACTGGAAATATTACTCTTGATGGTGAATAAATTTATTACAATGTATTTTTTCCAATAAAGTTTGATGAAAGTATGTTGAAAAATCTATATAACCTTTCTCCAGTTCAGTGACCATGGTACATGATAGTATTAAATAAGAGAGAAAAGGAATCCATGTTTACACCTGATTAATCAGAGATTATTAAAGAAAGAATATATATATATAAAACTCAAAAATAAAAAAATTGAAAGACATTCAGATGTATTTTGAACAAGCATTTGGATATATTCTGTTGAATATTTTAAGTATAACTTTTAAACCTTTGACACACAAAAAATAAAACGTGCACCCCAAAAATAAGAAAAAAAAGCAAGATTTCTAGGTGGTTAAACTGCTCAGTTTCTCTCTAAAATGCACCAGAATGCACAAATTTTAATGTAGATTTTCAAAAATTTTCCCCCCAGACCCCCCTAGTGAAAAGGGGTTTTCCTCTTTTTTTAGCACGAGTAATTCCATGCTCTGATACAGAGTTGAAGGTTCAAAACTTTATTGGCTCATGCAGAATAGCATCTGACAGGTTAATTAGAGGATAACACAATACATCACGGGTGCAGGTGCAAGAGGTGGGGGGAAAGAGATGGATGTCATCGTCCATTGACTTGCTTCATTCAAGGTGTCTCGCATCAGTGGCTGCGAAAGTGTTGCTATAGCCTTGCTGGCGGCAAGGCTGTGCAAAACCTCCGCAGGTGCTTTCCAGGAATTACCTTGACAAAAATAGCTACCTAAAGGGTTAAAACATTGGTGAGAATTCCAAAATTTCGGAGTTGTCCTCTGAATGTGAATCAGTCAAGCATGTGACTTGAGAGGCGTAAGGGCTTTGCCATTCTTTTTTATGTAGTGTCATCTTTCGTTGTCTTGAAATAGTTGTACTTGCATTGCCATGCTTTTGGTGTTAACTGTGTCTGTTTTAAGTGCATTCAGTATCTCCGGGGGCATTATGCTTGTGGTGCCTCCGGTCGAAAGAAATGCTACAGAAATGTAACTTGCATCGTTGGAAGCTGGTCCCATTCACTGTCAGTTTCCTGGTTTTTCGGTTACTACACTTTTTCAGTTACAACTCTTGAAGTAAGATCTACGTAATGAAATTGTTGAAGCTCCAGTAATTTTGGAGTTGTCCTCTGAAGATTGCACTATGCAGTCTAGTGACAAAGTACTGAAGCTTGACAAGTGGGGAAACTCGCCCCCCTCCTCCCCAACACACGTCCCCGCCACACTTGACAGCTAACATGATATACACCATCTCGATGAAGCAAGTCCGTCGGGTTTAATGAAACTAATGCTGGCCTACCGGACAGACCACCTTCTGCATTTAAACAGCGTAGATTCTCATAAGCAGGTATAGAGTTTGTTGTATTTGTGCCAGAATTTACAGCTGTGCTTGCTATAGTGAGAGAATCATTGCTGTTGAATCTGCGTCTGCCTTGTATGAAGCAGCAAAGCTTTCTGAAATGAACGAGGCACATGAGTAATTCTCGTGAGGGTTCGTTTCAATATTATTGCATCTAGAAATATGCAGCTGTGTTCGTCAGACTGAGTTGATTTTCAGTTCAGTACTTATGAAGACAACATGAGAGGTGATCGGTCCTCTCAAGCTAAAAACCTGACCACATACTTTACTCTCCGCTAACTATTGATACAATCTTTAATTTACAGAGAGACCTTGGAATTTATTGTAAAATTTTAGACTGGGCTGCGCAAGCTGATTTAAAAAGTAAAAAATGAGAAGGTGGGCAGAGAAAAGGGCTAAATAAATAAATGCGTCTTGGCTTTAGCCTCTTTCAGAAAGAAAATTCAAAGACTTCACCCACAAGTACGATGTTTCAGAATAAAAAGTTTTGCAGTTGTGAAACATAACGGTACATTCATTGGTCTTGAGATTTAACAAACAAGTGTATTTGAAACTGCCGTCGGCATATTTCAGCTTCAGGAATACAGACGTAAATGACACTACAGTACATTTACTTCTAAATATTTCCTTAAGCCCTTGAATCCTGCTTGTACTTTTCGTTATTTATGTCGATAACCAGAAAGGGGGACGCTCTTCTATAGACTGTGATTACGAACTGTCAGTATCACTCACATCACACATCAATGGCAAACAATACTTCTCTGTTACATTATCATGCATAGATAACGCCTTTCTACATTTGCTGTATGACTTAGCAAATGGGAGGGGGGCTGTTCTCTCTACTCGGACAGTGTCGGGGTATATGGCATGGTTAGGTTTCAGTTGCAGGCCTCGCTCCCGTGATATTTACCAGCTGTGCCTTTGACTTGCTGCAAGTTGCTGGCTCAGACTTTGTCGTAAGGCTGTATGGTGCAGGAGACAGGTTGACGGTGATAGTTTGAAGAGGTGCAAAAATAACTAATCTGGTTCCACCCTGTTGTAGTAGTGTGTCAGGGCTAAATGCTGCCCCTCATTTGGCAATAGACGGTATGTTTGTTTATAGTGAACAGCAATGTTTTCAATAATATATTTACATTCAAAAATCTTGCTTTTCACCCAAAAAAGGGACATACTGTTTGTGTCAGATCATGGCAGATTACCGGTATGTTGACGTACTTTAGGTTTTTTTTATCATATGAAAAACTAAACTTACCCCATTTAACCCTATGGCAGCATTTCCCAAAGTTTAGAGGTGTCCCATAACAACTATGTACCAGTTGCAGGATGTGGATCAACCATGATAATTCAAGGGTAGTGCCAGATTAGCTTGGCAGCTGATGGTGCCATGCTAATCTGGCACTATCTTTGAATTATCATGGTCAGTCTGTCTCCTGCTGTAGTGTGCCTGGGCTAAATGGGTTAATTGCTTAAGTAATGAGCATAGATCAAATATTTGTATCCTGTGTGTGAGCGCAGGTACCATGAGCTGTACCTGAAGAGCAAGGGTAACGGGTTCAAGAACAAGCGAATCCTCATGGAGTTCATCCACAAGAGAAAGGCAGAGAAGGCCCGCACCAAGCTGCTCAGGTAAACATCTTAATTTCTAGTTCACTCTGCAAGAAATTTGTGGACATTCCCATCTCCTTTGATACTCTGGGAAAAATGTCAGATGCATTATGTTTAACTGTGTCTCTGTACAGCATTAGTAACGTGTAAGTTCTAGAACTGTGCATGCAGCTACTGGTACTATAACAATACCAGTGGTTGTATGCACAAGGGTTAAAGATTTGTTTGGGTCAGACAGGTGAACCTTGTTTTAGAGCAAGAAAACAATTTTCAGAATTGATAAGAGAAATCAGAAACATCCTGAGAATGAATTTTTTTCGCAGAACACATGTCATAATTGTTCGTGGATCCATAAATTTCTGCCGAAGAACTGCCAGGTATCTGAGGAGGAAAGTTTCTCCAAGGTGGAAGTTTGAAATTGTACTTCTTTGCTTTATTCACCAAACTGCTCATTCTCGCAAACGGTTGCGGTGTTGTGTTTTAGCTTCTGAGATTTTGACTGCCACTGATTGTTGTATGGCAGCCTGTGGGCCAGGTGGGCGCATGATTTGCCTGATGTACCATTTGCATTTCATAACAAATAAATTTGTTTTGAAAAATGTCATTACATTTGAGTACATATGCCAGGCATGGGAATTGTCCGCGAAAAACGCGGACATTCCACCCGGGGAGGGTGGGGGGGGGGGGGGTCGTCCGCGAAAGTAAAGAGGCGTCTCCGCGAAAAAAATTGTGGGTAGCAAAATGTGCAAAGCACCGGTTTAACTCTGCGGGCAGGATATGATGCGGCAGCCTGTGTCCGCGACCCGCACTGGTTACTGAGTGCGCCGCGCTGCGCAGTAAACGTAGGTGGGCAGATGCGCACTGTTTGATTTTTCGGTCCCTGGAATCGAGGCGTCGCCACCAACCAACCAACCACCCCCCCCCCCCCCCCCCCCCCATCCCCCCATTGTTTGATTTTTCAGCCCCAGGAAGGCGCCAACCCCCCCCCCCCCCTCCTCCCACCCCCCCCCCCCCCTCCTCCCTCCCCCCCCCCCCCTTGCGCAATCAAGTTTCTAATTCATTGTGTTGGTTTGTTTTTGCCACGGCGTTAAACCCAAATAACTAACTTGTTTTTTCCAGTGACCAGGCTGAGGCCCGCAGATCCAAGGTTAAGGAGGCCAGAAGGAGGCGAGAAGAGCGCATCGCTCAAAAGAAACAGGAGATGCTCAAATCCTATGCCAAGGAGGACGAGGCCTCAAAGAAATAAACTGTATGAATCGGATTGTCACTTAGTAATAAAAAATATAAAAAATTTTTTTAAAAAAAACATGTTTGCTTGTACATTTGTGTGTACGTGTTGCTCTCGGAGTGTATGTGTGAAGGGGAGAGAATCGTACAAACATTACTTTTAGGAGAGGAGTGTGGTTGATAGTTTTTTCCGAAAAGCTCTGGTTAGAGCTTGAATGTGATTAACAAAAAATTATGGTTGATGAATCTGAAAGATTAATTCAGGGCTGAAGTAATCTTGGGGGTCATGTGAATCGTAGGGGTCCGTGGATAGTACCTTTGACTAATGCAAATCCACTGCGCCATCGCGTGCGCGCAAGCGCCTATACTAAGCTCGAGACTAAATATAAGGGGGGAAACGAACGGCACACGCAAAAGACGACGCACTGTGATTCCAGAGCAGTTTCAACCCTCAACCATTCTCCTAAAACCCCAAACTGAACCAACTCGGTAGGTATTTTGCCACAAATCTGCACCAACCTTGCCCGCCGATCATAACCACTACGATAGTTTAGTATCGATGCTTTTTGCAAAGTGAAGCATTTTTGCAGACGCCCATCGTAAGGTTGAAGCTGCGCCCAGAAGTACACAACATGCTCATTTTTCATTAGTTTAAGTAAATTGGCATAGTCAATGAAATTAAAACGAGAGTGCGTCTTGCTGTCGACATGAACTTGTGACCTGTGCTGCACGCAGCAGTTTCGTTGGTAGTATAAAAGCTAGCCCGATCTACTGTGCACCCCTCCCTGACCCCCCCCCCCCCCCTCCCCGGGACTCTGATAAGATGGGTTTCAAAGTGTACCTTAGTATGTCCTGAGATGTTTAAGCAATGTTCCACTAAAATCCTTAGGAACACACCAGAGATATAGCCCATGATGCAAGGATATCCCCCCATTCATGCTCTTCGCGGATGCTAAAATGAGCTTGAGAAACATTTTCCTCTAAATAAATCATTCCAGAAGCCCAAATCAGGCATTATTATGTTAAGGCACACCTTCTGTGTCCTCTGCAAAAAACAATAAAAAATCTATTGAATCTGTGACTCACAGAGAAGTATTTGTGCACGCAGTAAATGGCTATTTCCTCAAAATCACAAAAGAAAAAAGACAAAAATAATGTGTCGGATGCCTTCAGACATTTTCTATAGCATTGGCAGTCCATTTTCAGGCTTGCATCATTAAAACAGGATGTCAAAATTATTATAAACTTCACTAGATGATGTGATCACTATGAGTGCCACATTGATTGAATTTGTATCCCTACCCCCAAGTTCTAAAAATACACAAGATTAATTATAAAAAAATACTAAAGTTATTCCATTTCATTTTGACCTCTCTTTACCCATTATGTTTAAATAATTTGAGCATAAAGTGCAAGAAAATGAGGAAAGTCGGCATCCTTTACAATACGTTTGTGGTGGTGAATGATAGCTTTTATCAATTTAAAATTGCCAACTTGAGAAACGTATGTTGTATCTGATGCCCTCAGAAATTTTGTATACAACTGATAGGTCTTTTTTAGGTTTTAATGGTTAGGATAGAGTACCGCAGTTACTCCCAACCTGCTTTTATGATGCTGTGATTCATTTAGGGACCACAGTTGCTGAATCTGCTGGCCTGCCCCCAATTTACCAGTGCGCAAAGCAGCGCAAAATGATCATAAAAATTGATTATATCATACTCCTCTGTTAAATACTTTTGTTGCCTGTTTTTTTTTAACAAAGTATGCACATTGAGCATACAATTTGTGATCATTTCATTAATTTAAACGTGACCCATCAGTTTAATTGTAATTATTTTTTGTTAAAGCATAAAAAGGAGGAAACATCTGTAAACAGGCTGTCGTTGAAGAACTTCCTTTTTAATAGAACAGCAAGACTGTAGAATACAGTCCTACGCTCCACATATTTTACGGACATTAAAGAGATCAGAAGCATGACACCTCCCTGAGATACCATCTTCCCCTGAGTTTGACAAGACTCTGAGTGTGCTATCGACTTCAATCATGCAATTCTGTTGAAGAGTACATCTTTCAGCCATCAGTAATCCTGCCTCCAAATCCAGACAGTAGAAGCTTTAGCAGCAGCCCCTGTTTACAGACTCCCCCCGCCTCACTCCCCCTCCCCCTTTTATGTTCTTAATCCAAAATAGTTACAATTAAATTGATGGGTCACATTGAAATTAATGAAATGATCACAGATTTTTAAATTCAATATGCATACTTTGTTAAGAAAACTAGAAACAAAAATATTTAAACAGAGGAGTATGACTTGAGCAATTTTTTGGGATCATTTTGCGTTCTTATGTGTACTGGTAAAATGGGGGTAGGACAGCAGATTCAGCCACTGTGGACCTGAAATGATCACAGATTTTTAAATTCAATATGCATACTTTGTTAAGAAAACTAGAAACAAAAATATTTAAACAGAGGAGTATGACTTGAGCAATTTTTTGGGATCATTTTGCGTTCTTATGTGTACTGGTAAAATGGGGGTAGGACAGCAGATTCAGCCACTGTGGACCTAAATGCATCACAGCATAATAAAATCAGGTTGGGAGTAACTCTATCCTAACCAATAAAACCTTTTTAAAAAGACCTATCAGTTGAATACAAAATTTTTGAGGGCATCAAAAACATTATTTTATTCTCTCTCTTTTTTTCGGTTTCGCGGAAATGGCCATTTACTGGGTGCACAAATACCATCACTGTGAGTCACAGATTCAATATTTCAGTTTTCATTCTGTTTTTGCTGAGGACGCAGAAGGTATTACCTGTCGCCCCTCCCAGAGTATAGGCCGTCGGCGAGAGACCTCCAGCGACTCCTGTCCTGTGCTTCTCCTTCGATTTTACTCCAGGTGGTTCCCAGTCTCTTGATGTCTGCTTGGAGGTCTCGACGCCAGGTGTTTCTCGGCCAGCCTCTTTTCCTCTTTCCCTGGGGGTTCCATGACAATGCCTGCCTAGTGATGCTGGAAACTGGCTTTCTCAGACTGTGACCAATCCATCCCCATCTTCGTCCAATTTCATTCTCTGCTGTTATCTGCTCTGTTCTCTCCCAGAGTGCTGATCTCTGGCCAGTGGATTTTCAAGATTCCTCTAAGGCAACTGTTTATGAAGATCTGTACTCTGTTGACTGTGGTTTTTGTCAACCTCCAAGTCTCTGCTCCATATAGGAGAACTGCTTTTACGTTTGAGTTGAAAATCCGGACTTTGGTGTGTTGTGACGGCTCTCTGGAACTCCACACTTTTCAGTTTCAACTGGAGAAAGGCTGCTCTGGTTTTACCGATTCGTGCTCTGACATCTGCATCGGCCGGTGCCACCTATTTTTGTCGATGATGCTCCCGAGATAGGTGAAGGACTCCACCTCCTCCAACGGGGTGCCAGCAAGCAAGTCTTCCCTGGTTGCGACGCAGAAGGTATGCCTTAACATAATATTGCCTGATTTGGACTCCTATAATAACGTCCGATTTATTTAGAGGAAAACAGTGTTTCTCACGTCTCACTTTAGGATCCGCCGTGACGGAGCGTGAATGGCCGGGGACCGTAAAAGGCCCTTGCGCCATCGGCTTCACTGTTGTGTTCCTAAGGATTTTAGGGGAAACATGGCTTAAACATCTCCGGACATTCTAAGGTACACTTTGAAACCCATCTTATTGAATATTGCGGGGGGGGGGGGGGGGGGGGGGGGGGGGGGGGGAGAACAGTGTTTCTCACGTCTCACTCACTTTAGGATCCGCGCCGTGACGGAGCGTGAATGGCCGGGGACCGTAAAAGGCCCTTGCGCCATCGGCTTCACTGGTGTGTTCCTAAGGATTTTAGGGGAAACATGGCTTAAACATCTCCGGACATTCTAAGGTACACTTTGAAACCCATCTTATTGAATATTGGGGGGGGGGGGGGGGGGGCGGGGTGCGCAGCTGCTAAGACTGGCTTATGGAGTATATACGGGTCAGTACCGTGCGTCAGTATTTCGCCCAGCCCAATAAGGTCTAATTTAACTTGTGGAGTCTGGTTTAACACTGCTCCGCAGTTGTCAATACTCTTTTCGAGTAATTCTCTTCGACTTTAGAGTAAACACGGCAGAGAAACAATGCGGGATGCCGCACTGCGGTGCATATAGGCCTCTCAGCGGCTCTCTACTATAAAGGATTTAACGCTCAACTCTGTATGTTGAAAAAGAGGTCCGAGATACTTCCGGCCACAGCTAGAACTTTATTTCTCGACTGATTCCTCCATTGTATTTAGTCTTGAGCTTATAGTATATGCGCTTGCGCGCACGCGGTGGCGCAGTGGATTTGCATTAGTCAAGCTACTAACCACGGACCCCTATGATGTGCATTGCGTGCAGTTTGTCTCGACAGAGAAGGGGTCAAATTACAGTACACGGTTTACTTTGTTGCCAGCAACATCATACAAAGTTTTTACTGCGGCATCTTTCTACTGCCGGCAACATTCAACGTGTCCTTTGAATGCCGCACGTGTTTTTTTACGATCTAGGCAGACACAAGTTACTCAGACTGACAGGAAAGTATCGCATGTGCTGCCTAGCCGCCGTGCTCAGATGGCCTTAGTTTCCTGCTCGGTGTTAAACCCAGATAACTGTTAACTAGACACTGCACATGCTGAGCTGAAAAATGTGGCTTGACTATATGTATGATACGCTCGGCGGCTCCTTTAGTATTAAGTCCTCAAGACCATACGACCGTGGTGCGAGACCTTTGGCAGCAGTACTTGACTAGTGTTTGTTATATTATAACCCTCCTCTTTCAATCACAGGTCAGTACTGTTTACAGTACTCGGTTTTGCCACCAAGGTTAGCAATGGTGAGTTGATTAGCGTTGGGATAAACCTGTATCCTGGCACTTGTTATCCCCTAAAAGGTCACAACACCCTTACGCAGTTCAAAGCAAACTTAAAAACGTAACTCCCAGACTTTAGTCGTGTAACCTTTAAGGTATTTCTGTACACACACCCTGCAGACTCTGTGTATGTTTGTGTGTGTGTCGTTTTCGAGAGTTATATTATAAATATGAGAAATGCGCCATATAAATACCATGTATTATTGAGAAAGCAGTGGAAGTGGCAGTGTATATGCTAGTCATATATGTTAGTCTCTCAGTCTGGTGACGGTCCTCAGCTATTCAGTCAAGATCCTGATCACTGAATTTTATCTTTTTGGCCTTCCGCCAGCCTGTTACGTCAATCTAGAGACAGAATTGCTGCCTTTGCATAACAAAAAAAAAAACAAAAAAAAAACCAAACAAACAAACAAACAAACCACAAAAAAAAGCCCCTCGACAGGACTGACGTACGTCCATTTTTGAGAAAAGTGAGATTTTCATTAAATATGCAAAAAGCCAGTACACACAGTGTTGAGAAAAGTGAGATTTTCTTTAAGTATGCAAAAGCCAGTACACCCACTGTTGAGAAAAGTGAGATGTTTTATTGAATAACGACGGATGAATATCTCACTTTTCCGGCTCAACACTGGGTGTACTGACTTTTGCCATGGCAAAAGCCAGTACACCCAGTGTTGGCAAAGTGAGACTGATTTTCATTTTATGACAAATCTCACTTCTCAGAAGTGGAAACACCGGCTTTCCATGTAACGGTAGATTTATGTCTTCTGCTGGCTTGGATCGGCAAATACTGTGCAGACCTGAGTTACAGTAGTTACTCGTCCATAGCCAGCCTGTCAGTGGAATGTGTTCAAATTTAAGTTTTTGGGACTGTTTCCCATGGTTAGTGCACCATCATCTATGATTTGGAAAAACTCTTGGTTACCATGCAAATTTTTCTGTCTATACAAAACATATATTCTGGTTTTGAGGTAGGTATGTGGTGCTATTAAGGAAATTGTGAGTGGATAATTCCTATATCCCCAACGCATTACAGCATGAGAAGGATCGACCATGATAATTCAAGGGTAGTGCCAGGCCCGTTAGTTTGGCGCCATAAGGCGCCAAGCTAATCTGACACTACCCTTAAATTACTGTGGTTAATCCATCACCTGCAACAGGTGCATAGTAGTTTAGTGTCGCCTCCAAAATCTGGGAAATGCAGCCTTGGGGTTTACCCACTTTGCCCCGACGTCCCACAGCAGGAGACTGATTGACCATGATAATTCAAGGGTAGTGCCAGATTAGCTTGGTGACTTAAGGCGCCAAGCTAATCTGGCACTACCCGCACTGAATTATCATGGTCAGGCTATTTCCTTCAACAGGTACATAGACATTAAGTAACACTTCCCAAATTCTGGAAATGCACTTGTGGGGTTAAATGGGTTGTTGCCGGTAATAGGGACAAGTGTTGGAGTTTAGAACACTTTATTGTCTTTGGAAGTGATACATGTTCTGACCCTCAGATGAGCAAATAAAGTCAATCTAAACAAACGTGAATGTAGTAGTTAATATAATTGAAGTCTTTTAATTTAATTCTGGGAGTTTAAGAATTGACTCATTACAGAATCTGTTTAGGAAATTTGTTTATGAAATGGCTGCATAAAAAAAAAAAAAATCATGAAATGCCTCCCAGGATATTTTTGTCATTTTGTATAATGACTGGGGTCATAGGCAAATCGGGAAACAGCATGACTTCATGGATTGATCGTAACATATATACTGATGGTCAAAACTTAAGGACCACTTTTTATCCCAGACGCATCGACAACACCACACAAATAATGTAACAATACTTGGAGTCAGTACTTTGCTAGAATGTTCACCCACCCCTCATTTGAAAAGTCACACAAGACTGGTCCAGTCAATAGTAAGTGTACCCACCGTTTGCAGCCAAGCATTCAATGCAGCGTTGAAGCATGGAGTTCACCAGGTTTCGGAGAACATGTGGGATTGCTTCCCACTCTTGATGCAGGAACTGAGTCAGCTGGGGGATGCCTTGAGATGGGGGGGGGGGGGGGGTGTGGTTGCTGACTACACGTTGCCCCAGCACGTCCCAGAGGTGCTCGATGGGAGCCAGATCAGGTGAACGAGCTGGCCACTCTGGCCATCCTCATGATGCCCCGTTAATCAAGGTACTCATCCACCACACGGGCGCGATGAGGTCGATCGTTGTCGTCATGCAGAACAGCATTGTCGCCTATGGCTTGGGAAGCTGACTGGATGAGGGGCTGCACAATCTCGTCCCGAAAGCGCAGTCCAGTCAGGGTGCCTCGGATGACGTGGAGGGAGTCCTACCTTCCCTGATGAAGCCTGCCCAGACCATGACTGAGCATCCTTCGTAGCGATCCACCTCTTGGACGCATCCATCCATGAATCGCTCGCCCTGGCGCCTCCAGACCTTCACCCTGCCGTCGTTGAAGGACACAGTGAATCGTGACTCATCAGTAGTCAGTAAACAGAACCTGAGACCACTGGAGTCTGTTCCACCTCACATCATCGTTGACGACACTAGGCGGCAACCCAGGCTCCGCCGAGCTGGAGTGAGGGGGGGGGGGGGGTTCTCACTGCTGCTCTGCATGAAGCCAGGCCAGTTTCAGTCGCGCAGACATCGGCGGACTGTGCTTCTTAGTGTTGACGTTAATGTTTGCAGCTTGCATCAGTTGATGTCGCAGAGTGGTTGACGTGACAGTTCGGTCACGCAGAGCCTCCACACAGAGGTATCTGTCCCAGTCCCTTCTGCTGGTGCAGCGCGGGCGTCCTGAGCAAGGTCGTCCGTCGTCCTGCCCTTCCAGTGCTTGGAATTGTGCCAGTAGACTCTGGATCACAGCGGAATGTGACACCTGAAGACGTCTCAGTCCCAACTTCAACGTCCGGAAATTCCATCTTGCAGCCATGCTAGCGCCCGGCCGCCTTGATCTACTGGTTTCACATGCATTTGACACGTTCATGGAAATTGCTGAATTGTTGTCTTCCCTGTACAGTGGACTGTCTAAGGTCAACTTTTAACCCATATGGATCGAAAGTACATTGTATTTTATTAGCGTACTTGCGACGATAAACAATAACACAAAAAGTGGGGTGGCCCTTAAGTTTGACCATTAGTATACATGAGATACAACAGTAAACATTTTTTTTTCTTTTTTAAGCAGAATCACACACTTTGCAAACATGGAGAATAACTGATAGTTTTCAGTGTCTCCTTTTAAAAATGTTCCCGTATGTCTTACAATATTGTTGCACTAAAATTCTAACCTTTATCATGAAATTTAAATGTAAAATGAAAGGCTATTCTGCCCTTCTTCATACTAGTGCTGGGGAGTTCCACAGCCTGCTTGTATTGGTTTTGATAAGTGGGGTAGGAACATGGCAACATTGAGAACCTGCTGTTTTCAGCAAATTTGAGCAAAGCTGGCACGTGAGATCTCTTTAAATGGGTATTGTATGTAATGAAATATGACAATAAAAAAAAAATACCCCCCAAAATATCGACTACAGATTTTGCTTTGAGACAAAAATATTCCCAAGCGGGGAATCGAACCCCGGCCGTCGCGGTGAGAGCGCGAAATCCTAACCACTAGACCACTTGGGAAGTTAAAGAACTAAGGAGTACTTACGTATATGGACCTCATTCACAATTTCTATCGGTTAAAAAAATCAGACGTAATACTTTAATCTATATTTATTTTCAACAACTTCAACCATTTTCTAGCACCTTACTAAATTATTTGAATTATTGTTTTGATAAATATCTTTTTTGCATTTAAAGAAAAAGGGCACCTGTCAAGGGAAGTTACTCTTGTTTTATTACGTCAATTTCCCAACACATGGCAAGAGAAGGCATCACAAGTCACGGATGATCGTTTAAGTTTGTTCTGCCGTTGGCTTCCTCGTCCACCGTTTGATTTGATACACTACCATGGAATATATACCGGCCCCGGCGCAGACAATTGGCTTCATGTGAGTTGTTTCCATATAATTTAAATTTGTTAAGTATCGATATATGCATAATGCAAGCAGTATCAATACAAACGTATGCACGAGCTGCGTTTACTCAATTCAAATAACCACTATGTAGACTTTTTTAGCCCTTATTATTCGGAATACACCAGTGTGTGAAATAAGTTTGAATAAAATAGTTCAAGGGTAGTGCCAGAATAGCTTGGCGCCTCAAGGCGCCAAGCTATTCTGGCACACCCTTGAACTAAAGCCATAATTGGTTTATCCTTACCTGTAAGTACTATAATGTAGCTTGCATTATATATGGCAGTGTACAAATTTAAAACGTTTAGCCTCAATATGATATGGGTTAGTAAAGAATGAATGGTAAATGTCAGGGACGTAACAAGCGGCCCGGCCATCTTTCTTTCTTTTTTGAATGTTTCTTTTTTTATTACTAATAGAGAGGGAAATAAAAATTTTAAAATATAAAAAATGCGCGCCTTTGACTTTTTTGCTGGACCAGTATATTACGTGACCTTGTGCTATGTCTCTGTACATAGAAATACTTAGTTCAAGTAGAAACGGTTGGTGGGGTGGATGGGTATGGTTTATTTGGCTACAGCTAGACCGGTTATGTTCAGAGGTTGGTTGGATCAGAGTTTTAACATCCATGGCACAAGATTGATAATTGCACATCAAACTGAAACAAAACATTGCCTGTATTTACAGGGGTTTTTTTTTAAACACAAATAACTACTTATTACCTTGCGCATGCAGCTACTGTAAGCGGGTGAATTAATACATGACTTTGGTTTACTTGCAGATTGTGCTGCGAATGTGGCACACAGATCGAACCTAACCCCAGTAACATGTGCGTTGCCTGCCTGCGTACGAAAGAGGACATCACGGTAGGCATACCAAAACAGGGCATCCTGCACTTTTGCCACAGCTGTGAAAGGTATAATATACAATCATTTCCTCTTCACCTAACTGCTGTGACGATTCGAGTTATTAAATTTGGCTTTAAGTTTGTTCTAAGATGCATCAGTATGATCACTGTCAGATTGATTCTACCTCTCTGGATGGTCGCACGAGACGTTTTTGCTCAAGTATTTCGATTTTTGGTCTCCTCCCCTGCAAAAGCACTGTATCTATACGGTTTCTATATATCTATACGCTAGCACAGAGTTTAACCCCAAAGCTGCATTTCCCAAAGTTTGGAAGTATCCCCTAACGACTGCACTTGCAGGAGATGGATCGACCATGATAATTCAAGGATAGTGCCAGATTAGCTTGGCGCCTGTCAGCGCCAAGCTAATCTGGCACTACCCTTGGATTATCATGGTCGATCCATCTCCAGCTGTAGTGCATCTGGGCTAAATTGGTTAACCCATTTAGTTCCAGATATAAAGCTGTTCTTTTAAATGCCATTGTTTCATTTTCAAGGTTATGTTCAGTGATGAAATGACTTTTGATGGTGTAGTACCATCTTTATCACAGCCCGTTGGAAGTGAGGTAGACACACACTGCTTGTTGGTTTGGGTGTCAGTTTCAACTTTCATCATGTTTATCCGGAGTGTAGTTGCCTTCATTTGCTTACAGTGTTGTTTTGCTTTGTTTTTATAACTATTTTCATATTTTAGGTATCTACAGCCACCTACAACGTGGATTGTGGCCCAGCATGAATCAAGAGAGTTGCTGTCAGTGTGTCTGAAGAAACTGAAGGGATTGAGCAAGGTAGGGCAGGAATCCCAGGAAGCAAAAGGTCACCGGGCTGCAGTTGGCCTGCATGCCACTGTGATGTTGGCTCAATTATCCTTTGCTCACTGGGATCATGATTATCTTTGTATTTTTAACCCCTTTAGGATACTGCCAGTGGATGCAGATTGTGCTTTAATAATCATGATTTCAGCATCAAAGACCCCCAACCATCCAAAGAATATGAATACAAAAGTGGTTTCAGCAAGAGTCATAGATCCTCATGAGCCCTCGCATCTGCAGGGGCTCATGAGGATCTATACTTCTTGCAGTTGGGTGGTGTTCAGTTATTCTCAGCAATGAAGGATTTTATATAATATTAAAATACTGGGAATTGCAGGTTAATGCGAACACTAAAAGTATCACATAAGTTTACACTTGTTAAAGAATTTGAATCTTTTTCTTTGCAGGTGCGACTGGTGGATGCAGGGTTTGTGTGGACAGAGCCGCATTCACAGCGAATCAAGGTCAAGCTGACCATCCAGAAAGAGGTGTGTATAGTGTGATCATTATGTCATTGAGTGTGTATGTTTCACACAATGTTACGATTGTGGTTGTGTTATCCTGTGAGAGCGTACATGTGGTAACGATCCGATGTTTATTTGAGCTATCACGGTTATGATTCACGTGCCTTTTTAGTAAGTTTTTCTTTTGTTCGTGAGTAGAGCCGATTTCGTTTTGTTGTGTTTAGTCCGGTGCGTTCTAGAAGGGTCGCACTGTCTAGTGGCCTCGTAAGTGTCACGTTGGTTAGTTGACATCGCAACAATTTCGCTACTTTTTGTTTTCCTGTGCGCGTGTATTGAGCAACTTTTATTTTGTTTTGGGAATGTTCTCGTACCTTTATAGAGCTACCAGGTGATAGGGATACCATACTTTTATGTGACTTAATTATACGTTAGAATTTAGAGCTGAAGTAAGCAGCCGTGTTTTTGTAGCCTGTTATAGTTTTTTCTGGAAAGTTCATGTTAATGAGTTTCGGCTGCGTGTTTCGTTCTGATTGGTTGAGTTGTATGATTTCCATAGAAGATTCTAGATTTTCGTAGTATTTATAAGGAGGGCCCTGGGAAAGCCAGGAGTACATTGTCTTGCTTTGTCAGTTGTAGAGACACGCAGTTTATTGCGAGAGACGCCGTGTATGAGAAACTTTTGAGTTGTAGTGTGGACATAGCAAAAGAGACTTTGTATCAGTAGTTTGTGCATTTGAAAGTGCACTACTGTGTGGATATCACATCGCTGAATTAAATATTGTTGGAACTGTTACTCCAGTATTGTCTACATCCTTAAGCCACGTGTGACGGATTGCAGCTGAACGAGGTTTACTTTAAAGAACTCTACGTGCGTGTCTGTCTGGTGTGTTTATCATACTTTGACTACAACTCCACCACGTAACACACAAGCGTGCATATTATGTTCAGCTCTTAGCATATCGTAAAGTGCCTTTTTTGGTCTTGATTCAGAAATGGTGCCACATTAGAACAAAGAATTAGGGAGAAGTCTGCATTCAGAAAGTATGGTTTCATGAAGATAGCGTGACAAGAATAGTAGTGACATTCAGAGTTATAAGAATGTCCCGGGACAGACTTTTCTTTTTTTGTGAATATGTAGGATCAGTGAACTTTTTCAGAATGACATTACATGTATTTTTTTTCATTTTTCAGATTTTTTGTGTGAGCAGATGTGTGCACAAATGCATAGATCTCAGTCTATGTTTTGATTGATGTTAAATAGCGCTGAGTTGGTATACCTCTCCCTGTGCCTAGGTGATATGCACCAGCAGCGCCATTGATGCTATTTTTGCACCTGACCGGTCACTTGGACCGGTCCTGCGCACCAGATCGGTTTAGAACGTGTGCACTCTGCACTTGTAATGAGCAATCTCGGAGAAAGAATCTTGTGATGTTTGATTGCTGCAAAATAATCTGAATAAAGAATAAGCCCTTTCCCATATCATAGTGCAATCCGGAGCAGCAGTAATGCATCCTTGCGCTAGCACGAGATATTACACAATTTGGCTTATTTGAAAAATAGCTTTTTTTTCCTCAATAGTGGTGATTTTGCGACATCTGCATCACTTTGCGGCAGAAAGCACCATCAGGAATACGCAAGTTCTGACGAGAATGAAATACCCCGGGAGACCTATGTTTTTCCGGTGGGGACTTATGCCCTCTAACATTTTGTGCGAAGGGGCCATGAGCAATATAGGCTGTGCAGATTAAACCGCTACAGGCAGAAAGTGAAACACAAGTATGTTAGCATGGTTGCCCACCGACCAGGACCATACTTCTAAAACCGGAACCGAACCATTTTTTGGCTGCGATCACAATCTTCCAGGGGAACGTATGAGACCACACTACAAGTGCAGTTGCCTACCTGCGCATACATAGGACCAGTCCGAGCAACGGGACAGGTGCAAAATCGCAGTAATGGCACCACTGGTGCGTTTAACCTAGGTATAGGGTGAGGTATACCAACTCAGCTTCAGTAGCACCTAAACAAACCTGTGCTTAGCCATAGAATTGTGCATCATGACACATTTATTGTTTGGGTCTGCAGCAGGTTTACATGCTATTGGTCACATCTTTTATACAGCAGAATGGTTTGGAGCAGCCTGCTTTTTTTTGCAAGAAAAAGAGATCTTAAAGTAAATGACGTGTGTTTTTTGAAGTCCTAAAAGGGCCAAAAGTGTCATCTGTCATTAAAGACGGTCCTTCAGGTGGCTACAGCCACCTGAAGGATGGTCTTTAATGATAGGTGGTCTCTCACAATGGTCTCTAAAAATACCTTCTGCTATACCTTTTCAGGTGATGACCGGAGCGGTGCTGCAGCAGGTGTTTGTGGTGGAATTCACCGTACAGAGCCACATGTGTGATGCATGTCACCGCGTGGAGGCCAAGGACTTTTGGAGAGCAGTTGCGCAGGTCAGGCAAAAGGTGGGTACAGCTTCTGTTTGGCGTTTGGTTTTGCACTAGAACCTGTTTTGAACAAGCACCCTTTTTGCAAGAAAATGGAGGTCTTAAAAGACAGATGCAAAAAGTGTCACCTGTCATTAACCCATATCATACTGCGGCTGAAACTCTTCAAATTTGTACCCCACCCGGGTCTGCCCTGGGGGACTTGGGTGGGGTTAGGTATTTTTTAGTTCCCAGGGTCACCCTGGTCAGCCCCACAGGGTGGGGTTTTCTCTCTATTCTGGGGCATGTGTTTCTGTCTACCTGAGGTCCATTCACCTGTATTTGCCTTTTTTAAACTCTCCCTACTGTCTGCACTGCCTGTAGCTCTTGATATTGGATGTGTGTTGCTAAATGGTCTTAGCTTTATTTAGGCCCAATGTGTTAGGTTTATTTAATGTGTTTGACCGGCTGGCGACATACATTCAATGTTCTGTTTAGTTGGTTGTTTTTTTTCACAAGCAGTGCAGGCACGTCCTGAGAAAGCCTTGTTGCTGTCGGGACGTTAAGCAATGTACAATCAATCAATCTTCAAATTTGTACACTGAGAATATGCAAGCTACATTATAGTACTTACAGATAAGGATATAGACCAATGGCTTTAGTTCAAGGGTGGTGCCAGAATAGCTTGGCATCTAGAGGCGCCAAGCTATTCTGGCACTACCCTTGAACTATTTTAGTCAAACTTATTTCACACACTGGTGTATTCCGAATGATAAGGGTTAAAGACCATCATGTACCACCTACAGCCATGGAGGATAACCCATAAAGCCCTGACATGGTACAACAGGATGTGGGTCGACCATGATAGTTCAAGAGTGGTGTCAGAATAGCTTGGCACCACCCTTGAACTATCATGGTCGATCAGTCTCCAGACAGTGATGTAGACTTCAAAAGATTTTTTTTTTTTTTAAATGATGATAACATCCTCCGGATGCAATGATTTAAGTTATCCCTCAAAGAAAGCGTATTATGTTATTTATTAGCATCTGTTTGTCTGAAGTGGTCACCTTTTGGTTTTTGCAAGTCACCTTGTTATTCTAGTTATACAGAAGAAGAAAATAACTATTTGTCAAATACGTTTGTCTTGTAGGCAGAGCACAAGAAGACATTTTTCTACCTGGAGCAGCTGATCCTGAAACACAAAGCTCACAACAACACTGTCAACATCAAGCCTCAAGCAGGTGAGCATAAAACGACTTCTGTGTATAGCTGAGCTGTCAGGCGGTATATATAAATGTGCACGCAGTCCTAATACATCATTAGATTCCTAGCTGTCGGGGTGAAAGATTAGCGCCACCTGCACTGCAGCTGTAACCGAAGGTGTACTTTTAGGACCTGACCCTTTAACTTCGGCGTATGACAAGGTTGATAATAACAAGAATCAGATATAAGAACTGCTTTTCTTTCCTCAAAACACAGTAATGTCATTGGTAAGTGTTTTTCGAAAAAATACATTTTAGAGAAAAATGCATTTTTCTTTAAAAGGTATTTTTTCGAAAAATACTTACCGATGACATGACAAATGGGAGTGTCTACTACGTGCTCAAATTCTAGCCTACGAACCCGTTGTGTGCACACACAACCCGGGAGGCACTCGGGGAACCCTCCAGAGGGGCCAAGAGTTGTCTCCCGGACCTGCCTATCCGGTTCCGAGTCACCTGACTCGCCAGTCAGATACTAGGCTCACCAGCGGCAAGCGGGGCAGGTGGGAGGGTCCTCCGTGTCATGTCATCGGTAAGTATTTTTCGAAAAAATACCTTTTAAAGAAAAATGCATTTATTTCATCAAAAACATTACCGATGACATGACAAATGGGAGAATCACGAATAGGAGGAGGGTGCCGCCCCGGTACTACCGGAGACCAAGACCGTCCTCCCATTGCTAATTCCCAGGTAACGAGCTAGGTGCGTACCTACGGCGCCTGCTGCGCCGGGAGGGAGTGCTGTGCCACCGTGAGGTCCCCCAACAAGGCGAGGTTGTCTCGCTGTCCCGCCAGATCCCGAAGGTAGAAACGAGCGAAGGTAGATTCTGCTCGCCAGCCCACCGCGGCCACGATGTCCTTGACAGCGCAGTTCCGATCGAATGCGACGCTCGTGGCCATGGCGCGTACTTCGTGTGCGCGGATCTTCAGTCTCTGCGCTACGCGTGGGGAGAGATCCATGTATGCCGATCGTATTACCCAGCGCAGCCAGGAGGAGATCGTCTGGGCTGTGATATCAGTCTTGCCCTGGCGTATGGGCAGGAAGAGGCGGGAGCGCCCTCTACGGGTAACTTTGGTACGGCGCAGGTAGATGCGTAGGGCACGCACGGGATCCTGTCGCCGAGTCTCCGGAGAGCAGGCAGGCCCTCCCAGGGGCCGCAAGGTGATGATCTGTGGAGCAGTTAGGGGTGACCTTGTTTTGGCAATAAAGCTGGGATCCGTTAAGAGCTGCACGGAGCGATCTGCCCTGAACTGGAGGCAGTCTGGGCGGGTAGAAAGAGCGTGTAGCTCGCTAACTCTGGACGCGGTGGCCAAGGCTAGAAGGAAGCAGGTCTTGCGTGTCACATTTGCCAGAGGGGCTAGAGCGAGAGGCTCGAACTGGGAAGAATTCAGCCACGTCAGGACCCAAGGTAGGTCCCAGCGAGGAACGAGAGAACGCTGAGTCGGACGTTGGAGGCTGAAGCTGGACATGAGGTCGGAGAGGTCCTTACAGGCGCCGGGGTCTGGAAGGCCGAGATGACGGTACGTGTCGGCGACCATGGATAAGTATCCCCTGATGGTGATGGGCGCCAAACCTTGGACCTCGAAGAGCCATAGGAGAAAGTCCGCTAGCTGTGGGTTAGTCAGTCCGGTGGGTAGGAGGCGACGGGCGTCGCACCAGGCACACAAGACGCGCCACTTCCCTTCGTAAACACGCCGGGTGGAAGGCTTGCGGGCTGCAGCGATTGCCTCCACTGCTGCACCAGAGAAGCCTCGAGCGGTGAGGGCGCGCTGCACAACCTCCAGGCGTGAAGAGACAGGCGTTCGGGACAAGGGTGGAAGAGAGCCTGCCTGGGCTGCTTGAGCATGGAACGGGGCGTGGGAAGGTGCAGGGGAGGAGAGGTGGCGAGGTTGAGTAGGTCGGTGGTCCAGGACCGGGCCCAAGCCAGCGGGGCGACCAGAAGCAGGACTGCGTTGCTCCCTCGAAGTTTGTGGAGGACCTTGGGAATGAGGACTGTTGGGGGGTACGCGTAAGCGATGAGGCCGTCCCAAGGAATCGAGAGGGCATCGACTGCCCAGGCCAGCGGGTCTGGAACCGGGGAGACGAAGAGGGGAAGCTGGTGGTTCCACCTCGTAGCAAAGAGGTCGATTAAGGGAGTCTCCCAACGGGCGCAGATCATCTGGAAGATATCCGGGCGCAACGTCCATTCTGTGTGGAGCAACTGGCCGCGGCGAGAGAGCGAGTCCGCCAACACATTCAAGTGGCCAGGAATGTGTCGTGCGAGGAGTGTAATGTCGCGTTCCTCGGCCCAGCGCATCAAACGGAAGAGGAGCATACAGAGGTCGGGAGATCGGGTGCCCCCCTGTCTCTGGATGTAGGCCACCACCGTCGAGTTGTCGGAGAGGACGAGAAGCCGCTGGTTCCTGAGCTGGTTCTCCCAAACGAAGAGGGCTTGCCAGACTGCCTGCAGCTCTAACCAATTGCTGTGCTTGTCCGCAAACTCCGGGGGCCAGAGGCCGGAAGCCGAGGAGAATTGAGGAAGCAGGTGGGCTCCCCACCCCGAGAGGCTCGCGTCGACACACAGGGAGAGGTGCGGGGGGGGGGGGAGGACAAAGGGACTCCCGAAGCCAACCAAGCCGTGTCGGTCCAGCGTAGAAGGTGAGGGCGAACCAGGGGGGAAACCGGGACCAGGTGGGTAAGGTCGCCAGAAGAGGGTCTCCAGAGAAGCAGGAGGTGCAGCTGAAGGGGGCGGGCGTAGAGGCGACCCAGGGGGAGAAGGTCCGCCGCTGCGTTGATCAGTCCGAGGAGTTGAAGCCAAACTCGGGCGGGAGCTGCTTCCTGCTGAGCTAGCTGGTTGGCGAAGGTGGCCAACTTCCGAATCCGGGGATCCGGGAGGCGAACAACGTTGAGATCGGTGGCAAAATCCATTCCGAGATGAATGAAGCGGCGCGAGGGCGTGAGATCTGACTTCCCGACGTTGAGGAGGAACCCCAGTCGCGACAGCAGACGCATCAGAGTATCCCTGTCCTCTTCCAAGACGGACTCGACGTGGTTTCTCAGGAAGAGATCGTCGAGGTAGTTGGACATAGGGCTGAGAGACGACTGCCGTGCCTTGGCCATAACTGCATCCATCAAGCGGGTGAAGACCCAGGGGCTGAGGTTGAGGCCGAAGGGTAGGGCTCGAAACTGGTAAATGGTTCCATCGAACGCGAAGCGCAGATACCTCTGGGCGGCCGGATGTATGGGTACGTGTAGGTAAGCGTCGGAGAGATCCAGGCTGACGGCGTAATCCATGGGTCGCACCGCGGTACGCAGGGCTCGGGCCGTCTCCATGTGGAAGGAAGGAGCCACGATGAAGCGATTTAGGGCTGAGAGGTCGATCACTGGGCGCCACTTGCCGCCAGGCTTGGGGACGACGAAAAGTCTGCTGTAAAATCCCAGCGAGTCTGCGCGGCGCACAACCTCTGTGGCATCCTTCCTCAAGAGAGAGTCGACTTCCCCCCGTAGGGCGCACTCCTTGAGCGGGTCTGCGGGGATCTCGGTCCACAGCGGAGTCGTACGCAGAGGAGGAGGGGAACGAAAGGAGATCCGTAGGCCGCCGGAAACAGTGTCTAAAATCCACGGGTCTTCTGGAATCAGTAATCGCCACTCGTCGCTGAAGAGGGCGAGCCTGCCGCCGACTGGAGGACCCGAGACGGCCGGCGGAGGCGGAGGAGGGGAGGAGTCACTGAGCCCGCCCGCGCCCAGGGCAACGGGCGGGACGGGGCCAAGCGGGGGCGGGGGCGTTAGCTTGGCCGGGGCGACCGAAGGCGGGGCGACGGCGACGCAGGGACTGCAGCTGGGTTGTTGACGTCGGGGCGACGGGTCTGGAGATCCGCAGGGGGCGACCCACGGCCTTGCGGGCTGACTGAAAGCGCCGAGGAACAGACTTGGGAGGCCACCTGTCCTCATTGGAATCCTTGACGGCTTGCCAGGTGTCACCAAAGAGAAGGGGTCCCCCGAGGGGGGCCCGACGCAGCTGGGTCTTCAGGTCGGCAGGCATTCCCCGGCAGGCCTGCAGGACAGCGTCGCGGCGGAGTAAATCACAATTGGCGGCTGCAGCCATAGCGTTGACCGAAGAGTGATACGCGGCGCGGCTGGCCGCTTCAGCGAGGACGAGGAGGTCGCCAAGAAGGGGGGTCAGGGACGGGTGCCACGAATCTTCCACGCGCCGGAGGAAGGCTTGCGTAAGGAGCTCCATGAAGCCGGCGCAGGCCAAGGAATTCCTGACAAGCGAAGCCGTCTTGTCCAAACCCGCGGGGAGCGCGCGTCTGAGTGCAGAGGCCCCACCCGCCTGAACCACGGCGGCTGGATCCACCGGAGGGAGAGGGCAGAGGAAGGCCTGGGAATGGCCTGCGTACCACTGCTGGCGGAAGTACATATCGAGGTCCGGAGGCCATCTGTGGTCCGAGAAGAAATTACTGTCTCTTGAGTCAGACAACAGGTGGGCCGAGAACACATCCCGAAGCTCACGAAAGGAGGGGGGCTGAGGGAGAGTCTTGAACTTCTTTACCTGTCTACCCGCGTCGACGAAGGCAGAAGGCTTCCTCTTCAGGGGGGGGGATGGAGGGCAGTCCGCTGCCGGAAGCGTGGCGGAGATGAGGCGAGCGACCTCGTCGAGGGCCAGAAGCACCTCTGTGCGGGAGGAGGCCGGTAACCCGTGGGCTGTCGACGCATCCGAAGGAGAGAGCGGCGAAGGAGAGCGGCTGAGACCTCCGAGGAGAACTGAGATGGAATCATCAGGGAGAAGACTCAACGAATCGTCGTCCACGCCGCCGAGAGCCGTCGAAGAGGGACGGCGACCGTGACTCCGAGAGCGAGCAGCTCGACGAGGACGAGGGGAGCCATAAGGCGCCGAAGCACGCAGGGGAGAGCGACGTCCGCGACGGCGACGCGACGCACTAGAGGAGCGGGAACGGCGGCGGCGACCAGACGAGCGACTACGAGCTGGAGACCATGATCCCCGGGAACGAAGAGGAAGGAAAGAGACCGGGCGAGGGGAAGGGGAACGGGCGGGACGAGGCAGACGGCGGGGAACGTGGGACGAACGCCGCGAAGAGGTAGAGCGCGAAGGTCCATGGTCCAGATGACGAGAAGAATCCCGAACTGTACGACGCTCACACGAAGGAGCGCGAGAGTGGTGGTCAGACTTCGATCGCAAGGAGGAACTGGACACAGGTAGTGGTGTGGTGAGTGTGCGCGAATGTCTCCGCGAGCCGGACTCTGTGGCGAGGCGGGCTCACAGCGGCCGAGGGGGATCCAAGGCCTTCCTAGGAGACGAGTGGGGACCGGTTGACCATGGACGGCGCGAGGCACGTCTCTCCGAACTGACCTCTGTCTCGAGATGGGTTCTCTGCCTGTCGTAAGGCTTGGTCCAAGCGCGTTCCCTCCTGGGAATCCGCGCCTCGAACTCCCGACTCCGCACACTACCTTGCTGTGTCCGCTGTGGAGATCTTTCCAGACTGGGGCCATCGGGGGCAAGAGCGGTCGGTGTGTCTGAGATGACAGCCGGCACTTCCGCAGGTCTTGCAACAGGCACAAGTGTCGGGCGTTCACGTCGGTAGAAGCTCCAAAGTTGGACCCAGCGGAGCTCCGGCCAGACGGCGCAAACGTCACAAGAACGCTCAGATGTACAGCCGACACACGGCAGGCAGACCTTGTGCGAATCCGAGGGCCACTGGAAACCTCCACACTGCGTGCAGGTCATCAGGAGGGCACTGCAACACACCAAACAAACAACGTGCCGGTACGTGGTCGAGACCAGCAGGGCTCGTCCTACCATGGGGAACCGTACCGAACGATATGGACAAACGGGCTGTGCCCCCAGGCTACACTGTTATAGCGCCCGAAGCTAAGCTTGCGTCTTTAGAACAAAGCCTACCCCAGCCAGGCTGGAGAGGAATGTGCGCCAAACGACAATAGGTTTAGTTTAGTTTAGTTATATGGGTTTAACGCCGCGCAGGCGACTAAGGCCATCACACGGCGGGCCAAACGACAATAGGGACGAAAGGCCGTGCCCCCAGGCAATAATGCTGTAGCGCTCTAAGCTAAGAGTGCGCTCTCGAAACAAGCATACCCCAGCCAGGCCGGAGATGCAACATGAGCCACGCGCCGCAGCTGGTTTAAACAATGCTCCCCGAAGGCTACCAGGGGAAGCCAGTAATTTCACCCCAAAAGGGGAAAGGCGAGGGCACCAGGGCCCCGCCGAGCTAAGAGTCCCCGCTCAACGAAACCCACACAACACGAACAAGGTAGAGTCCAAAGGCACAGGCCGGTACCCCGCCCGGGGACCGGCTCCGGGCCCAACTAACTATCCTACCTCTCTGCCGAAGCGGTAGCGGGAGAAGAGACGTCCATGTCGCCACCGGCGAAAAGGCGGGAACCAGCAGGTCCGCCAAGCGAAGCCAACCAAGGAGGACGCCAAGCGAAGAAGCGCAAGCGAAGCTGCAGCGAAGCAAGAAGCGAAGCAGAAGCGAAGCAACAGGCGAAGCCAAAGTCACGGCGAACTCGAGCACCAAGACCGACCGGTCGAAGGGAGCGCGAGGCTAGAACACGTCCGAAGGTCGTGAGCCTACGTAGCTGACTGGCGAGTCAGGTGACTCGGAACCGGATAGGCAGGTCCGGGAGACAACTCTTGGCCCCTCTGGAGGGTTCCCCGAGTGCCTCCCGGGTTGTGTGTGCACACAACGGGTTCGTAGGCTAGAATTTGAGCACGTAGTAGACACTCCCATTTGTCATGTCATCGGTAATGTTTTTGATGAAATAAATTCATTTTTGGAGTCGCACTTACATTTTTCTGTGTTATTATGTCATAGTTATTGCTAATAGAGGTTGTCCCTAATCCAGTGGTAAGTCAGATATTGCATGTACTTCAAACATTCATTGATTCAGCTCTCTCCATCTCCAAGAGGCATATATTCTCAGCCCCTGCAGCTGCAGGGGCTCATGTCATGAGAATATATCCCTCTTACTCTCATTTTTCATAAACACCTCTTGCCTTCATTGACATTCACAGTATGACTACAAGGACCCTTGCCGCAGTCATCAGGGTGATCCAGCAAAACAATCTCTCTAGTCCTTGCCATAAAGGGGCCTAACCCACAGTCTTGGATCTAATTCTGATTTATTCTAATTTCTATTCACTTGTAACAAACTTTGAATATAAGAACACAAAAGTGTTAGGTCATGTGGTATCTTATCACATTTGAACTTGCTGTATATCCATCAAAATATGTTTCTTTGAAATTTCTGTCAATTTTGACAACTGTGCATTTTTGCTTTGCAGATGGGCTAGACTTTTTCTACTCCAAGCAGGATGACGCTCGCAAAATGGTGGATTTTTTTATGGCAGTGGTGCCATGCAGGTATTGATATATTTTTGGATTGGATGTGTGTGTGCCAACCTGCTTGTTACCACCTCGAAAAATATGATTTTGAAAATATTAAAATTAGTTTCTTTTAGTTAGTGATGTGATGTAAAATGATGTCCTTAACCCTTTGGGTGTTGGCAGTGATTTTAGTCGCGATGATTCCAGCATGAATCATCATGACTAAAACCGCTACCGACACCCAAAGGGTTAAGTAGTTTACCTATATATAACCTTTGGGCTGTCGGAAGTGCTTTTAATCATGGCGATTCCTGCAGTCGCTGCAACTAAAAGCACTATTGATATCCAATGGCTTATGACACTACAGCAGGAGATGGATTGGCCAAGATAATTCATGGATGGTGCCAAATTAGTCCTACTCCTACACCCCAGAGACTTCCAACTTTGCCCTCCAGCATGTGATGGATATTCCCAAGTATGAATACCTATTCTGTCATCTCATGCCATTCTTTTCTACAGATTCAACACAGCCAAAGAACTGGTTTCCCACGATCCCAGGAATAACACGTACAACTACAAACACACATTCTCTGTGGAGATTGTGCCTATCTGTAAGGTACGTGCTCTCCAGCCATAGTCAGTATTTACACATTCAATCTTTAACCCTTTTCATCCTGATACACTACTGCTTGAAATTTGTTCGACTATGATAGTTTAGGGGTGGTGCCAGAATAGCTTGGCGCCAAGCTATTCTGGCAACACCCTTGAACTAAAATGGTTGATGATCTCCTCAACTGTAATGTAGACTTCATAGGACAGTAAGCAAATTTTGTACATACATCAGCCCCAGGATGTCATGGATTAAGCCTGCCACTTGTGCCAGATATACTTCACAGGAAAACTTAGCCTTTCCAAAGCCACCACAGCAACTAAATAATTTATACATTCGCAGTGAGGAGTTTTGTCCCCCTAGAGGTCAGTTTTCCAGGGTAAAGTTCATAGTACTTTCAACACACTTTAACCCATATCATACGGAGGCTAAAAGCTTCAAATTTGAACACTGCCATATGCAAGCTACATTATACTACTTACAGATAAGGATATAGATCAAAGGCTTTAGTTCAAGGGTGGTGCCAGAATAGCTTGACGCCAAGCTCTTCTGGCACTACCCTTGAACTATTTTAGTCAAACTTATTTCACACACTTATGTATTCTGAGTGATAAGGGCTAAACAAGAGCCACCACAGCAACTAAATAATTTATACATTCGTGATGAGTTTTGTCCCCCAGAGGTCAGTTTTCCAGGGTAAAGTTAATAGTGCATTCAACACACTTTAAGCCTCCTTGTTGCGTGCAGTCACCAGTGCTGTGTCACCAGTTTTGTGTACAGTATCAGTGACTACTGGTGTTATAGGGGTTATCACACCATAAGGGATCACGGATCAGTCTTGATACAACTTCACAGGTAGTGCCTGATTAGTTTGTTGCCTTTTCAGGACCTATAGAATCTGAGTCCTTTGGCTGTCAGTAGCACTTTTTGTTGCGATGATTCCTTCAGGAATCATCGCGTCAAAAAGCTCTACCGACAGCCAAAGGTTAAGAATTTGACTTTTGCATGTTTACGTACCCCACACACCCCCCTTTGTTTTTTCTTTCAATTTTGGGCTCATGTGCGAAGCAAAAGTGAGTCTATGTTCTGGGCCAGTGGTCGTCTGTCATCCGTCCGCCGTCGTCTGTGGTAAACTTTAACGTTGGCATTTTCTCGGTAACTATTCAAGCTACAGACTTCAAACTTGGCCCAAGGATACTTTGTGGCAAGATCTTTCTAAATATGACATACCAATTTCAGTGACCTCTCACAAAGGTCAAGGGATTAAGAAATATATCAAAAATAGCTATTTTTGCACATAATTTATTTTTTCTCAAATACTATTCACAACTTCAAACCCAAACTTGGTACAAAGATACCTGATGATAAGACCTTTCTATGCATACTAATTTGGTTGATCCCTCGGAAAGGTCAAGGGTCACGAGCTCAAGAAATGGGTCCAAAATCGCCATATTTTGACAAAAGATGTTTTTTCTCAAATACTATTCACAATTTCAAACACAAACTTGCTACAGAGATACCTGATGATAAGGCCTATCTATGCATACTAATTTGGATGACCCCTTGAAAAAGGTCAAGGGTAACAAGAGGTCGACAAATGTGTATAAAATGCCAATAATTGCAGTTATTGTCAACATTTTTGCAAACTTTTCAATCAAATTTGGCACAAGGGTAGCTGATGATAAGACCTTCCTATGTATCCTAATTTAGTCGACTCATCACAAAGGTCAAGGGTCACGGGGGTTTCACAGATGTGTGAAAACGTTAAATTTTGAGGAAACATGGATTTTGTTAGTGCAGAAGCCATCCCTTTACTTATTGTCAGACGTGTGGATCGGTCATACACGTAGTAAAATTTTAAATTTTTTTTTTGTACTTTAGATGTTGGCTTTTGCTCGTATACGTTTCCAGAAAATGGTTGGCTATGCTTCCTGCTCCTCCTTCTCTTCCATACCCCCACCTGGGTCTGCCCTGGGGGACTTGGGTGGGGTTAACTATTTTTAGTTCCCAGGGTCACCCTGGTCATCCCCACAGGGTGGGTTTTCCTCTCTATTCTGGGGCATGTGTTTCTGTCTACCCTTTGTCCATTCACCTGTATTTGCTTTTTTAAAACTCTTCCTACTGTCTGCACTGCCTGTAGCTCTTGATATTGGATGTGTGTTGCTAAATGGTCTTAGCTTTATTTAGGCCCCATGTGTTATGTTTATTTAATGTATTGGACCGGCTGGCGACATACATTCAATGTTCTGTTTAGTTTTTTTTTCACAAGCAGTGCAGGCACGTCCTGAGAAAGTCTTGTTGCTGTCGGGACGTTAAGCAATGTACAATCAATCAATCCTTCTCTTCTATACCCACATCATCAGCACCATCCTGAAATACCCACCCCTTCCCTTTTGCTCGTCCACATTGCTCAAGTTTGTTTTACATGTTTTTCTCTTTCAGGACAATATTGTGTGCCTTCCTCAGAAGGTGGCGCAGTCGCTGGGTAACATTAACCCCTTGCTTGTGTGTACCCGCATCACCACCAACATTCACTTGATCGACCCAGCAACACTGCAGAGTAAGTGCAGAACTCGTTATCACCTGGTGTTATTGCCTGTTGTATGCATGTAGATTTATAGATGTGCTGATCTTTGATTTTGGCCCTTATGTCTTGCGGTCTTGACCCTTCTTCTATCGGTAGTGTGTTTGGTCGAGATGATTCCTCCTGAAGGAATCTCCTTGACCAGACATGCTGTTGACAGCTGAAGGGTTAAGGTTGAGAATGACAGAACTGCCTGTTTTCCATGAGAAAAATACATTTTTGTCCTGAAAACTGTAGACCTAATGGAATAAGTGCAGAGCTGTCATCTTATACTCTTGACTGCTGTGTGTGTGTATGCTGCTCAGTAATTTTGAACCTGGTGGCTTCACCCTTTTGGCGTTAATTCTAACCCTTAAAACCCTGACAGACTAACAGCAGTTGGATCAACAATGATATTTCAAGGGTGGTGTCAGAATAGCTTGGCACCTTGAGGCGCCAAGCTATTCTGACACCATCCTTGAACTATCATGGTCAGTCATTCTGACCTAGACCTGAGAGGATGTCTCTGAAATTTGATAACTTCATCCTCAAGGCTTAATGGGTTAATTTTGAGATTGTGTTTGCAGCTGCTGAGTTGAGCAGTCAGGTGTACTGGCGTTCACCGTTCACGGCGCTGGTGGGGCCCAAACAAATGACAGAATTCATGGTGATGGATCTCGAGCGGATCGATGGAAAGAACAAACCACACAGGGAACCTTTTTCTCACAAGGTATGATTACTTCACTTGAATGCAGCAGAACCTGTTCTGAGTTATCACTATTATAAGAGATCAACTGTCATTTGAAGACCATCACTTTGGCCACTTTAATGATGGTCTTGAAAGAAGTTGAGCTCCGAATAGGTTCTTCAGTATTTTAGTTTTCACATGGTAAAGATACTGCCCCAAGCATTTGTGTGTTAAATCACTGTAAGAAGCCTTTTATTTTCTCAAAATCTTTACCGATGGCATTACTATTAGGAATGGTTCGCTTAGCATACCAATTTTAGCCCCAAAAGCTCATTGTGTACACCACAACCGGGGAGGTGACTCTAGCAGAGTTGCCAACCACTACGGAATTTCCGTAGTTTACTACGGAAGTAGATGTGTTACTACGGAGCTACGGAAGTAGTAAAAATACTACGGAAAAGCAAAATCAATAGTTAAAATTTTTGTTAAGGTTCGTTGAGCGCCTGTGGCTACAGTGTAGGCTGCCGGCCGAGTCAAGGTCACGCTCACCCAACTAAGTTACTGATCACAGCTTCCAGTGCATGTTAGGCTTTGAACTAATC
Source organism: Semisulcospira habei (assembly GCA_036245525.1). Lineage (NCBI taxonomy): Eukaryota > Metazoa > Mollusca > Gastropoda > Semisulcospiridae > Semisulcospira > Semisulcospira habei. Next base: position 168,703,778 of record BTPG01000001.1, on the reverse strand, counting down.
ATTGTGAAGCCGGTTGGAATGCAACCAATCAAAATGCGCATGCTTTGACGTACAACCCTGTTCACACCGTTTGCCAGAAAGCCATCAGTTAAGATTTGTTCATGCCGCCAAAACGAAAACGGTCTTTAGACAGTGCTACAGCAAGTCATAGTGAAGCGAAGAAACAAAAGCCGAAGATCTCTGCACAAGAATATCGTAAGGAGTACACCGACAAATTTCCATGCATACAAGAATGCAAGCGTTCAAAGCACAGCGTTTTTTGTGCGGTTTCCTTTACGGAGTTTAGCATCATGCATGGAGGATTAAATGATGTGACCCGGCACGTCAGTGGAAGTCGCCACAAAAGCCGATGCCATTGTGATCCAGAAAAATTTGTGCCATCAAAGTCTCTTCCCGTTTTTTTTCAAAGAAACAGGCTTATCTGTCATCCAGGCTGAAACGCTGTTTACCACTTTTGTAGCGGAACACAATCTACCTGCATCCGTAGCGGACCATTTCAACAACTTGTGCAAAAAAAGTTTCCGGATTCTAAAGTGGCATAGGATTTTGAGGCTGCGCTTATTCTCAAGACCAACATGCAGCGTGTGCCCTGCTATGAAACGAAACTGTCAGAAATAGTGTTGAAGAAATGTAAGGCAGCAACGAGGACTGCCCTGTCTAAGTGATCCCCAGATTGAAGCTTGTGCTTGTCCAGCATTGCAAGTATGTCATGAAGCTGCTGTGCTTATAAAGTCTTTTCCAAGTATGGCACTTTGTCAGTGTTTTTTTTATGTCATTAAATGTCATGTGTATTCTGCCTGCCTTTGTTTGTGTTTGTGTATAGTTACATTAGTAATGCATCGCAGCGACGCGCATTGACTACTGAAATTGACGCGCATTGACTACTGAGATTGTCATGAAACTACTGAAATTCTACATTTTGACTACTGAAAAAAAAATTTGGGGTTGGCAACTCTGCTCTAGGGAGTCGTTACCAAGAGACCCTGAGTAGCCTCCCCTACCTCCCTATCCGGTGGCACGCTCACCGTTTCCTGCCAGTCTCTAAGCTTAGCTACACCTAACCGCTCTAGGATATGCCATGATGGGGGTTCGTCCCCTAAGGATTTGCAGGCATTAGGAGCTCAGTTCCCCCGCAAGGAGAAAGTTGGGCCTCTCGCACCCCCACCAGGAAAATGGAGAGCCCAGGCAGCAGAAGCAGGAGACCACCCCTCTGTGACGACAGCACCCGCCAGCCTTAGGCCAAACCAGCGCCTAGACCAGGCCGCACCAAGGGTGCACCTCTCAGAGCGGGACAGGAAATTAAGCCGCCGACTGAACAGGCCACGAACACAGACTTCCACCGAGACCGAAGCTTGCCACGGAGAGGAAACAAGCTCAGTCAGTACTTATAGCCGACGAGATGTGGTTCCTCGTTGAGTGCGCGACCCCGAAGCACCACCCCCCGGCCCTAGGAGCGTAGAGAGGGACTCCCAGCGGCCTCGTCCCCTGCGTTCAAAAGAGCGACTGCAGCAGTTGGGGACAGGGCGCTACAGATACCTCCCACGAGGGAACGTCTCCACTTCCCGCTCCTCGTCGGACCGGTGGACAAGTTCAGGCACGTCGCAGCGGCGGACCTCTCCGCGACACATGATCTCAGAAGCACCCAGGAGCAGCCGATCTTCCGGCCGGACCTTCAGGGACCGTTCTACCTCGAGGGCGCGGCCTCGACGTCAGCACTGGGACCGCTCGGATAGCAGTCGCAGGACGGATTCAGCCTCCCTTCGGAGACGGCCCAGCTCTCGCCAGCAGTCCACGACGGTTCACGGGAACAGACTCTCCTCCATCGCATACTCACCACTCCTTGGACGAGGTGTCCCGGCTCATCGTGTCATTCCTCCCTCCAGAGTACTGCCCTCCGTCGCCACCCCTGAAGAGGAAGGCCTCGGCAATGGTGGACGCACCGCAGCAGCCCAAGCGCGTCAAGTCGCTCCCTCAACTGGCAGGCTTTAGGGACCTAGTGCAGGCATGCTCGGCTCACCTGTGACAGGACAGCTTTGGAGACCAGGGCTTCTTCTCAGGCTCGCGATGGCCAGAGGGGATGGATTTCGCCTTCCATCAGCAGTGGTATACAGGTCACTCCCAGGCGTTTTCCTGTGCCCTACCGGCGGTGGACAATGACACGCTGTTGCAGGCAGGGGCACCCCGCAGCCGATGGACACTGATACAAGGTTTGTACAGGACGGCTACCTTGGTCTACAACTCTCTAGCGTGCGCGGGATTCTTTGAGATGGTGACGCAGTCCGTGGTCAAGTGTCTGGAGAACACCTGGGACCTCTCGGCTTCGGCTCCTCTGCACGGGATACACACAGTGTGGGTAGCGGCGAATAGGGCGGCGTACCACACCTCGGCCAACTCCATGGAGGCGGCCGCCAACTGCGACCTGATGCGACGGGACGAGTTGCTGGGACGCTGCCTCTCCCTCCCGGCTTCGGTGAAGTCACAGCTGCTGCCAGGCTACTATTCGGACCGACTTGGCAGACGGTAAAGGAGACAATGAAGGAACTCTGGCCCGCCACGGCAGGATCCGTCTCCACCACCTTTCAGTCAGCCCGCAGAACTGGGTCTCGCCCTGCAGTTCGTCAGACCCCCATCCTCCTGCCCTCCCCGAGGTTGCGGGGGAACCCTCCCCCTACCCGTGCACTCGCGCGCTTTCTCCGCACCCTCCACTGCCTGGTCCAGAGGTGCCTGAAAGCGAGGGCGCGGCCAGGCTCGCTGACTTGACCCCCACCATCCCGCCGATTCCTGTAGGGTCTCCGGTCGGCGGGAGGCTAGCTCTCCACAGCAGCGCGTGGCAGAAGCTATTTTAGGACGACCCATGGATTCTTTCGACTGTCAAGGAGGGCCTGAGGATCTCCTTCCAGTCGCACCCCCCCCCCCCCCCCCCCCCCCCCTTTGCGACACTTTTCCCTGTGGACACGATTACCGTGGGATCAGGACAAGGCGACAGCGCTGCACGGCGAAGGGAGAGCACTACTCCAGAAGGAGGCCACGGTGGTCTCAGACCCCGACTCCCCGGCCTTCTACGGTCACCTCTTCCTCGTCCCCAAACCCGGAGGCAAGTGGCGCCCATTAATCGACCTTTCGGTGCTAAACAAGTACATTTCAGCCCCACGCTTCAGGATGGAAACAGCCAGAGCATTGATTTCGCCGTGAGCCTCGACCTAGTAGACGTATATCTTCACCTACCCATCCATCCGGCGTCGCGGCGTTACCTGCGCTTTGCATTCCCTGGGGTGATATATCAGTTTTGGGCCCTACCGTTTGGACTAAACCTCAGCTCGTGGGTTTTCACCAGGATTATAGACGGAGTTGTCTCAAAGTTTCGACAAGCGGCCTCCAGTCCAGCCTCCAACTACCTGGATGACCTACTCCTCCGGAACCAGATGGCGAAAACATTGGAGGAGGACAGAGATTCCTTGCTGACTCTGCTCCGCCGACTTGGATTCCTGGTTAACGGAGGCAAGTCCGACCTGACACAGTCACGCAGGTTTATCCACCTAGGCATGGAGTTCCTGACCGACATCAACCGGGTACGACTCCCCGAAGGGCGGATACAGAAGATAGAGGAGGCGGCACTCACAGTCTCTCGCACGGAAGCTCTCCCGGCCAGTGCCTGGCTCCAGCTTCTGGGCCTACTAAGCGCTGCAGTAGATCTCCTAACCCTAGGCAGACTCTACTCTCGACCAATACAGCTGCATCTGCTCTTGCACTGGCGCCTCTCCTCAGGCGACCTGGCAACCCTGGTGCCGGTGTCGCCATTGGTCAAGTCTCTTCTCCAGCGGTGAACGGACAGTGCCTGGCTAGCATCGGGGGTACACCTCTTCTCCCCTCCGCCTCAGCTCTCCATCTGCACGGACGCTAGCCTCTCAGGCTGGGGAGCTCACTTGCTACCAGAGTTGTCTCAGCCTCGGGCAGCTGAACGAGGGAACACGCAGACAGACCTATCAACTGGCTGGAGATGAAGGTGGTGTGGGTGGCACTCTTCGGATGGGAGGAAAGACTCGCGCAACAGGAGGTACTGGTGCTGTCCAACAACTCAACGGTCGTGGTCTACATTCAGAACCAGGGGGGAACGCGCGCACCCTCTCTTTGCATCCTCATGTACCAAGTCCTCCGGTGGTGCAAGGATTGGGGCATCACTCTGCAGGCGCGGCACATCCCAGGCCATCTCAATGTACTCGCGGACTCCCTCTCGCAACAGGGCCAGCTGCTTCCCGCAGAGTGGTTGCTATGCCCAGATATCTTCCAGCTACTTTGCGCATGTTTGGAGACACCGATGATCTGACCTCTTTGCCACAAGGTGGAACAAGAAGCTGCCTCTTTGTCTCCCCCATACCGGATCCACAAGCCTGGGCTGTAGACACGCTCTCCATTCCGTGGGACGGACTCCTTGCATACACAGTGCTGGTACCAAAGGTGCTTCAGTAGCTCAGGGGTGGTAAACGATCCTGATCCTCGTAGCCTCTTTCAGCTGGACCAGGAGCTGGACCACAGACCTCCTGAGCCTCGCTACGGACCCCCCACTGAAGCTCACCACACCGCGTACGATGCTTAAGCAGCCCCGGCAGCAACTGTTCATCCGTGCCCGGAACGACTGCTGCTACATGCTTGGAGATTGTCAGGCAGGCCCTCGCAGCAAGAGGCTTCTCGGGTGCGGCAGTGGAAGCGGTCGCAGCGGCTTGGAGGTTCTCTACCCGTAATGTCTATGAAGGAAGTGCCGAGTACTCCAGGCCTGGTGCACCGCAGAGCGACTCGCCCCCACGGACCTGACTAACCCCCAATTGGCCAAGTTCTTTCTGTGGTTATTCTCCAAGCAGAACCGGGCTCCATCACCATCTGAGGTTACCTGCGATGATGGCGGACACTTATCGACACCTGGGACGGCTGGACCCGGGTGCCTGCAAGGACCTCTCGGATCTGATGGCACACTTCGATCTGCAATGGCCGGCTTCACACTCGTTGATTCCTCGCTGGGACTTGTCCTGGGTGCTCACCTGGCTCAAACTCGGATCGATTCGAGCCCCTACCACTCGCACGGCTTGGAGACCTAACCAGAAAGACTTGCTTCCTGCTCGCCCTCGCTACAGCCTCTCGGGTTAGTAAGATACATGCCTTCTCGGTGCTGCCCTACTGTCTCCAACTCAGGGCCAATGGTTCGGTGCAGCTCCTCACCGACCCTACGTTTCTGGCCAAGAACCGCCTTCCTACGTCCGCGCCACAAGTATTGACTGTTCATTACACTCGGAGCGATGGACCGGTCCTGAGTCCCGTCTTCAGGACTCTGTCAGGGCGCTTAAAGTATACCTGCGCAGAACTAAGCCACTAAGACAAGGGCGCTCACGCCTATTCCTGCCCTTAGCTTCCGGGCAGACGAGACATCTCGGCACAGATGATCTCGGCACAGACGATCTCTTCCTGGCTACGCTGGGTCATCCAGTCGGCGTACAAAGAGCTCTCCCCAGAGCAGGCCAGGACAATGCGCATCCGGGCGCACGAAGTCAGAGCAGTCAGAGCAGTGGCTGCGAGCATCGCCTTTGACCGCAACTGCGCAGTGAGGGACATTGTGGCGGCCCGTGGGTTGGCGGGCCGAGTCTAGCTTCGCCCGCTTCTACCTGCGAGACCTATCCAGCCAGCGTGACAACCTGACCCTAGTGGGGGACATATTCGGCAGTGCAGCACTCCCTCCCGGCGCCATAGGTTACGCCAAGCTAAAATTGTCAGGAGTGGGCACGTAGGGTGGGGCCTCGATAATTATGCGCGGAGGCGCTCGGGCATGAAACAGGTGTACCGAGATATGCGGCACCCTCTTCTTATTCACCATCCTTCCTAATAGTAATGCCATCGGTAAAGATTTTGAGAAAATAAAAGGATTTGTTTTTTCAAAATAGAACACACCAATGAAGTACACCGAGTCCAAGGAGAAGTCTAACCCAAGGCAAAAAGCACAAAGTTTGTAGTAAAAACCACAGAAGAAACCGGTAAAAAACCGTAGCAAGGCAAAAGCCCGACCGTCCACGGTCAAGCTAAGAGTGAAACTGAGGTGAGTTCATCACACGCGTGCCGGGATAGGTTGGTAAGGGGAGGCCACCCGGGCTCCTATTCCTGGATCCCCGGTGTCTCCTCCCCAGTTGTGTAGGGGACACAACTTTGGGCTGAAATCGTTAGGCTATAGAGTGTATTCCATATAGTAATGCCATCGGTAAGTATTTTTCCAAAAAATGCATTTTAGAAAAAAAATTTATTTTTCTCTAAAATGTTGTTTTTTTTAAAAATACTTACCGATGGCATTACTCACTGGTCCCTCCCTCCTACCCCGCTTGCCGCAGTGGAGCTAAGGCTCAGAGACTGGCGGGAAATGGTGAGCGTGCCACTGGATAGGGAGGTACGGGAGGCTACTCGGGGTCTCTTGGTAACAACTCCCTAGAGTCACCTCCCCGGTTGTGGTGTACACGAGTTTTTGGGGGCTAAAATTGGTATGCTAAGCGAACCATTTCTAATAGTAATGCCATCGGTAAGTATTTTTCGGAAAAAATACATCTTAGAGAAAAATACATTTTTCAGTGGTAGATAGGGCTTTCATTTTTAGAGCAATCAGCTCATTGTCCTTATGTGAATGTGTCACGAGAAAGATTGATTGCTGACATATTTTTTCTTTCTTTTTCGGGGGGGGGGGGGGGGGGGGGGGGTGTTTACGAACAGCTGTTTCTGGACAAATATTTGCATTGCAAGGTTTCATAACTGACTATAATAATGCTTGTGCTTATGTTATAAAAGAAATCCTTTTTCTTGACTGAAACATGGCAGAGGAGCTGTATACTATCATGTTTCATGTTGATTCTTGTTGTGTCTCCAGCATCTGTTGGTGGATGTCTGGGTTGCCAGGATGAGCGACCTTGGGGTCAACGATCAACAGTACCACACACGCTCTCACCTTGGACATCTCCTGCGTGTGGGGGACACAGTCCTGGGGTATGTGGCTTTCTGTGATAATTTTAACACGCTGAGCCAGATGGTTAAAGTTCCTAAATTTGAGAGTGCCTAATTTAAGAATTCCTAAATTTGGGAGTCACCCTTGGAAGACTTCATACATGCTGATTGTTCAAGGGTGGTGCCAGAATAGCTTGGCATCTCAAGGCCTCAAGCTATTCTGGCACCACCTTTGAACTGCCCGTGGTCAATCCTGTTGTCACGTCTCAGGTCTGAAAGTATAAAATAACAGGTGGATGCAAACAAAAGATTGTTGTAGTTTGGAAACTTGAACGCTTGGATGCAAAAACATTATTTAACTCCTTACACCCAGAGGACAAAATTATCACATTTTTGTAGATATCCTCTGAGGTGTATATCATAGTTCAGGAGACAGATCGACCATGATATTTCAAGGTTGGTGTCAGAATAGCTTGGCGCCTACAGGCAGGCGCCAAGCTATTCTGACACCAACCTTGAAATATCATGGTCGATCCGCATCCTGTCATAGCCTTTCAGGGCTGTATGGGTTATTCAGGATGCTGTTTAAGGTGGAGGCTGCATATCATACGAACTGTCCTGTGTAATAAAACAGTTTTGGAACATGAACATAGCTTTTAGATTTGACTGGAATCAGTAAGACCTCACAGCTCTTGGCGGAACCAGTCTTTGATGGTGGCATTTTTTTTTTTTCCTCCAACGGTCTAGGTTTGACTTCACCTGCTCCAACCTGAACCATGCTCAATTCGAGAAGCTGAGAGAGGACAGGGTGCCAGACGTGGTAAGAATGCCTTTTTGTTTTCTCAAAACAACATTACCGATGACATTACTGTTAGGAATACTGTCTCGCTAGCCTAATTTTAGCCCAAAATTGAGGTTGTGTGCCTTTAAGGAGGGAAGGTATCAGGGGGCGCTATCTGCTAGGCAGAGCCACGGTAGCCTCCCTTCCCTCCATATCCGGAACGCGGTCACCTGATTCGCCATTCTGTCTCTTCGCTGAGCCGTGGAAGGTTGTATGCCCTACCTAGCTCCGTTCAGGCTTCGTTCTCTCGCGACTTTGTCTTCTTCGAGTTCGTGGTTGGAGGTTGACGGGTTACTACTGGCTTGTGAGCTTCCTGCTGCAGAGTGGGCTTCTGTTCCGGCTGCAGTGTCGACCGGGCTGTGCCTTCTCATCCTTGGCGGGACTTTGCGGCCTTTTTTCGGGGGCCCTCGTCCTCCGTCCTTCACGGTGGTAACCTCCTTCTTTCTACCATGACCAGGTAAGCATTGTAGCTTGTGGTTAGTGCCCTCGGCCGACGCTACGGATGCAGTAGCACTGAGCAGAGGCGCTCGTAGTGTGACCGTTAGTGCGGTTCGTTTTTATGACGTGGAAGAGAAAAGTGTACAGGCGGCAGGACCGGTTCTAGCGACCGGTCGGGGGTGAATTAGCAACAAGGGCGCTGCTAACTCAACCTTACCGGGCGGAACTAGTCTGAGAGATTCCGTTGTAGCCACATGTACAGGTCCTTCTTCCTTGCTTGAAAGCGTGTTTTCTTGCTCTATGTATTCCAGTTGGCAAGTTCGTACCTGCACGAGATGCGCAGACTTCCAGTGGCCGAGTGATGCCCACGACGTCTGTCTTCCGTGCACTGGCTGTTCCCCCACCCACCCTTGCGACGTCTGCACCACCTGGGAGGAGGAGCAGTGGTCGCAACTGCGGCGTTTCTACCGGCGGAAGCGTCCGAAGAGGGCCGCTCCGTCTACTTTGGTGGAGGAAACACCGAGAGCTCTCACGATGCGGGACGCACATGCGGATCCGGAGCCTCACGCTCCTGACGGAGGGTTCGTCAGCTCGCTGGGGTTACTTGACACCGAGCATGGCCAACGAAGTACTCCGACATCTGTGTTTGTCAGCTCGCCGGCAGGTCCTGACCCCGAGCTTGGCCAACACCGGGCGCCTACAGGGTTTGTCGGCTCGCTGGGTCCCACCGAGTCTGACCGACAACGCCCGCGGGACCGCAACGCGTCTACGACCGTGAGAAGCTCCGTTGACAAGCACAAGTCTTCTGGTGCGGAGGTCAGTGCCTTAGTTAACACTAAGAGTAAAAAACCAACCAAATTCACATTAGCGAGTGTAGTTAAGGTGCCTCCTGTTTTGGCCCCCTCGGCCCGGCCCCTGGCGCAGGGGGAGGTGACTGTTTTTCAGAGACCACGCGGGCAAAGCTCCCGCGCTTCTAATGGCTCCCGTGACTCGCAATTCGCTCGCTCCGAACGCCATTCTTCTCACTCCGTTGGCGGGTCTTCCCGCTCGCGCTCGACTTCCAGAGGGCGCCGAGCGCCTAGGAGGCTCAGCCCTCTTACCGACCGGCGTACTTCGTATTCTCACCGGGATAGAGGTCTCCGTCATCGTTCACCGCACCGCTCGACCTATCGACCCCGGTCCCGTTCGCCCTCTCCATCCCGGAGCCAGCGTTCCCGCTTCCACCGGACTTACTCCCCCCGTCGCCGTTCTTCCCCGCGGCCGCGCTCCCCTCTGCACCACTCCGCTTCGAGACGTCCAGCGACGAGGTTTTCCCCGACGTCCCGCTCACCCCTTGGTTCTGCGCGACGGGTCCGTTCTCCTCCCAGCGCTACAGTGACACAACGCGAGTTCGGCAGCGACGTTTCCAGTGTTGGTGTCCGACCTTCCCCTCCTCAGGGGTCGGATCCAGTTATGGAGGACGACGCTCTCAGCCTCGTTCCTGAGGGTTCGATGTCAGCATTTCTGCGTAACGATGCGTCCGACGCGTCCGGACACTCCCCCCTCTCGGACGACGCTGGTGTTCGACAGCCTTCCCTCAGTCATAAGATGGAGACCCTCCGAGCCTTGGATGAAGCGGCTCGCCTTATCGCGGCCTCCCTTCCTCCGGAGGACTGCCCACCTTCACCGCCGGTCAAGAGAAAAGCTTCTGCCTTTGTGGATGCGGCCAGCCTGACCAAGCGGTTCAAGTCTCTCCCTCAGCCTCCAGGGTTCCGAGACCTACGTGACGCCCTGTCGTCGCACCTTCGTACGAATTCCTTTGGGGACGCAGGTTTCTTTTCGGACAACAGGTGGCCCGCTGATCTACAGATCGCCTTTCAGCAGCGCTGGTACGCGGGTCATTCGCAGTCCTTCTCCTGTCAGCTACCGGAGCTGGACGCCCAGGCCCTCTCCTTCGCTGGCTCCCCTCGTCCGGGTCCCGTCATCCCAGGCCTCGACAAGACAGCTACCCTTGTACGGAATGCCCTCGCTACAGCGGGATTCCTCGACTTGGTGACCCAAACTATCGTTCGCCGTGTGGAAGAAGCCTGGAACCCTGTGACCTCTCCTTTTCTGGCGGACATCCTATCCTTAGCAGTGGCAGGCAACCAGGCGGCGTTTCACTCCGCTGTAAACTCCATGACGGCCGCGGCCAACTGCGACCTGATGCGACGTGATGCTCTTCTCCGTTCCTGTGATCTTCCCCCGGACTTGAAGAAGCAGCTTCGACAGGCGCCGCTTGGAGGGGAACTGCTGTTCGGGCCCACCTGGCAGGCGGTGAAGGAAGCCAACAAGGACTTGTGGCCCAGCCGACCGGCGCCCCACCGCTTTCGAGTTCCCCGCAAGGCCGAGGGTCGTGCCCTGCGGTCCGCCAGACCCGCTCCCCGCCCCCCTACAGTGCGCGGACGTCTCCCTCCTCGCGCCCCAGCCTTTGGGCGCGCTCGCCTTCGCCCCGACGCGACTCCCGCCCCCGCCCCCTCCCCCACCTGGCCCCGGCCCGGCCGCCGCCCAGGGAGGGGCAGGGCCCACTGACGCTTATCCTCCTCCGCCGCCGCCGACCGCTTCCCTTTCTCCGGTCGGCGGGAGGCTGGCGCGCCACAGCCAGGCGTGGCACGCGCTGTTCCCGGACAACGCCTGGGTGCTTTCTACCGTCTCCGAAGGCCTTCGGATCGCCTTTCGGTCGCCGCCCCCACTCCGTCGCTCCCCCGTTTGGACCCCTGTGCCCTCCGACCTAGACAGGGCCGCTGCTCTTCGCGACGAGGTGCACTCCCTACTTCTAAAGACGGCGACGGAAGTGGTTTCGCAGCCCAACTCCCCTGCCTTTTACAGCCGCCTTTTCGTTGTGCCCAAGCCAGGCGGCAAGTGGAGACCGGTCATCGATCTCTCCGCCTTGAACAAGTTCATCGTTGCCCCCCCCTTCCACATGGAGACGGCCCGAGCTCTTCGGGCCGCGGTGCAGCCGATGGACTTTGCCGTCAGCCTGGATCTCTCGGATGCCTACCTTCACGTGCCGGTTCACCCTTCGTCCCGACGGTATCTACGCTTTGCTTTTGCAGGAGTGATTTACCAGTTCCGAGTGTTGCCCTTCGGTCTCAACCTCAGCCCATGGGTGTTCACGCGCATCATGGATGCAGTCGTCGCCCGGGCCAGAATGACGTCGTCCAGCCCGACGTCGAACTACCTCGACGACCTCCTCCTACGGAACCAGTCGGTCACGGCCTTGACCAGGGATCGAGATGCGCTGCTGCACCTCCTCGACAATCTCGGCTTCCTGCTGAACTGGGGCAAGTCCGACCTGGTGCCATCCCGCCACTTTGTCCATCTGGGTATGGAGTTTCGCACAGACTGCAACCTTGTTCGCCTGCCGGGACCACGCATACAGAAGCTGGCGTCCCTCGCCCTGCACCTCGCGCAGACTCGCTCGGCTACCGCCAGAGTGTGGCTACAGCTCCTTGGCCTGATGAGTGCGGCGGCGGACTTACTCCACCTGGGTCGCCTTTACTACCGTCCCCTTCAGCTCCATCTCCTCTTACACTGGCGGCCGTCTTCGGGCGCCCTGGAGACGATGGTACCAGTTCCCTTGATGCTGCTGCCGCATCTTCGTCGATGGGCGGATCCTGCCTGGCTGGCGTCGGGAGTCCCCCTCTACACACCTTCCCCCCGACTGTCACTTTGCGTCGACGCGAGCAGCTCCGGCTGGGGAGCTCACATACTTCCGATGTTCACCACGGCCTCCGGCATTTGGACCTCGGACCTAGCGACGCGACACATCAACTGGTTGGAGCTCCAGGCGGTTTGGCAAGCACTCCTCGCCTGGGAACCTCGCCTGCGTCGTCAGGAGCTTCTCGTCCTGTCCGACAACTCCACAGTCGTCGCCTACCTTCAGAAGCAGGGCGGGACTCGCTCCCCGTCTCTTTGCATCCTTCTTTACCAGATACTTCGGTGGTGCGAGGACTGCGGCATTTCCCTCAGAGCCAGACACATCCCGGGCCATCTCAATGTCCTGGCAGACTCCCTCTCTCGACGCGGGCAACTTCTCCACACCGAGTGGACACTCCGACCAGACATCTTTCGGATGATTTGCGACCGCTGGGAGACGCCCATGATCGACCTCTTTGCCACGAGATGGAACCACCAACTTCCACTCTTCGTCTCCCCCATCCCAGATCCTCAAGCCTGGGCGGTCGATGCTCTCTCCATTCCCTGGGACGGCCTCATCGCGTACGCCTACCCACCGGCGGTCCTCGTTCCCAAGGTCCTGCTCAAGCTCAGAGGTTGCAACACGGTTCTGTACCTAGTGGCCCCCTTCTCCTGGTCCCGGTCCTGGACAACCGACCTCCTGAACCTGGCGTCGGCCCCCCCACTACAGCTGCCCACTCCGCCATCGATGCTCAAGCAGCCCCGGCAGGACCTGTTCCACCCGTGCCCCGAGCGTCTCCTCCTACACGCCTGGAGATTGTGCGGCAAGCCCTCACCAATAGAGGTTTCTCAAGTACGGCGGTGGATGCGATCGCTACAGCCCGCAGGCGATCCACTAGGCGAGTTTACGAGGGGAAATGGCGCGTTCTCTGCGACTGGTGCGCCGCCGAACGACTCTCACCCACGGATCTGACGGTTCCCCAGCTAGCGGAATTCTTCCTCTGGCTCTTCAATGATCAGCGGTTGGCCCCCATTACCATTCGCGGCTATCTGGCTATGATAGCCGACACGTACCGGCACCTGGGACACCCCGACCCTGGCGCCTGCAAAGACCTGGCTGATCTGATGGCACACTTCGGCCTTCATCGACCAACCTCCCGCTCCCTTGTGCCGAGATGGGACCTACCCTGGATACTGACGTGGCTCAACACTAGCCGCTTCGAGCCTTTGCAGCTGGCGCAACTGGCGGATGTGACGCGGAAGACATGCTTCCTACTAGCCCTCGCCACTGCGGCCAGGGTCAGCGAGCTTCACGCCTTCTCGACCCATCCATCGTGCCTACAGTTCCGGGCGGACGGTTCGCTACAACTGCTGCCGGACCCGAACTTCCTGGCCAAGACACGGCTTCCACTAGCCGCCCCACAAGTGGTCTCCATACAAGCACTGAGGGGACCTAGCTTCTCCCGGGACTCCAGACAACAAGATCCGGTGAGAGCAGTGCGTATTTACTTGCGCAGGACCAAGCCTCTGCGCAGGGGCCGCACCCGCCTTTTCCTTCCTTTGTCTCCAGGTAGAAATGACATTACGGCCCAAACGATCTCCGCCTGGCTCCGTTGGGTGATACGCTCCGCATACCACGACCTCGCCCCTGACACCGCCACGCATCTGAACATCAGGGCGCATGAGGTACGAGCCATGGCGGCGAGCCTTGCATTCGACCGCAACTGTGCAGTCAAAGACATTGTGGCGGCCGTAGGCTGGCGTTCAGAGTCAACCTTCGCCAGATTCTACCTGAGGGACCTCTCCGGCCAGCGCGAGAACCTGTCGCTGGTGGGGGATGTCACGGCAGCACAACACTCCCTCCCGGCACCCCGGGTGCCGTAGGTATTCTTCGCTAAAATTATCGGGAGGTTGTGCCTGGGAGGGCGGGTCTCGGGGACCTAATAGTTTGCTTAGGGACGTAATTTGCGGCACCCACCGCCTCATCGACATTCTTCCTAACAGTAATGTCATCGGTAATGTTGTTTTGAGAAAACAAATGTATTTTTCTCTAAAATAAATTTTTTTGAAAAATACTTACCGATGACATTACTCGGAGGACCCTCCCACCTACCCCGCTGCCGCTGGCTCGCTACGATACAGCATGGCGAATCAGGTGACCGCGTTCCGGATATGGAGGGAAGGGAGGCTACCGTGGCTCTGCCTAGCAGATAGCGCCCCCTGATACCTTCCCTCCTTAAAGGCACACAACCTCAATTTTGGGCTAAAATTAGGCTAGCGAGACAGTATTCCTAACAGTAATGTCATCGGTAAGTATTTTTCAAAAAAATTTATTTTAGAGAAAAATACATTTTTCCTTCTTTTTTTTTGGGGGGGGATACTTTTTTTTGTACCATGGGTGTCAATCTTCAGTCTTAAGGTCCCGCCAGACATGGCGATTTTGAGGCCGATTTTTGAGCAGTTTCCATAACCGTTTCAATCGGAGTGTGATCGGGCCGGACTACAAAAACGTGTGCACTGCCACACGTTGCTGATTTAGCTGACCGGTTTAAACCGGAAGGTCAAGGTCACTAACAGCTTCCTGGTCTCTGATTGGTTGAAGCTTACAATCAGGGCCGATTCGTGTTGCAAAAATAGAGCAGGCTCTAAACACAATATTCCCAGCTGATCTGGATCAAATCGGATGCAAAGAGGCATTCTGACATCATCCGCTCGCAACCGGATTGAGATCTGCTACAAAATCGGGGCACAATCGGCATGTGTGGCGGCGCCTTTAGAGACTGATTTGACATATTCAGAGTATCAACATTTTGGTACAGCAAAAACACAGACATTAGTCACCCCGTTCCATCTGCAAGAGGCAAGGAATCTCATGAGATCTTTCGGCCATGGGGGTTCATGAGAATTTATGTCTCTGGTTTTGTGAATCCGCCAGAGTTGTGTTCGCAGCTTGAGTTACTCTTCCTTTGTTGACTCTTCAGGTGAACAGAGAGCTTGTTTGTTTTCTGGCACATAAGTAACCTGTTTTGGGCAACTGCCTTTTTCACAAGAAAAAGTGGTCTTAACCCATTTTGCTACAGCTGGAGGTGGTTCCACCATTATAATTCAAGGGTAGTGCCAGATTAGCTTGGCACCTGATGGCACCAAGCTAATCTGGCACTACCCTTGAATTATAATGGTTGATTAATCACATGCAACTGTTGTAAGGTGACACCTCCAAAATTTGGGAAATGTGGCCTTGGAGTTAAATGTGTTAACCCTTATCATTCGGAATACACCAGTGCATGAAAGAAGTTTGACTAAAATAGTTCAAGGGTAGTGCCAGAATAGCTTGGCGCCTAGAGGCGCCAAGATATTCTGGCACTACCCTTGAACTAAAGCCTTTGGTCTATATCCTTATCTGTAAGTACTATAATGTAGCTTGCATATGGCAGTGTACAAATTTGAAGCTTTTAGCCTCGGTAGGATATGGGTTAATAGACAGGTGCTCTGTCAAGAGAAGTCTTGAAGGGCAACAAGTGTCACCTGTCATTAAAGACCATTATTTAAGTGGCCACAGCCACGTAAATGATGGTCTTTAATGACAGTTGATCTCTCAGAAGGTTGACCTCTTAAAATTTTGTATGAACATTTCCCCTTTTCAGTTGCTGGTGAGGAAGGTGTTTGATCGTAGCAAGCGCAGCAAACGCAGAATCTGGAAACTGAAGCGCATGGCGGAGGATGCAGAGACGGAGAGCATGGATAGGTAAGAGACACATTTGTTTCTTCAAAAACATTACCGATGACATGACCTTATGGGAGATGTCTACTACTTACGCAATTCTAGCCTAAGAGCTCGTTGTGTTACCACACAACCCGGGAGGCACTCGGGGAACCCCGAGGGGGCCGAGAGTTATCTCCCGATACTTCCCATCTGGGACAGAGTACCCATAGTCCTTCAGTCAGTCTACTTAGGCTTACGCTGTTCAGACGTGTTTGCTCTAGCCTACGGACTTAGGATTTTCGACCGGGTCGCCGGTCGTCGACGGCCTTGGTTCTTCGCTTGAATTCTTCTTCGTCCGTCCTCCCTGTGCCTCGCATGGCTCTGGTGTCCCCTTTTCGTTGGCAGCTGCCCGTTGGCTGCTTGTTTCCGGCCTGGGCTGTGCTGTCTGCTTCGCTGTGACTTCGCCGCGCGTGCCTTGGTTGAGATTTTCTCCCCCCTTCCCCGGTCCCGTTCCGGGAAAAGGTAAGGTAGTTGGGTTGGCCCTCGGCCGGTCCCCGCGCTGGGCACTGGTTGAGCAGGCTCGAAGGCGGTCTTCTTCGGCGCGGTTGCTTTGCGCCAAGATCCTTGACTTTTACTTGGCGGGCCTCGCGCCCGTTCCCTATCTCCTTCCGTGTTGGTGTGTCATTATTGTTTAACAGGGTCAAAATCTCCCTTTCTCAAGTGAGGGCGTTTACGCGTGAGGAAAGGAATGAGACGTTTTTAGCTGGAACGGTCATTCTTAAACGGCTCAGATCCACAGGTGGTCAGCTTCGTTTTCCAAGATGGCGTCTAGCGATGCAGAGCACCTTTTCCTCGCGGTTAAAACCTCTACTGGAATGGGAGTGGTGGGAAAGCTCGGTGACAGTTAAGTCTAACTTTATTCGGGCGCTTACCTACTCACTTATTCCTTACCTACTCTTTTTGTACCTTGTGGGGTTCGGGGAATGTGTTACGCTCCAGCCTTTCCTTGACGCATTGCGTTGGTGAGTGTGGCGAGAGCCGACGCTTACTTCGGTACTGTGTCGGTCACGTATGCCTGTTTTGCGTAATGCAGCCCTGTTACCTTACTCGGGGGCTTATTAGGTACACGATTTGGCTGGTGGGTGAACATTCTTGTGCACTTTTATACTTGGCATCACATGTTTCTGTTCCTTGGATGTCAGGCGTTTGCCTACTTGAGCGCAGGGCCACTGGTCGCCACGCCTTGCTGCCGTTTTTTAAGGTCCAAGATGACCTTTTTGTGGCTGTAAAAAAAAAAAAAAAAAAAAAAAAAAAAAAAGTTTGGCTGGCCACCACAGGTGCTGCTCACATTATGCATGCGCTCGTTCCGCAAGTTACAGGAACAGAGCTACGAAATGGACCTTGCTTTCGGACGGGTGGAGCCCGTCTCCAAGGCAGCTAAGGGCCGGCGCCGGTGACCTCAGCCCAACCCGAACCTACCTGACGGTAACAGAGTGCTAAGACAGCCCTATGTCTCCTGAACACTTAATATATGCTCTTTGGTTAAATTTCTCCTTGACTAAGGCTTGTGCATGTGATTACAAATTACGGTCGACAGGAGATTAATGGCCTGTTAGGCAACATAAAACTACGATCAACGCTGCACCTGGAGGCCTGTCGCTATAGTACAGCGCAGGTGTTCAGCGGAGGGCACTGCCCCGACAAAGGTTACTGTGCATGCCGCTTGCTTCGGACCTATACTTGTCATGACATGTTGAGTTGTTGTGCATGATTTGTTGCGAAGGTTAACCTTACCAGGGCAGGGTCCCTCAGGCCCACGCCCGCGTGCCTTCGGCTTGTATATGTTGCAGTGACCTCTGGACGACCTGCACACTACATAGAGGATTCCTGTGACCGTCGGACTCACACAAGGTCTACCAGGTGCCGGATGTACCTCCGAACGTTGGTGTGACGTTTGCTCCGCATGACCTGAACGACGCTGGGCGCTACTTGGCGAGTTCGCACGGCACCGGTGACTGGTTCCAGACCTACTGGTAGACCGGCTGCTGTTCCTGGTACTGCGATCAATCGAGTCCCGACGAGATGACGGAGAGATCACCAGGCCGGACGCGTCAGGTTAGCGTGCAGAGTGGGTTGATCGATGCGGTCGTTCCCAGGAGGGAACGCACCAAGAACAGACCTTGTGACAGACAGAAAACCAGCACCGGCACGGAGCTCCGTGACCGAGGGACGTGCGCCATCCGTCCTTGATCCAATTCCGATCCCCACTCGTCTCCTAGAAAGCCCTGGCTCCTACGCGGAGTCTCCTAGCCGACAGCGAGCCACATCGCCATAGAGCTCGGTTCACGGAGACATTCTCGCACGCATGCATCGTCTTGGCACAAATGGAATCCGCTGGGCGCACAGTATGGAACCCACACACCGCTCAAGGTCAGCGGGGAAGCCGTCCAGGCGGCCGACGACATAGCGCAGGTTTCGCGCTCGAAGCGGGTATGCTGGCACCGCCCTCGCTCCCTGGAGGGGGCTCCACCAGGACAGCGCTGCTCGTCGGGGATCACCCTGAGCCGGCTGCTAGTGGTTACAGAGTCCTTGGTGACCAGCTGGCTGGACCGAGGTTCCAGTCTCCGTACTTACCGCTCGACGATCTTGTGGAGAGATCACCACGCCGGTCGCAACGTTCCAGTACGCGGAGTGGGTTGATCGATGCGGTCGGTCCCAGGTGGATCGCACCAAGAACAGACCTGATGACAGACAGGAAACCAGCACCGGCACGGAGCTCGGTGCCGAGGGACGTGCGCCAATCCGTCCTTGATCCGATGCCGATCCCCACTCGTCTCCCAGACAGCCCGATGGCTCCTTCGCGGAGTCTTCTCACCGGCAGCGAGCCCACCTCGCCATAGAGCTCGGTCCATGGAGACATTCACGCTCGCATACACTGTCACGTCACGATTGGAATCCTCATGGCATTTAACATCGGATCTCCTCTCGAACTCATACACGCGAGGAGGGACCGCTCCGCTCGTCCGCTACGGTTTGCCATCGTTGGAGTCACTCTTACTACACTCAACGTCCACACTCCGCTATCTCTCCACTGCGGGCGTGCTTAGGAGTTGCCGTTCTTCACGTCGCTCCAGGGATCCTGGCCCATCTCGCTCGTCGACCCCTTCGCGTCCGGCTGCCGTTCGTCCCTTTCCTCTCCCCCTCACTCAGCCCTTTCCCCTTCTTCGGGCTCCGTCCTAGGGCGCCTGGCTGCAGTCTCTCCACTTCGGGATGCTCGACCCCCTCCGGTGGATCCTCAGGGAGGGCGCAGTCGTTACTTCGCCTAGCACAGACCTGTTTACCTACTCTTGGGGCTTAAAGTACGCATATTTGCTTGGGTTACACTTCCATGTGCACGTTTCTACACAGTTTTACAATATATACACCTTTGGAGATCTGCCTACTCACTAGCTTGTGACCTTTACACGTGAGATCCAATTTACACTTACTTAGTCAGTTCGACGGGTTCTGACTTCACAAGGGGGGGTAAACAGGTCTGCGAGAGCTTCGGCTGCTGTCTCCACTGGTGCTCTCTCGGATACAGCTCGGAGTTGGCCGCGGCTGCCGCACTTCGTGACAGGCGTTTCGACTTCCCTGCGCTTCTTCTCTCGGTTCCCGGAGCTTCTTGCTTCGCCCTCCTTGGAGTGGTCAGCGGTTGGCTTCCCTCGGCAGGGCCGGTTCTCAGGAGTTCCCTGTCCCTACCGGCGGTGGATCCGCTCTTGACTCTTCTTGGACTAGATGACCTCTCTCGCCCGTAACGCCCTAAACTGCGTGGGATTGGGGAGCGCCTTACCCTGCTCTTCGTTCTCCAGTGGACGGCTCCTGGCCCCTGGCAGGTCATCTGGCCGCGGAAGGACCCCCTGTGCTGCCGACTCGGCTGACCCAGGTTCTTCGGAGTTCCTGGCCTTCACTTTGGGGGAGCAGACCGGAGGAGGCTTCTAGGACCTGGGTGTCGCTTATACTGGTGCCTAACCTACTCGACATCCCCTTGGGACACCAGTACTCCTCTTGGGAGCAGAGACCTGGAGGACCACAGTGTCGGCCACCGTGAAATGCAGACGTTCATCCACAACAGTCTGGGAAGGCTCCTCGGGATACGCTGGCCGGACAAAATCAGCAACGAGGAATTGTGGCAGCGGACAAAGCAGCAGCCTGCAGAAGTGGAGCTTCACCAACGCTGCTGGAGATGGATAGGTCACACACTACACAAGCCAGCAACCAACACCACAAAGCAAGCCCGAAGATGGAACCCACAGGGAAAAGGAAGAGAGGTCGGCCACAAAACACCTGGCGACGTGACCTGGAGACAGATGCCAAGGAAATGGGCCACACCTGGGGACAGCTGGAGAGACTCGCCCAGGACAGAGACGGCTGGAGGGACCTTGTCGGCGGCCTATGCCCCAGGGGGGATGATGGGCGTAAGTAAGTATCCCCATTGGGCGCACAGGGGTACGCCGGAGTTCAGACAGGTGATACTGCTGCGGCGATGCTCGCGGTGGAAGGGCCTAGCCCCTGCTCGGAGGTCGGCTCTACTCTCCGTCGGTCGTCTCGCAGCCCGGCTGCCGTAGCTACGCCCCATACTTCCGTGGTTCTTCTCGAGGTCCAGCCTAGCCTCCGGACCTCGCGGACAAGAGCGTGAACGGCTTGGACCGGACACGGACTAGGAGGTTTGCTCGTGGGAGGTCTGAGCCAGCCTTTTCCCCGATGGAACCAGTTGCTTCACTCCGAAGGCACCAGGATACCTTCGGCGCGCTGGCGAGATGGCCTAGTGGACCTGTCCGCCGCAAGGTGGGATCTCTGGCTTTCCCCGCGCCTTCGTGGGGTATAGCCCTCCTGGACGTGATGCCAACGCTCTGACCTGGCCTGGGAAGGATCCTCCTCTCGTCCTGTGGGTCACCCCTTTCCCTGGTACCGGTCCTGAACCTCTCTCTCGCCACGGACCCCCCTGCTACTGCTTCCCGCTTTCTATTAGGTCCTCATGCCGCCGCGATGGTCACTGTTCCGCCTTGCTGGAGCGCCTACCCCTGAGCCTTGGCGGTTGCGACAGACCCTCAACGCTGGAGTCTTCGCATGGGCAGCAGTCGAAGCCTCGCTATGGCCCGCTTCCCCAACTTGACGCCTCTACGAGGAAGTTGGCGAAGCATTGTGTTCTTGGTCAGTGTCCGTCATGGGGATGGATCGGTCACAGTCTGAGAAAGCCAGCTTCCAGTATCACTAGGCAGGCATTGTCATGGAACCCTCAGGGAAAGAGGAAAAGAGGTAGGCCGAGAAACTCCTGGCGTCGAGACCTCCAAGCAGACATCAAGAGACTGGGAACCACCTGGAGTAGAATCGAAGGAGAAGCACAGGACAGGAGTTGCTGGAGGTCTCTCGTCGACGGCCTATACCCGGGTAGGGGTGACAGGCGTAAGTAAGTAAGTCAGTGTCCGTCACCTCTCCCCCACCGACCCTGCTGACCCCAGCTGGTTGACTTATCCCCAGAAGACTAGGCAGGCTAGCCTGAGCCTGCCTCACGCATACCTACGACGACATAGCCGTACGGGCGGACGCGCACGCTTCCGGGCCGTGCCCGGCAGCTCTGAAGCTACAGGGCAGTCGATCTCCCTGTCTACGCTCTGCCATACGATCCGAATTCCAGGATCCCTCCCTCAGGGAGCTTAGAGGCTAATTACGTCCAATTAGCTACGGGCAGGCCACGAACGCTACAGCCGCCAGGAACTGGGCTGCCCTCTTCGTGGCTATTGGAGGGCTGGCGCGCAGGTGCTCTCGATCGCAGAGTTCTGTCAGCCTAGCGAGGTTACTCGCTCTGGTGGGGGACATCCCAGGGGGGCTCTCCTCCCTCCTGGTGCTTCAGCGCCGTCGCTTATACCTACCTAGAGTTGTCGGGAGTTTGCGGTTGGGAGGACGGCCCTTGGGGCCTTAGGTGTGCTAGAGCGCGGCACCCTCCTCCTTTTCGCCATTCTCCCATAAGGTCATGTCATCGGTAATGTTTTTGAAGAAACAAATGCATTTTTCTTTAAAAGGTATTTTTTCGAAAAATACTTACCGATGACATGACCTTATGGGAGATGTCTACTACTTACGCAATTCTAGCCTAAGAGCTCGTTGTGTTACCACACAACCCGGGAGGCACTCGGGGAACCCCGAGGGGGCCGAGAGTTATCTCCCGATACTTCCCATCTGGGACAGAGTACCCATAGTCCTTCAGTCAGGATACTTAGCTTACCAGCGGCAAGCGGGGCAGGTGGGAGGGTCGTCCGAGTCATGTCATCGGTAAGTATTTTTCGAAAAAATACCTTTTAAAGAAAAATGCATTTTTATGGGCAAATATGTTTGGGGGGAGAGAGGAGGTTGAGGGAGACTATAAAAAGTGAGCCTAATTGAACTAGAAAATGCTGACCTGTAGAGCCAAAAGATATTAACCTTTTGGCTGTCGGTAGCAGATTTTGTCATGATGATTGCTGCAGGAATCATCGTAGCAAAACCGCAACTGATAGCCAAAGTGTCCATTTTCATTGTAATACATTATAACAGATTTATTGACAATCCAATTTTTGTGGGGTGTCAAGAAATCGTTTTTTTTCTATTTTCAGACTTGTAGAGTGTTGACAAATTCGTTTTTGTAATTGTACGTTCAGGGATTACACGGAGTTTTTGGAGGATCTTGAGGAGGACCAAGAACTTCGTCAGAACGTCAACATCTACAGAGGTGAGGGTAGCATAATTATACAGTCAAAACTGAGACTAGCACCTACAGGAGTGTCAAAAAGCAGTCGCCTTAAGCAGGCACCTGAATTTGACTAAAATAGTTCAATGGTAGTGCCAGAATAGCTTGGTGCCTCTAGGCGCCAAGCTATTCTGGCACTACCCTTGAACTAAAGCTGTTGGCCTATATCCTTATCTGTAAGTACTATAATGTAGCGTGCAAATGGCAGTGTACCAATTTGAAGCTTTTAGCCTCAGTATGATATGGGTTAACAGCCCTGAAAGTCTAAAATTTTGCCCACCAGCCTTTTGCTTGTGACTTCAAAGTTTTACTAGCCAAACTGAAAATGTTACTAGCCAAACTGAAAATTTTACTAGTACTGAAAATAGCCCAACGCAACAATATAATGTACCACAAGTGTTTGACGCCCAATGTTAGTGTTTTCTGCCCAGAGGCATTGAGAACAAATATTTAAACAGACAATCATAACCAAGTTAATGTTTATGTCCTGACTTCAAGCTTTTGATAGTATAGTATCAAGTGGAGAAGTAACTATGTGAACTGTGGTGGGATTTTTATTTATTTATTATTTTTTTTTTTTTTGTAATAGAGCAGGGCTTCTGTTTTCACAACAGGTTAAAGGGTCTGTAGACCCCAGGTATAAATTTTAGAGGGTACACAGACCCCCATCTGAGCATTATAGAGGGTCCGCAGATTTATTTAAGAAAAACTGCATCATCTGTATGTTCCTTAAAATAAATTAACTCATTTCGCTCTCTCCTCTTCAAAGTGTGTTGTGACAGTGTGTGTGTCCTTTCCATGATACTGATTCTTTAACTGGTGAGCTATCGTGCAAAGGCCTGTCTCCCTCTCCGTCTCTCTCTCTCACACACACAGAAAAACATATATATTTATTTATTTGTATGATAGTTTGATAATGTATTGTAACAGAGAATATAGCTTTTTCTGCTGATTGCAAATTGACTACCAAAGTCTGACTTGTCTAAACTCTCTCTCTCTCTCTCTCTCTCTCTCTGTGTCACTGTGTGTGTGTGTGAGTGTGTGTGTGTGTGTGTGTGTGTGTGTGAGTGTGTGTGTGTGTGTGTGTGTGTGTGTGAACTAATGTACTTAAAAGTTGGTTTCAACCTTTTTAACCCGAAAGACCTATTTCTCCAATTTGAGAGCTACCAGAAGATGGCCGGATCGACCACGATAAAAAATTAAAAAAAAGCAAAACTGACAAACTTATTTCTGTTCAAATTTCTGAACTTGCTTTTTGAGTTCGACTCCATGCACATTGCGCATGCCATCTGTGTGCCGTCGTACTTTAGCCATGGAAATACACGCAGCTATGAAATCTGAAAACTGCGAGTCGCAGCGGTGGTGCCATGCACGGCCCAGGGGTATCATTTCTGGTACTGTCGCTTGTTTATGGAGACGATGGTGTCGAAGTGCAACTTTCTTCTAAGCGATTATCACGATCAGACGGTGCCGGATTGAAGAATCAGAAGCATTCCAGCTTCCTTTGCTTTTTCTCCGCCATTTATAACTTCGTTCAAGATCGAAAGTGAAACGCATCATGCGGTATCCCATAATAGTATGAATGGTGACGTCACTGCAAGTAACGTGTTCAACATGTAGCGCGCACTTTGTAATAACATGCCGACACCACACGTAAACTATCCAGTTACACTCGCACGGACGCTGGAGTCAGGGTGATTCTGAACGCAGCCGCGACCAAGCGAGTGGCTAAACAAACCAGCCAGCCAGCCATGGCTTGACTTCGCGAACGAAGATTCTATAGGGCTTGCCCACGTCGTCTGCAGGCATTTTCGTGACTGCGGAGGCCAATCCGGGACAGGCAGGTTCGACCGCAGTGGCTGCAGGGGAAGGTCTGGTCAGGGTTCTGAGTTACGACAACTCTGTTTTTTCTCCTGAGCCGCTTGCCCTTGAGGTTAGCTCTGCGAGAGTCCTCAAAGGAGACGGCTGCCTTGTGAATGGTGGAGCGCCAGGTGTCACGGTCCGCAGCAAGCGAAGACCACTGGCGGTGGTTGATTTGGCAGGCACTAAGTGACTTCTTGAGACCGTCTTTGTATCTCTTCTTTGGTGCCCCTCTGTCTCGGTGTCCAGTGGCGAGCTCGCCAAACAGAGTGCTCTTGGGTAGGCGATGATCCTCCATCCTGGAGACGTGCCCCGCCCAGCGAAGCTGTGTCCGCAGCAGCAAAGCCTCGAAGCCTTGAACAGGCGGAAACTTTGAGCATCGAGGCTAAACAAACCAACTTGTCACTAAAAGTAGAACGACTGCACCGACCTCTGTTAGGGTACGCACGGTGGTGCAAGGATGATGCGTTTCAGACGCAGATGCACTGAATTTTAGTGCGTCTGACTACCCCGTAGTTTCATTTTCAGTACATGATTTTGAGTTTTAATGTGTCGTAGACGCACTAAAACGGGTCGCTATTGCTTGCTTAGTATTACAAGACTAGTAAAGGTTGAACTTGAATGTTCGGGCACTTTCGGACTTAGAACTGAAGAAGTACGGATTGGAAAATGCATGAGCACACTCGCATTTGGCGAATAGATTTTTTTTTTTACTCGCCAAACAAAAAAAATCACTCGCCATGGCGAGTAAATTACTCGCCATTTTCAGGACTGGTTAAGACCACTTTTTCTTGCAAAACAGGTGGTTACTGAAACAGGTCCGTGGCGCAGTGGTTAAGGTGCGAGGTTCGAAAACGGGTTCCGGCGTCGGACTTTTCTCCTCTGTTAAGTGTCACCATTAATTCGGGTGGACCGTCGGGGGTTCTTTCTCCGGGTACTCCGGTTCTTCCACCCCCCCCCCCCCCCCACCCACCACACTTTGGTACTGGTTTCAAGCCACTTTACAAATTTCAAATACAAGCGATCAAAAATCTCTGTAACTTCAGTAGCTGAACTGGCCCTTCGTCTGGCTTGTACTGTGTTTGTCTTAAATGGCGTAAATCCACGTCTGTTACGTGAGTGTGCATGTTGGGTTTCAGTTCGCGGCGCTTTGAGTCGATTTGCCCAAAAATTGAGAAAAAGCGCCTATATAATAACGGTATTATTATTATTATTATTTCTAGGGTAAATAACTGGAAATTGACTGACTTGACATTGCTCATCCCCTTTTGTATGCAGCCACTGGTACTCTACTCTAACCCCTTTGGCTCTCTGTAGCGGGGTCTGACAGCCAGAGAGGTTACAGTACAGGTGGCTGCTTCATGGTCAATAATGGCTAAACTTCTGAAACATTGGGAAGGTCTGTACGCAAGCTGTGGGAGATGGATCAGCCATGTTAGTTCAAGGTAGTGCCAGATTAACTTGGCATCTCAGACACCAAACTAATTTCATCCGGTAATTTGTTTCTTCAAAATTCATACCGATGGCATTACTGTATGGAATACACCCTTTAGCTTACCAAATTCAGCCTCAAAGTCGTTAGTGTGTACCTACACGAAACGGAGCGTAATTGTAGAGTCGTAACCAAGCACCTGGATAGTCTCCCCTCCCTCCATCCGGATGCGCGCGCCACGTTCCCACCAGTATCACCCTTAGCTTCCATGAGACAAGTTGCTTCGGCTTCAGCCTCCAGCTTTAATCGGATTTCGAAACTTCTTAACTTACAAGAATGACGAGGTAAAGCCTCGGGTTATGCCTCCGCGGCCGGCAGAGAATTATAGCCGGCAGCGCAGGCACAACTCGAAAGAAATTGCAGTTCAGGTACGACCTTGTTTTCGAGTTTTCGATTAGTAGTGGGTTCGTGCACGGGGCCTATCGTTAGTAGCCTCAGACTTTTACACTCATGTGTGGCCTTTGTGTTACAGTACCCAACTGCACACTTGTCACCGCTGCAAAGGTTCCCAGTGGCCCTCGGACACGCACGCAAGATGTTTACCTTGTTCTGGCTGTTCATTGTCCCATCCATGCGGTGTGTGCGCCTCGTGGAAGGAATGGAAATGGTCCCAGCTGTGCGAGTTTTATGGGCGCCGACGGCCAGCGGAACAGACTGAACATAGAGCGTCCCGGCCGCCTACGAAAGAAGACAACATACCACGTCACTGGACAGAGCCAGACCCTTCAGTGACAGTTTCCTTTTGGCTCACAGCGCCGCTCATACAAGCGTCTACAGAGAAGGTAGGCTCTCATTCTATTACTAAATCGCAGAACCCTATCCCGACTGCAGGTCCTCGGAATTTGGGGAGTGGGATGTTGGCATGTGACCGAGACTTTCGACCCCTTCTCTCGGCCTCTCAGTTGAAACGTCGGGGACCAATCAGAAGGGGACAGCCTTTGAGGCTACTGGCGCAGTATGGCTTTCGCCTCACAATCCTCGACGCTCCGAGGTTAGCCTCCATTTCCACAGAGACAATTATAACATATGACCTGACACACTGATTCCCCCGCACGTTCACGTACGAGTTCCTGTACCACAGGGAGTCATCTAGCTTGGACACATTCGTGGAGCAGATCTTTTGGGCACAGTAGACCGCATTCTCCACAGCAACGGCCGTAGTCCCAGACAAGTCGACTTCCTGATAAAGATAGATGTCCCTCTCGACGTTCCCCCTGGGAACTCCATGCAAGCCAGGATTGCGCGCCCTCCAGCAACAGGCGCCATTGTCATATTCCTACTGCACGTTCTTCTTCACCCCAAAGTTCTCTATGTCAGCACACCGCGGCTTCGCGAGACAGATCTTATGGACACCTACGCGTCACGGCGGATCCCATCAGCGTTCTCCGGACCCTGCGACTTATGACTCGGACGCACTCAGTCTGCACCCAGAAGACTCAGCATCAGCCCTGCTGGCTCCAGAGACACCTTCTGACCCATGTAGCCCTCCTGCTTCCGACTTAGTAGAAGAGACACCCTTGCTTTCGGAGACTTCTCGGGCTTTAGATGAAGCAGCCCATATCATCACGGCCATTCTTCCTTTGGACGCGTGTCCGCCTTCGCCCCCACTCAAGAGGAAAGCTACGGCTTCAGTGGACGCTCCTTTCCAGGCGAAAAGATTCAAGTCCCTTTCCCAGCCTCCAGGTTTTCGGGACCTTTCTGACGCTTTCTCCGAGCACCTACGCCAGGGCAAGCTGCGTGATAAGGGTTTCTTTGCGGACTCACGGTGGCCTGCTGACATTGACATCCGTTTTCAGCAGAAGTGGTTATGCTGGTCACTCTCAAGCCTTCATCTGCCCCCTCCTAGCGGTGGATCCTGAAGCCGAACTTCAGGCAGGTGGCTCAGGGCCGGTACGACGATTTTTTCCCCCCGGACTAGAATCCACAGCTACCTTGATCCAGAATTCCATCGCGTGTGTGGGCTTCTTAGATCTAGCTACGCAGGCAGTGGTCCGTGGAGTACAGGAGTTTTGGGACCAACCCAGTTAGCAGAAATTGCGGGATATCCACGCCTTGGCAATGACATCGAATCGGGAAGTACTCTATTTGGCCACCAACGCTATCGCGGCAGCAGCAAACTGTGATTTGATGCGGCGTGACGCGGTCTTGTGATCAGCTGGCCATGGACACTTTTTCCGCACGGACCTCCGCCCGACCCAACTTCGGCCAGAGGCCTGGGCGGGGTAGGGCCCAATGATTCTGCCTCGGTTACGCCCCCGCCGAACCCCACCGATTCTCCAGTCGGCGGAGGCTAGCACATTACAGCGACGAGTGGCGGTCGCTGTTACCACGAGACCCATGGATCCTCGATACGATTTCTCGTGGACTGCAAATCTCATTCTGGACACCTCCCCCACTGAGGCGGTCCATGCTTTGGACATGCATCCCTGCAGATCCTTGCAAGGCTTCAGCTCTGCAGGAAGAGATAGCCGCCCTTTCTACAAAAGGCCACC
Organism: Semisulcospira habei; assembly: GCA_036245525.1. Classification (NCBI taxonomy): domain Eukaryota; kingdom Metazoa; phylum Mollusca; class Gastropoda; family Semisulcospiridae; genus Semisulcospira; species Semisulcospira habei. Next base: position 168,675,563 of record BTPG01000001.1, on the reverse strand, counting down.
ACAGAGGTAATAGCCCGACACGACTCCCCAGCTTTCTACAGCCGGCTCTTTTTGGTTCCGAAGCCAGGAGACCGGTGGCGCCCGGTGATAGACCTCTCCGCGCTCAACAAGTTCATAGTCGCCCCCCACTTCCTCATGGAGGCAGCAAGAGCCTTGTGGGCCTCGGTGCAACCGTGTGTCATAAGCCTCTATCTCGCTGATGCATACCTTCATATTCCCGTTCACCCGACTTCCTGTCGTTACCTGCGCTTCGCCTTCCGAGGAGTGGTCTAACATTTTCGTGCCCTTCCCTTCGGCCTCAATCTCAGTCCTTAAATCTTTACGAGGATTGTGGACGCGGTGGTCGGCAAAGCCAGGCAGACGTCTTCCAGCCCGACTTCCAACTACCTCGGCGACCTGCTTCTCCGGAATCAGGAAGTGTCTCGTCTGGAGGCAGACAGGAATGCACTCCTCGGCCTCCTACACCGACTTGGATTTGTGGTAAACAATGGGAAATTAGATCTCTCTCCGTCACGCAGGTTTGTTCACCTAGGGATGGAGTTCTTGACCGACCTCAACCGGGTACGACTACCACAGGAACAAATCCAGAAGTTAGCGACACTCGCTCATCAGGTGACGCTAGCAGACGCAGTCCTGGCCAGGACTTGGCTCCAGCTCTTAGGCCTGATCAGCATGGCCGCGAAACTGTTACCCCTAGGCAGACTTTACTCACGACCTCTCCAGCTACATCTGCTGCTCCACTGGCGGCCGTCCTCCGGAGACCTCGCGGCCAGTGTTCCGGTCACTCTGCTGATTCGACTGCATCTGCACAGGTGGACGGATCAGGGGTGGTTGGCGACGGGAGTACCACTCTTCACCCCACCGCCTCAACTGTCACTCTTCGCGGACGCAAGCCTCCTCAGCTTGGGAGCGCACTTAATGCCAGGATTCAGCGCCGTTTCGGGTCAGTGGCCGGCAGAACTCCAAGGCAGACACATCAACTGGCTCGAGCTCAAGGCTGTTTGGTTAGCACTCAGCAGCTGGGAATCTCGGGTCCGCAGCCAGGAGATCTTGATACTGTCAGACAATGCGACAGTGGTAGCCTACATTCAGAAGCAGGGCGGCACCAGGTCTCCGTCCCTCTGCATGCTGCTTTACCAGATCCTCCTGTGGGGCAGAGGTCGGGGGATCTCACTCCTGCTCGACACATCCCAGGCCATCTGAATGTTCTTGCGGACTCCCTTTCTTACCAGAGACAGCTGCTGCACACCGAATGGTCCCTCCGACCGGACATCTTCCGGATGATCTGCGCACACTGGGAGACGCCCATGATGGACCTCTTTGCCACCAGGTGGAACTGTCAGCTCCCACTGTTCGTCTCGCCCTTCCCGGACCCGCTCGCCTGGGCAGTGGACACTCTTTCCATTCCATGGGACGGTCTCATAGCCTATGCCTATCCTTCCATCAGTACTGGTGCCCAAGGTCTTTCTGAAGCTCAGAGGGTGCAACGCGGTCCTTCTCCTTGTCGCCCCTTACAGTTGGATCAGGAGTTGGACAACAGATCTATTGAGCCCAGCCACGGATCCCCCACTTCGGCTCCCCACGCCACGCACGATGCTGAAGCAGCCCCGGCAGAACCTCTTCCACCCTTGCCCGGAGAGACTGTTTCTTCACACCTGGAGTTTGTGCAGCAGGCTCTCTCAACACGAGGTTTCTCGGGTACTGCAGTGGAGGCAACCGCTACAGCCCGCAGGCAGTCCTTCGCCAGGTATACGAAGGCAAGTGGAGAGTTTTACAGCCCTGATGCGAGTCGCAGCGCCTGTCCGCCACGGCTTTGACTACGCCTCAGCTGGCTGAGTTCTTCTTGTGGCTGTTCCGCAAGCAGAATTTGGCACCTATCACCACCAGAGGCTACCTCTCCATGGTGGCTGACACTTACAGACACTTGGGGCTTCCTGCCCCGGGAGATTGCAAGGACCTCTTGGACTTGATGGCCCACTTTGACCTCCAGCGCCTGGTCACACGCTCCCTCCTTCCACGTTGGGACCTCGCTTGGGTTTTAACCTGGCTGAACTCCAGGCGATTTGAGCCTCTTCCCTTCGCCCGCCTTGCGGACGTAACCAGGAAGACCTACTTCCTCCTGGCCCTCGCTACAGCGGCCAGTGAGTGAGCTACATGCCCTGTCAGTGGACCCTACGTGTTTGCAGTTCCGGACAGGGGGAGCAGTATACCCAATCCTGCCTTCCTGGCAAAGAATAGACTCCCCTCGGCTGCACCTTAAGTATTGAGCTTACGCCCTCTCACAAGGTTTGATAGCTCCCAAACATCCCGGCTGCAGGATCCGGTCCGCGCTTTGAAGGTATACCTCAAAAGAGTGAAGCACATCAGGAGAGGCTGCTCTCACCTCTTCCTACCCTTGGCTCCGGCACGGACCAACATCTCAGCCCGGACGATTTCCTCCTGGCTGCGATGGGTCATTCGCTCTGCCTACAAAGATATCTCTCCAGAAGGGGCTAAGAGATTACGGTTATGGGCACATGAAATTAGAGCGGTCTCTGCAGCGTCGCATTCGACCGCAACTGCGCAGTCAGGGGTATCATAGCGGCAGTCGGGTGGAGAGTAAAGTCCTCCTTCGCACGTCACTATCTCGGAGACCTCTCCACACGAAAGACACTGGCACCTCTCGCACCATAGGTAAAACAACACTAGCTGAATTCATCGGGAGGTTGCCTCTCGAAGTTGAATGTATTGCAATGGCACGGCTTGGGCGGCACCCTCCTCCTTTTTGTTATTCTTCCATACAGTAATGCCATCGGTATGAATTTTGAAGAAACAAATGTATTTTTCTCTAAAAGATATTTTTTCGAAAAATACCGATGGCACTACTCACAGGACCCTCCCGCCTGCCCCGCTCGCTGCCAACACGCTAAGAGGAAACTGGCGGGAACGCGGCGCGAGCATCCGGATGGAGGGAGGGGAGACTAACCAGGTGCTTGGTTATGATTCGCTACAATTACACTCCGTTTCGTGTAGGTACACACAAACGGCTTTGAGGCTGAATTCGGTAAGCTAAAGTAGAGTACCATACAGTAATGCCATCGGTAAGTATTTTTCGAAAAAATATCTTTTAGAGAAAAATACATTTTTCAGAGAAAAAAAACATTCTGTCAGTGGATTCTTTTGTTCTAAATTTTGTTTTTGACCCTTTGGCTGTCGGTAGCACTGTTTGTCGAGGCGATTCCTACAGGAATTGCCTAGACAAACAGTGCTACCGACAGCTAAAGGGTTAAGGGTAGTGCATTAACAAAGAGAGAAAATGAAGTGACTTGGTTTGGACAATGCTCGCTGCAGACGCAAGCAAGGTGCCTGTGGAGCAAGAAGAAACGGACGACGAGGGTGTTCCTGCCATCAGTCTTCAGGAAATGCTGGAGGACCTGCACATTGCTGAGGATGCCACTGGCGGAGAGGGAGCTCCCATGATGGAATAACACCTGTAGAGTTGTTTTAAAGGCTAACTCGTTTAAGGCGCCCCACATCAATAGCTGCTTAAGTGCTATATGACACTATCGCAGCTATTGATGTGGCGCGCCTTGCAGCTTGAGTGAGCTAGGATTGCAGGCCAGCAATCCTTTTGCCAAGGATGTTACTGGCTTGGAGGGCTCTGCCGTGATGGAGTGACATTTGCTTGGTCAGATTTTTTTTTAAGCACATAAAAAGAGCACACAAGTCATGTTGGATAATGTAGATATTTTAAGGGTGCTGTCACTGAGGTGGGGAAGATTGATTGTACATTGCTTAACGTCCCGACAGCAACAAGGCTTTCTCAGGACGTGCCTGCACTGCTTGTGAAAAAAAAAAAAATAAAAAAAATAAACAGAACATTGAATGTATGTCGCCAGCCGGTCAAATACATTAAATAAACCTAACACATGGGGCCTAAATAAAGCTAAGACCATTTAGCAACACACATCCAATATCAAGAGCTACAGGCAGTGCAGACAGTAGGGAGAGTTTTAAAAAGGCAAATACAGGTGAATGGACAAAGGGTAGACAGAAATGCATGCCCCAGAATAGAGAGAAAAACCCACCCTGTGGGGCTGACCAGGGTGACCCTGGGAACTAAAAAATACCTAACCCCACCCAAGTCCCCCAGGGCAGACCCGGGTGGGGGGAGGTGGGGAAGAACACCCCTGATTGATTATGAAATTATTAGACCTTTGCTATGGGTTTTCAGTGGGAAATTGGTGGAGGGTCGTGTTTCTTGCTAAAGTTGAAGTATAAAATTAACAACTGTGATGCAAAGTTGTTACGTGGTAGTCGTAGTATGATACAATAGACACCAGACGTAGGGTTCTTGTAAAGAAACTTCACTCAGCTGCAACTCGTCACACGTGGCACAGGGTTGTAGACCACACTGGAGTAACAGTTCCACAATATTTTATTGCAGCGATGCGATTTCCACACAATGCATCCACAAATGCACCAACACTGATACACTGTCTCCTCTACAATGCATCAACACTTTTGACACACTGCGTCTCTCATACAATGTACACACATACTTCCTAACACAGTCTTGTATACTATTAAAGATTTCCAGAACAATCCAGCAAATTCTCCCAACACAACCAATCAGAAAAGAAAACGTAACCAAAACTCATTAATATTCATTAAAAAGGCACTCTCTAGAAGCTACAGCAAAATTTCCACTACCCTCGAAGCACCTTTGATACAATGTTACAAAATGTTGCCAACAACTTTGACGTCATATCTGAGGTCACTAAAAGATCGCGACCCTGCTCGAACCTTCCAGTCTAATGTAGTGAAAATACGCGTCCCAAGCAAAAATCGATCGCAATTTTTTTTGTGCAAAAGAAAATGAATCCTACTAAAAAGGTATGTAATTCTTATCCAAAATAACTAAAATGAATATCGGATCTTTCCTATGTTTAACACATACATGCTCTCAAAGAATAACACAACCACAAACAGAAGTCATCTAAACATGTTCATGGTACATGTTACAGTATCGGATTAGATGTACATTTAGGTGTATATTGCATTAACACTTGCTGATATGTTACTTACTGCATTTGGTCTGAATATTTTAACCCTGATTCAAGTTTGTTTAAACCATTCAGCCCTGATGCACTACAGCAGGAGATGGGTCGACCATGATAATTCAAGGGTAGTGCCAGATTAGCTTGGCGCCTAGCTAATCTGGCACTGCCCTTGAATTATCATGGTCAATCCATCTCCTGCAACTGGTGCATAATCATTAGATGATCCACCAACAGTTTTTGGAAATACGGGCTGAATGAGTTAATTGCATTGCACAAATCTCGGACTGCGATGTTTGTCTTCTCTGCTTGTAACGTGTGTACAGGCACCATCAGTCCTCATCAGCTTTCATCATGTTTGTTTCTTTCCAAGATAGCAAGTGCCTGCTGTGCTTTTAACCGTTATCATTGGGAATACACCAGTGTGTGAAATAAGTTTGACTAAAATAGTTTAAGGGTAGTGCCAGAATAGCTTGTAGGTGCCAAGCTATTCTGGCACGACCCTTGAACTAAAAGCCATTTATCTATATATCCTTATCTGTAAGTACTATAATGTAGCTTGCATATGGCAGCGTACAAATTTGAAGCTTTCAGTCTCATCATGATATGGGTTAAGCATGCCGTTTCACATTTTCATGACCAAGTACCTGTGTATGAGTAGGTTTTGAGTTGATCTTTTATCATTTAACTGCTTTTTAAATGTGCCTATACTTTTCACTTCTATGAACCTTTTGGCCGTCAGCACTTTGTCGCAATGATTCCTGTAGGAATCATGGCGTAATAAAGTGCTACCGACAGTCAAAGGGCTTGTCTACTCCGCTCGGATGTCAGTGCTTGGATGAAATATCATGTTTTATGAGGACATGATTGTGCGACACTTTGGCACCAAATAAACCTCTTCACTGCCTATGGCCGCGGACCATGTTTCTGAAATGAAATTTTGGTCAACACCGAAGAGCCACAGCCATTAACCCGTATCATCCTGATACACCCATAGCTTGAAATGAATTTGACTGATAGTTCAAGGGTGGTGCCAGAATAGCTTGGCGCCTCTGGCACCACCCTTGAACTAAAACAGTTGATCTTTTTCCTATTCTGTAATGTAGCCTTCATAGGACAATAAGCAAATTTTACAAACTCAGCCTCAGGATGTAATGGAACATGGATACAAACTGGCGTCGGCAAGAGGGATAGATCATCGTAAGCCCCGCAGGAGGGGGGGAGGGGGGGGGGGGGGTTGGTCATATGGATCTGTCTCTTGCAGCTGCATCTGGTTCACTCTTTCTCAGCAGTGAAGGAATTAAAGACGTGCCTGAAACGCATTTGATGTTGGTGTGCAGATATGTCCATATATTGGAGGGTGGAGTCCAAAAACCATCAACACTAGTTTGTTCTGAAATGAAGTTTCACTTTTAAAAGTATCATTTGTGTCTATATGGGATTGATGTACACATATTTTGGGTTGGGAAAGTTCAGCAACCATAAATTTAGTTTGCATCATGGTACATCATGCTTGTAATGGTTTGTGTTTCCCTTATTCTGTGGCCCCACAGGGTGAGTTTTTCTCTCTATTCTGGGGCATGTGTTTCTGTCTACCCTTGGTCCATTCACCTGTATTTGCCTTTTTAAAACTCTCCCTACTGTCTGCACTGCCTGTAGCTCTTGATATTGGGTGTGTGTTGCTAAATGGTCTTAGCTTTATTTGGGCCCCATGTGTTAGGTTTGTTTAATGTATTTGACCGGCTGGCGACATACATTCAATGTTCTGTTTATTTTTTTTTTCACAAGCAGTGCAGGCACGTCCTGAGAAAGCCTTGTTGCTGTCGGGACGTTAAGCAATGTACAATCAATCAATCAAAACCCTTATTCTGTGACCGAGGTCCTTTTTGTTGCAGCAAGGTATGAAAAAAATGTGTATCCATTCGCGGGGAAAGTGTTTTCCTTTTAAACCGAGTGCATGGCATGTTAGATGATTGCTTTACAACAACAGAGACGTGATTATGTCCACCACAATAGCTGAATAGTTTGGCTATTCTGGCACCACCCTTTAACTACCAGTATCATGGTCCATATGTTAGGGAGTGTGGCCTTAACTGGTTCAACATTTGCATCGTCACTGAGTACATACACACACATAAATTAGTCATAGTCAACATTTTATTTGCACCAGGTACATCTAATAGCAAATTGTCACAAAGGTAACGGAGAAACGGTATGCACAACTTTACGCCTCAATGACTTTGGCGTGTACAACGCTTGATACCACAAATGACATACACATAAATAAGCTACACCTCGTCGGGAGAAAATATACTGCACCATCTGCAAGGGACCATCACGAGCACCTGCTGGCTGCGTGGGCTCTTGAGGATCTAGGTCTCGCTGGTGCGATTTACAACTATGCTGACTTGGCATGTGCAATACTCGATGCCACGTACATACAGAAATAAGATACACCTGGTCTGAAGAGAAAGCCCCTATCACTTGCAAGTCATAGATCTTCATGAGCCCCTGCAAGGGCTGATAAGGATCTGTGTCTCGCTGGCCTATTCAGTCTATACCGACTCCTTCACTGACAACTGATGCAGATCATGTTTTTGAAATCATAATTTTAACGTTGAAGACCCCCCCCCCCCCAAGCTGTCGAAGAACAAATACAAAGTTATTTCAGCAAGAGGCATAGATCCTCATGAGCTCCCGCAACTGCGGGGGCTCATGAGGATCTATGCCTCTTGCAGTTGGGTCGTGTTCAATTTCTAACAGCGGTGAAGTAGTTGATATTCAGGATGAGGGAATATGGGCTTTTTCTCCAAAGACTCCGATTGCCGTCTGCAGGTTTGTGATGCAGGTAAATTTACACAAATGGAAAACATTTTACCTACCCTCGTGCATGCGGCCACTGGTACTGTAAACAGTACTGTAAACAGTACCAGTGGCCGCATGCGCTAGGGAGTTTAAAGAAAAGAAGGTGAAGCATGAAATAAATATGGATGTGTAATACTCCTCTCGATGACGAGTATTAACAATACGTCACAGTCTCGTAAAAACAGAGGACAAACAACCTGTATGAAATGATTGAATCACTTAAATCAACCAACCGTCAACCTGTTGAAGGGGTTATTTCCACTGAAACCAAGCACCGCTGACTTCCTTTAACCCCAATGTGCATACAGTACTGAAGGCTGCATGTACGATGGGGTTAACACAACACAAAATGTGAATAAGTAAAAATGACAAATCAGTGACTCGAGATTTCAAGAAAAACGACATGGCTAAAGGCCTATTACAAACCTACCATAAGGCAAAACTTCCCAACAGACTCGGCTGACGTGAACATTTGGGATCAAAATACAAGGACGCATAAATATTCATAAATATTTGTACATACTCTGGGGTGGATCTGAAATTCAGTACACAGATCCTATACTAACGAATTTTTCATCGGCAATGTTAAACTTCATCTTGCTCTAGGAATTACAAAATAAAGCGACAAAATGTGTGTGTACATGCAACGATCATTGATGCCCAACTCCCTCACACCTGATAATTGACTTCCCCGTCTTTGGGAACAAGGCATTTTATAAACAGTGTGTAGCAAGTGTGGAAGATGGATCATTTATGATAGTTCAATGGTAGTTCCTGATTAGCTTGGCACCTTTAGGCGCCAAGCTAATCTGGCACTATCCTTGGAATATAAAAGGCAATACTTTTCCTACTGCTGTGCCATCTTAATGTCGTATGGACATTTTGTACTATTTGTTACGAAAATACACTGATGGAAAAAGTAAGCAAATGATATGGCTACTTATACAAGTACGGGAAATGATTCTACAAAGCTGACTAGACTGCCACAGCTCCGAGTGCAAAAGATAAACCGCTAGCGACAGATGAAGTTTGATGACATCTTGTGTACTTGGATTGCACTAGCTACAAAACAGTAACACCAATGATGGAAACATACAGGGTACCGGCACAAGGCAAGCCGATCTGACGATTAACCCCCTTGTGCATGCATGCAGCCAACAGGACTATGATGAGTATCAGTAGCTGTACCCAAAAAAGGGTTAAAAAAAAGAAAAGGACATATGTTCTTAAATTTTCAATCACAATACATTCTGCAAGCAACTGTGTGTCTCGCCAACATACCTTCTCCGTTTTAACCTGTCGACACATTTAACCTGTTCAGTACTAGCGGACACAGTATTTCGGCAATCTTTGTTAGTTCAAGATCATAGATTGAAGGTATCAGCAAGAGGCACAGATCCTCATGAGCCCCCGCAACTGCGGGGGCTCATGAGGATCTATACCTCTTGCTGTTGGGTGGTGTTCACATTTTCTCAGCACCAAATGGGTCGAGACAATTTGGATAGGCAGATTTATGCTGCGTATCCTGATGCCGCACTATCAAATGAGTTAACAAATGGCCACATTCACAAGAGGGCTAGAAATAAGAAGTCTGCCATGCTAAAGCGCTACACGTACACCTACAAGCAAACTGATAATGGATAAATGGCTGCAGGCGTCTTGGTGCCGCAAGAAAACAGGGCTACTGATTGTGCGCTTCGACTGGATTCAACGTTACGGCAACTTTGATGGAATCTTGCAGGGCATCTCACCGTCTTCTGTCAAATGCCATGGGAAGCTGGATAAACTGAACTTGGATTTTTGCCACAAACGGAGACTATTGGAGACCGGAAGTTCTTATCTTAACCCCTTTGCGCATACAGCCACCAGTCCGGTAAACAGCACCAGGTGCTGCGTGCACAAGGGGGATGAACTATGGGTTAAAGTCTGTAATGCTGTGCTTGGGACTTGTTGACAGTTGCTGTTAGAGCAGCCCCACCAACAAAAGCATGATGCCCAACCCTTTTAGCCCCGAGTCCCAGATCGAACATGATAATTCAAGGGTAGTGCCAGATTAGCTTGGAGCCTTCAGGCGCCAAGCTAATCTGGCACTACCCTTGAATTATGGTCAAACCATCTCCTGCAACTGGTACATAGTCATTAGGCAACACCTCCAAAATTTGAGAAATGGGACCTTGGGGGTAAAAGGGTTAACTCTTCCAAGACGCACCGCATCCGGATTCACGGCCTAAAGCTGCGAATCCGGATGCGACACATCTCAAAAGTGTTAACTCACTCAAAGCACCCCACATCAACCGGCTGCAAAAGTGTTGTATAGCGTTGCTGCTGGCAATGCTATACAACACTTTCACAGTTACTGTTGTGGGGCATGTAGAATGTGTTAATTCTCTCCCTTGCTAGACCAACAACCCCATTGTACATCAAGTCACTGGAACTGTCAACAGTATCCTTCAAGTGGCACATGGTGGCAACAACAATAAAAGTCACTAAGCTTATCTAAACACAAAATGTTTAAAAAAAATTTCCAGAACAAGCTTAAAGATATACATCATAGGATTAAAGGATTAACATCATAAGAAGGAACTTTTCCTACCGATATACAGGATAATTGCGACCAACTGCGACATTGGTAGGGACCAAAACTTGATGTCAAGTCAGCTGGCCATTTAAATGGATTTTCATAATGGGCTTGAGAAATTCAGATTTAATATTTTTAATGCCATGTTTTAGGATATGCACACTGAGATAAATCTGATCGCACACGTACATGCATAGGACTCAAGGTTTTCACCGATGTGATTCTGCTCTGACAAAATATCTTACCATTACCAATATAACACGCATAAGGCAATACGAATCAGATGTTATAGTTCCAACACAAATATGATCGTCACAAAATATGTTCTTGCAAAAATAGTACAAACCCTTCACCTAACAACACATTTACACCATAGGCTATTCACTGAAAATCAAGACTGACTGACTCGAGAACGCAAATCGACTTGAGACGGCAGGGATTCACTACAATATTAGTATTGACACTGGGCACAACATGCGATAATCCTTCACTGCTGAGGCACCATGAGCAACATTTAAATGCAAGAGGCACAGATACTCCTGAGCCCCTGTGACTGCGGGGGCTCATGAGGATCTGTGCCTCTTGCAGATGAATGGTGTTCACTTTTTCCTGGCAATAAAGAGCTCAATTCATAATGAAGTCCAAATCACTAAGAACTGAAATAGTAAACAAGATGATATGGGACAACTCAACCAGTAGGGAAATATGGTAGTAACCCCTGTGAAACCAGTATAAAGCCACATCCAAAGGAAAAACACAAAGTTCTGGGCAAGTGTTTTAAGTTCTGTTGGGCATTCAGCATAAAAGGACTTGGAACGATAATTATTTCCAAGTTGACGATGTTGATCAGGGTAGGCTTGTCTTTGATTAACTTCCTTCAGACGTTGATAAACACTGTTGATAAACATGTTGGCTTCTTAGAATGCTGCTGTTATTTTTTGTTCCGTGTGTATTTTGATGCTGTATTTTGTGCTACCTATAAGAGCTCTTTGTGCATGCTGCCACCAGTTCTGTTTACATAGTGCAAACACAATGTTTACAGTAGCGGTGGCTGCACGCACACAAGGGTTACTACTGCTAGTCCACGGACCTTTTGTTCTTGATGTTTTTGACACAACCATTCAAGCTGTTTGTTTAAAGGTTCTTCAAATTTTGTTCTAAAACTGTGAAGTTTGTCCAAACATAAACTTTTGTTCTGAGGTGTTCTTTTTAATGCCTACTTTCCTATTTGATCTCCGAGGCTTTTGATTTTTTTTTTCATATTTGTTGCTTTATAGCTGAACTTAAGACCCTTGTGATTGAAATAATTTGTAAAACTCTAAAACTTATTAATTTCCACAAAAATATGTCCCCTATTTGTGTAGTGTTTTGCATCTTCTTGACACATAAAATTTTTGTTAGCATGCTCAGAAAACGTGATGAAAACTTGCCACCACCACCCTATTACCAATAAAAAATTTAACTGAAAGTTGAACTGATTCCTGATATGACTCAAGATGAATTTATCGCTCTGAACTGTTATTGCTGATATGAACAGATGAGAACTAACACTGATACCTGTAAATAAAACCCTGATAAGAAAAAAAGGATGAATCACAATGACATTTTGTTACACAATAACATTTCACTGTGTTACATAACACCAAACCATATCCATTTCAAACACACTCACTGAGTCATTATCAAGTTGCATAAAAAATTTCAGACAAAAAGAAACCTGACACTGGCAGAATACAGTAGAACATGTTTTGAGCAACCACTTTTTTTGGCAAGAAAACAGTGGTCATGAAAGACAAGCACCCTCTCATAAGAAGTCTTAAAGGGCAAAAAGTGTCACCTGTCCAGGTCTTTGATCTCTCAAAAGAGTGGTGGCTCACAGCAGGTTCCACTGCATGTAATGAAATTCCATTTCAGATAAAGAGAAACCTAACATATTGGCATATGAACTGAGAGAATGTTGAATATAGGAAACATCGTGACTGACTAGAAACTGACAGAAAAGCCACAAAGGGACTGTAATTAACCCCCTTCTGCAAACATCCACCAGTACCGCTTACAGTACCAGAGGCTGCATGCACAAAAGGGTTAACCCCTTGCCTGGCGCTGTTCATCGCGGCGATTCCTGCCGGGATCACTGCGTCAAAAAGGGGCTACCGACAGCCCAAGGGTTAAAGACATCTCAACTGACCGTGTATTGTGCACCCTTGGCCATTAACTCACATTAAAGTTTATCCTTCAAGTGGCACACAAAGCACCTACACAAGCATAAATAAAATGCATCTACAAGGCAGAATTAGCCACAACATATGGAAATACGTGTATGCATTTTTGTCTACATGACTGCTTTTTTTCTGCCTGGCATAATGATTTATGCCAGACAAAAGTAACGCTCTTATATCTGAATGTAAAACAGAAACAAAATCGTAAATTATCCTACTCTAGGCACAAGGAATGAAACACTCGTTATTTTGATGTACCTGGAAAAACAATTAATTCAAAACATTTTCAATGAGGACCTCCTTGAGCGTGCAGCCATCTGTACTGTTTACAGTACCAGTGACTACATACGCAAAGGGGTTAAGAATTATGTCATAAATTCATGTGTACACATCATACATACACAACTCTGCCACATGCACAAAAATATCCATCTCACGCAACAATTAACAGCACAGCCTTAACAGTTATTTTTCACAAACACAGGCACAGGACATTAAATCATGGAGACTTTGTTGGGATTGGGATAAGGATAAAGTGATATTGGTGGTTGTTCTGGTGGGAATTTACTCAAGATCCTGTAAATAAGTGGGGGTTGGTGTACGCAATTCTTTAGGATTTCCAAACAATGGTTCAAAACCTAAAAACATTGAGCTTAATGTTCCTCATCTGGAAAGAAAAAGATAAATATTTTTTCACAATGCGCATCAAAGACCATTTTACTTTGTGTGTGTGTATGTGTGTGAATGAGAGACAGAGAGTGAGGGATACCAAGGCAGTGACTTGTACATAAGGAAAGTTTAACTCTTTGGCTATTAGTAGCGCTTTTTTCCGTCATGACGATCTCTGAAGGAATCATTGTGACAAAAAAACCATACCAACAGCCAAAGGGTAAAAAAAACAAAAACACATAGGCGAGCTGCGATTTTCACCGCACATGACGCAATCCACAACTTTCAACTACACATCTTGAAATAGATAAAGATTTCACCATGATTAACCCTTATCATTCGGAATACAACAGTGGGTGAAATAAGTTTGACTAAAATAGTTCAAGGGTAGTGCCAGAATAGCTTGGCGCCTCTAGGCGCCAAGCTATTCTGGCACTACCCTTGAACTAAAGCCATTGGTCTATATCCTTATCTGTAAGTACTATAATGTGGCAGTGTACAAATTTGAAGCCTTTAGCCTCAGTATGATATGGGTTAAGCACGTACAACCACAGATTTACAAAATATTCATGCACACAACTGAATTCACTGGTGGGGATACATGCATTTCATTACATGTATTTGGAAGAAGAGAAAAAGTTGTAGTGAGCACTGTCTTCCTATTGGTTTTGTGTCTACTGAAATTCTCTTCACAATCTTCCAGTAGACAAGGTGGGACTGCTGAGGGTGGGTGGTTAGCTGGTGGGATCCAGGTTTTTTGTCCATCTCTCTCAAGATGCTCAAAGCGCCACAGGCCAAGCTGAAGCTATGATAGCCTGCTGCTACTCAACACTACTTTTCGTGCAAAACTTCTACATATTTTTGACTTATTGCTAACAACCTTTCCGACATCCTGTAAAAAAAACTAGTAGAAAAGCAAAACACTGTCCTTCCATAATTTCTTTTCTAGATCATGTACAAAAAGAGCCAAAAGAGTTCTCTTTCCACATTTCTGATTTCACAAGAATTTTCTTTCTCTTCCTATTAACGTTATCTTTCCGAGTACATTCATGTTCTCTTTCTTTCTCTACTAGTAACACTTGACTGTAGCGGCCTTTAATGCCACATTAACCCCATCAAACTACTGATGATACTGTTTAGTGGAAAAGGCGCATAACTACGCATCTTTTCTGCTGAATAGTATCATCAGTAGCATTCAAGGGGGGGGGGGGGGGGGGGGGGGGGGGGGGGGGAAAACAACCAAACATTATCATTACTGATAAACCCAAACAGCCTGCATGAAAAAAGGTTTGATTTAAAAACAACTCAAGTCTGCCATCTTGAACACAACAGTAGGTACCACTTAAACCCCTTCGAACACGCTGCCATCAGCACTGTCGACAGTGCTAGCAACTGCATGAACAAGGCGGTTCACTCATTTAAACCCACAGCTGCATTTCCAAATGGAGGTGTCAACGAACAACCGTGATCTGTTTCCAGGAGATAGATCAACCATGATAATTCAAGGGTAGTGCCAGATTAGCTTGGCGCCTGAAGGTGCCAAGCTAATCTGGCACTACCCTTGAATTATCATGGTCCATCCATCTCCTGTTGTAGTGCGTCAGGGTGGAATGGGTTAATGCATTCGAGGCATACCACATCCAAAATGAACATGATAAATGGCCCTATGTGGCTGCCCTATATTTTTTGTTGTTTACAAGAAAATGAGCTCACTTCTTGTTTCTTCCTCGGCTTTCCGTCAGTCAATCCTTTGACTCTTCAAACAAGTGTTATTTAGCAAGAACTCCCTCTGGCCAACACATTTCCACATGAAACTTGTGAACGTACATGTTCAAAGCTTGATCGATCTGTTCACTTTACCGTCAGGGCTCCCCCGTGCATGTGGCCGTTGGTACCGTTTACTGTACAGGTGGCTGCCGCATGCAGAAGTGAGTAAAATTTGCAAACACCTGACTTTACCACCATTAACTCACACAATGCATCTCCTTCACAACGTTTATCACAAACCTGATCAATTCACATGCTAATTAAACGCATCCACATGCTCCATCAACTGACTGCTCACCTCACCAGGCTTTGCGTCTTCACCGCCAGTAGAAAAATGTTATCTCCGCCAGTAGAGAAATATCTCTCTGAAGTCATGGCATAATCAAAGCAAAAGTCTAACTCATCGACAGAACATGGATATAAATGCAACTGCAAGAGGCAAAGAACCTCAAGAGCCCCCACGGATGTGGGGGCTCATGTGGTTCTGTGCCTCTTGTAGTTAAGTGGGTTAATGGGTAGGGTTCACATTTTCTTGGCAGGTGAGGGGTTACAGAGTTGTACAGCACAATGAAAAGCATTTTCACACCTCTGGCCACACTTTCACGACAAGCAGAGCATCACGGCGAATCTGTCATTCCATCGCTCAATCATATAACATCACAAATATTCCAAACGAGAACCAAACAGTGGAAGATTCAGAAACGTGAGATGTGGCCATGAACTTTGCTGTGAAGCGAACAGAGCTCCCGAGGACCTTCACAGCCTGAGACATAAATGTCAAGCAAGCGGCATAGATCCTCATGAGCCTACACAACATGCGGGGGCTCATGAAACTATGTTGCTTGTAGATGTACAACACAGAGTGTCGGATGTCAAATAGGGACGCCCGACGATTTCTGCCCCTGTGCAGATTTGTGACACTCGTTGAAAAGTTTACGGACAACAAAAGTCCAATTTTCACTGTAGAAAATCATCAAATACAGCAATGACACAGAAGAAGCATCTTCAACCACAAAGGAGACTGACCTTAGTCGAGAAAGGAAATAATTCAACCCTTATGCCACTAACATAAAGGAAGTTCCCAGTTTTACGACAAAAGTGAAATATGTTCTGAACTTGACATAAAATATTACATTCAAGTGCCACATCCAACTTAATATATTACATTTAAGTTTTAACCCGCTCAGTGCCAGTTGATGTAGACCGTGTTTCTGCAATCTTCGTTAATTCAGGGACAAAGATTCAAAGTGGTGTCAGCAAGAGGTATAGATCCTCATGAGCCCCCGCAACTGGTCTATACCTCTTGCACCCTGGTTGTGTTCAGATTTTCTCGGCGCTGACCGGGCTGAATCTGACATAAACTACGACATTTAGCAGGTCAGTCACAAACTTGAAAATAACGAGGTTTACAGCCACCAGTCAGCCGTGCAAAACAGTTGAACTACAACAGTGCCCGATTAGTCTGGCACCATCCCAGGCACCAGGCTAATCTCACAGTGCCTGGCGCAGAAGAGAAGGAATTCTCACTCGCCGAAAATGAAGACAGACACATCCTACGCTGAACAGCATTAGTGGAAGCACAAAGGAAGCCTTACTACTCTGTGAATAATAAATACAGCAGAACCTGTTTTGACCGACCATCTTTTCTTGCAAGGAAATAGTGGTCTTAAAAGGCAGGTGTTCTGTCAAAGTCTTGTGCTGAAGGGCAAACAGTGTCACCTGTCATTCAAGACCATCAGTGATGAACGATGGAATGAATGACAGGTGGTTTCTCACAAGGGTAGTCACTCAAAACAGGTTCTTACAGAAACAAATGCACTTGGGAATACTTTCACACAAACATGTCTTGGCCGTACGCCATCCAACACCCGACGCCTTCCTTATGCCGTGACCCTATTTGCAGGTCAAAGCAATGCATCTCCCATAATATGGTTATCTCGGATCGCCCCTGTGTGACAGGGACATTAAAAAACTGGAACAGTGATAACATACCAATGCATGTTGCTGTGCATCACTGCTCATGATTCGCTTATAGAATTTGAAATCCTAATTAAAATTATGTCACAAGCCATCTCAGTCCCCACAACGCAACATGTTAACCCCCCTTGCACTTGCAGCCACCGCTGCTGTTTTCAGTAGCGGCGGCTGCACGCTCAAGTAGGTGAAACTGAACTACAACTGCCCTCATCCTCATTATTCCACATTGCCGTATAAAATAAAATCACCTGAAATAAGTGAGGACCAGAAAAGAGCTGGGGCCAGTAGTATGTGCGAGCTTGGTCCTGCACCCGACACTAGGCAAGGTGCGCCGCTATAGCGGCCACCTTGCCTAGTGGCTGGTGCAGGACTAAGTTCACTCATGCAACTTGCTCCTGATCTCTGAACGTTGACTTTACTCGTAACGCACTAATCACAAAGAAATACATTTTAAAACAATCATCTGTCAAATGAATGCAGTCTCTTAAGCCCTTTTACGATAACCGTACAGGTGGATGCATGCTCAAGGCGTTTAAAAGATTCCTTGTGAATTTCACTCCTTGGCCGTCAGCGGTTTTCGTTGACACGACTCCTGGAGGAATCATCGTGACAAAAACCAGTACCGACAGCTAAAGAGTTAAAACACAGGTGTAGAAGAAGTCACTTTTTCACAACAATACAAAAGAGCATTAAAACCACTCAGATCTACACACAAGCGCTGCTCTCATGTTTAAGACATCTTAGTACCGGTACAACGAGCTCTGAGCACATGGAAGAGTTTCTGCACTCCAATACAAACATTCTTTTCCATGGGAAGCGATTTTTTTTTTTTTAGCATGATGTTCCCATGTTTGGAATTTTCAGCTCTGAGCACCTGATAGTGTTTCTGCACTCCAATGCAAACACTTTTTCCTCGATTGATGTATGATTCATAATCATTTATGAAATGCCTGTGGTCTCTCCATATTCCAACAAAACGTCAGATCAAGGGTGGTGCCAGAATAGCTTGGCGTATAAAGGTGCCAAGCTATTCTGGCACCGCCCTCAAACTTTCAATGATCAGGCGAGTGGAAAAATGTTCTGTGAAAAATCATAAAAGAGAGAAATTCTCTGAAAATATTCACACCATCCTTGAATGATTCGTGAGCAGGAGAGTGGAAGTTGCATCTTCTGTGGGCATAACAAGACTCATAAACGAGAGAAATTCTCAGAAAAATGTCCGCAAAGTCTCACATAAGACAGAGATAAAATTCTCCGCAAATGTCCACCAAACCCTTGTGACAGTGGAGGCACTGGTCCATGAAAAGGGAGAGAATCCAAAGGGAGGGGGGTACTCAGGCGAAGTACATGACCTTGATGGTGTCAGGGTGGGCAGTGACAGCTCTTGCCATGACGGCGGGGTTACGATCTTCGCTGTTGTCAGAGTGCCTGCTGCCTTCACCACTGTAACAAAAGAACGATCACCAGATTTACTTGTCGTGAGCAAAAAGAAAAAGGCAAAAAGATAGACAGGTGTGCATATTAGTGGATGGTTGGATGGATGGACAGGCGGATGGATGGGTGGGTGGGTGGATGGATGGTTGAGTGGGTGGATGGCTAGTTGGACTGATGGATGGATGGGTGGGATGGTGGTTAGACAGACAAGGGAGGCAGGAATAGATGGCGCATGGAAGTTGGAACAGACCAAATCTAAATTCTGCCAAATGTATACAATGAAATTTGGATTGGCACCAAAAACCACACTCTCAGTTTGTTCAATTTCAAAGTTATTTACATGGAGGATACAGTGGTTGGGGTCAAAAGTCAACTGAATATAGCTTAACCCTTAAACCCTTACGTGCGACGACAGGATGTGCATTGACCATGATAGCTCAAGGGTTGTGTCAACGCCAAGCTATTCTGACACCACCATGGAACTATCATGGTTGATCGGTTTCCAGAACTGCGATGTAGACCCAAAAGGATATCAACAACAATAAAGGCAAAGCCATTATGGCTCACGTGCATGACCGATTTACATATGTGTGACCTTTGTGACAATAAGAAATGGGCTGGCAAAATCCATGTTTTCTCAAAATGAAAGCATTTTTCACACATCTGTCAATCCCTGTGACCCTTGACCTTGAGTTGACTAAATTACTATGCATAGGACGGTCTTGTCATCAGCTACCTCTGTGCTAAATTTGATGGAAAACTTTGCAAAAATGTTGAAAACACCTACAATTTTATCAAAGATTGGCATTTTACACACATCTGCCAGCCTCTCTGTACCATGTTTGGGTTTAAAGTTGGAAATAGTATTTAAGAAAAAAACATCCTTTGTCAAAATATGCAGGCCTCCGTTTTAGCGCGTCTATGCGTCTATGATGCATTAAAGGCCAGACACGGTACCCTAAAAAGTCATTTTGGGTGTTCCTTAGTGTTTTTGGGTTGAGTGGATTTTTGGGTTGTTTGAACCCCTTAGAACCTGGCCACAACCATAAAATATCAAAAAATAACTTTTATTTGCTGTAAAAAAATAAATAAAGTGAAACACCAGCTCAATTTTTCAAGCGTTCACGACGTCTTTTGCTCGAAAACATCGAATGTTTGGACCCCGACTACACTGCGTTGCGAGCGACGAACGCCGCCATGTTTGGGTCCATTCGAACCGGTTCCGTTTCTACTTTCCCATCCACAAACCAGTTGAAGGCTACAAAGGCTCTATAAATAGTATTGGCGCAAAACTGACGTCATGAACGACCGGAGATTTCCTTGTACGGACGTCATGCTAATGAGATGCTATTTTCCAAAACCGACCAATGAGCAGAGCGCGCCGAGTGTTCCGGGCGACTTCAGTTTTTTCCGGCCAGGCTACAGGCGGCTTCAGGTTTTCCGACCGTCCCACAATGCCCAATTACGCATAGCGTACAACTCGATCAAAATACGAGAATCGCTAGTTCAAATCACGCATTTTCGACGTTTTACATCCCTTCAGCAGTTATTTCGCAAAGTCCATCAGTTGTAATCGTTGGAAATGTCTCCAACAGCTTTGAAGAAGTTGCGTGGTGCTCAGCTAGCAGCTGCGAGGTTGAACAGATGAAGAGAGATGTGTTCGAGCAGACGAACCCGAGTGAAGAGAAAGAAAACATTCCTAAGCCTCATAATGTAAATGCCGATGGGATGGCGGTGGTGAAATCCACAACGCCCAAGAAACTTGAATTGATGAAAGATGCTCGCGACGTCGGCATTGGTCAGTAAATGATAAAATAAAATTGGTTTTACACATCGCTCAGGTGTATCTGAAGTGGCAAAGTACAGCAGACATTTTCTGTGCGTCTATGACGCATTAAAACTCAAAATCACGTTCTGAAAATGTAACTAAGGGGTAGTCAGACGCACTAAAGGGAGACATGATTTTGCGTGAAAGCTCACCAGTTAAAGAATCAGTATTATGGAAAGGACACACACACTGACACAACACATTTAGAGTCGAGAACGAAATGAGTTAATTTATTTTAAGGAACATGCAGATGATGCAGTTTTTCTTAAATAAATCTGCGGACCCTCTATAATGTTTAGACGGGGGGGGGGGGGGGGGGGGGGTCTGTGTACCCTCTAAAATTTATATATGGGGGTCTACAGACCCTTTAAACTGTTGTGAGAACGGAAGCCCTGATATGGCTATTTTGGACCTATTTCCTGAGCTCTTGTGATCCTTGACCTTTCCGAGAGATCAACCAAATTAGTATGCATAGAAAGGTCTTCCGATCAGGTATCTCTGTACCAAGTTTGGGTTTGAAGTTGTGAATAGTATTTGAGAAAAAACATCTTTTGTCAAAATATGGCCATTTTTTACTATTTCCTTAGCTCTTGTGACCCTTGACCTTTCCGAGGGGGTCATCCAAATTAGTATGCATAGATAGGTCTTACCATCAGGTATCTCTGTAGCAAGTTTGGGTTTGAAGTTGCGAATAGCATTTGAGAAAAAACATCCTTTGTCAAAATATGGCTATTTTGGACCTATTTCAGAGCTCTTGTGACCCATGACCTTTCCAAGAGATCAACCAAATTAGTATGCATAGAAAGGTCTTCCTACCAGGTATCTTAGTACCAAGTTTGGATTTGAAGTTGTGAATAGTATTTGAGAAAAAATAAATTATGTCAAAATATTTAGCTATTTTTGACCTATTTCCTGATCCCCTGCGACCTTGACCTTTGTTGGAGTCACTCAAATTAGTATGTTTAGAAAGGTCTCGCCAGAAAGTATCCTTGGGCCAAGTTTGAAGACTGTGGCTTGAATAGTCTCTGAGAAAATGCCAACATTAAAGTTTACCACTGACAACGGCCAGCCAAACCAATGACCACTGGCCCAGAACATGTGAGCGTAAAACTGACAATTTTAAAATCTCCATCTGTCTGACCTGTCGTGTTCTTTCTCCACCAGGTGATATCGAGCTCGGAAGGCCACCAGGTGAGCGTAGTACGCAGGTGCGGGAATGGAGACAGATCGCGTGCACCTGACGTAGGTGTGGCACAGCTGGTAGGTCAGAATCTGAAGCTCGTCCGCTGAGAAACGGTTGTCATCCCACAGCACATGGTAGTGCGACGGTCGGCTGGTGCCCTGCAATCATTGATTAATTATTTAGTTAGTTGGTTGGTTGGCTGGCTGGTTGATCGATTGGTCAGTCAGATGGACCGACTGATCAAGGTGTAAGCGATAAAAGTTGCTCTTTCACCAAATCATTCATGACACTGTTTCTGGGCATGTACGAATGCTGAACGCTGCATGAAGAATTGACTAATCAACTGAATGACTAGCTGACAGAGTAACTAACTTCATGATAGACAAATTTCCAGCTGGCTTAACACATTTTACCCCAAGGCCACATTTCCCATTGGAGGTGTCATCTATTGACTATGAATAGGTTGCAGGAGATGCGTCAGGGCTGAATGGGTTAACACATTCGAGACATGCTGCATCTCGGGGATACAAGGCTTTGGCGGTAGAACTGGATCAGAAATGCCGCGTATTGGGATGCCATACGCCTGAAACAAGTTAATGATATTCTGAACAGCCCGGAAAAAAAGTGACTCAAGACCCACCTGGATACCCGCGTGACTGCACAGATAGAAGTCAAACTCGGTGGGGTGCGTGATACCCATGTCCACGGTGGTACCGGCCGGGATGTTGCCGCTGCGGCCCGTCTGATCTTTGCGGTCTGCGCAGAAGAGACGCGTGTGGTGGCGCTTCTGAACCACTATGAAGGTGATGCCAGGCCGGTAGTCCACTTCCAGTTTGGCGCACGCCTCGCGGATAGCTCGCAACTCGTGACTCAGAACCTGATACACACAAAAATGATAGTTGAATAAATAAAATGAAATTCTAAACAGACTTCTGGCACACAAAAATAATAGTTCAATAAATAAAACAAAATTACAAAAGACTTTGATGGGCTTGGAATTGTTCCAAACAAATTTTTAAAAGAGGAAATACTGTTTCACCTTGTGTTTTCTTTGATACTGGCAAACGCGTGACTGAGAGGTTGGAAATTTTCCAAATATAGAGAAGCAGGCAGGTGTCTGCACACTACCCAGGCCCTGGTGGTGTGTTGACAAAGACTTCTCTGAAATTTGAGCGCATTTTCCCATCAGTTTTTTTTGCCTTGTCCTGCGATCTAGATGTGGCCTTTCTTTTTCTGCTGTTAGTGTATGAAAAGGAGCAGCTTTTGAGAAATTGGAAATTTCAGTACAGAGGATTTTGACCCTTTAGGTGTCAGTAGTGGTTTGATGCGGCGACTCCTGCAGGAATCATCACGATTAAAACCACTACCGACACCCAAAAGGTTAAATTCTAGCATTTCTCTTCTTTTTGTCATCTTTCACTCGTTTTTGCAACCACTTAGTCATGCCAATGACAGAAGCTGTTACAGTTACAGTAGAACCTGCTTTGAGCAAACATCTCTTGCTGAAAAAGTGGTCTTGAACGACAGGTCCACCCTCATACAAAGACAGACTGAGAAACTAACTGTGCATCCTTACCGCGTGGAACTGCCCCTCACTCACTCCGTCCCTGTAGAAGATGATGCGCGTGGGTTTGAAGCGCGTGGAGCGGTAGAACTGGATCAGAAGTTCTCGCACCATCGTTGCCAGCTCGTAAATCACCTCCTGCCGGTGCTCCTGCACTCGCACGGCTGCGGCGTAACGACTGGGGTGGGCATCCATGCTGCCGACCACCTACACATTAGGAGAAATTTTTGCCGCTTGTAGACTGATTAGAAATCTATCTCAATTTCCTAATACACTGACTGAGCCATAGGGTTGCAATTCCCAAAATTGAAATTTGCCCTCTAAAGACTACATTACGGTTAGTGAGAAGGTTCGACTGTGGTAATTCAAGGGTGGTACCAGGACACCTTGATGCCAGGAGGTGCCACGCTATTCTGGCACCACCCTTGAATTATCATGGTCGATCTATATCTTCTTGTAGTGTGTTGGGGCTGAATGTGTTAAGGACAAAAAAAAAAAAAAAAATAAATAAAATAAAAAATGCAAGCAAAAAAAAAAAAAAATAAAAAAAATAACACTCAGACAAAAATTCATACTTTTGGATTAATACTGCGTACTGATCAGTACTTTTTGGAACACAAAATGTATGTTTAGTCATTTTGAAGCCCCATCCCACCCCACGCCACATTACTTGTAACCACACAGTAGTGAGGGTTTCATTTGCAACAAACGACTACCGACAACAGACGAGAGCGAAATTGCGGTTGATAACTTGCTTGGTCCATAAGCATAGACAACACTCAGAACATCTCCAAGAGGCATAGATCCTCATGAGCCCTCTGAGCTCATGAGGATCTATGTTGTTTTTGTTATGTTTGGAGGGATTATGGTTATGGTCCAAGCTGATTATGTGCCATGAGTGTACTTTCGTTCGGTGTTAGGAGTCGCTCACTGCAAACCTTCACTACTAACTGCGTTTAACCCATATACTGAGGCTAAAAGCTTCAGATTTGTACACTGCCATATGCAAGCTACATTATAGTACTTACAGATAAGGATATAGACCAATGGCCTTAGTTCAAGGGTGGTGCCAGAATAGCTTGGCGCCTAGAGGCGCCAAGCTATTTTGGCACTGCCCTTGAACTATTTTAGTCAAACTTATTTCACAGACTGGTGCATTCCGAATGATAAGGGTTAACTCTTTCCCTACGTATCACTCCCGGATTAGTGTTAGCCCAAACAAACCCTTAGCCATTGAAACACTTACGTTATAGCGTTGTGCTCGATGCTGTCTATAGACGAGTCACTAGTTTTCTAGCGTTGTGTTTGTACAAAAATCACCTGAAGCACAGCTATCAGTCTAAGGGAAGCAACCACTATGTTTCACCAACCAAGTTATCTGAAAGTGAATGCCCTTGTCGGATGGTGTCGAAACAAGGCCAAAGTAGCCGACAACGTGCCTTGGATCGTCTGACGATGAGATTTGATCCTCATAAGCGCGGTTTCAACAGTGATTTTTAGCTCGTAATATTGTGATTCAAGAAGAGACACTCTTGTGTGATTTCTTTCTTTGTGGAATACATTTTCCTGCCATGATGGTGAGTAAATCTGGGTTTTTCATTGCATGTGCTTACACTGTTGCTACCAAAACAGACATGTATCAAACCCATTCAGCCCTGAACACAAAACATGACTCTATCACAACAATTCAAGGGTGTGCTAGAAAGCACAAAAATTTACCCAAAATAAAATGGCACACACAAACCACACAACTGCACACAGGGTACATAGCAAAACACACACCATTTATAACAACAGATGATGTTTAGCAACCACTGAAAACACA
Organism: Semisulcospira habei; assembly: GCA_036245525.1. Classification (NCBI taxonomy): domain Eukaryota; kingdom Metazoa; phylum Mollusca; class Gastropoda; family Semisulcospiridae; genus Semisulcospira; species Semisulcospira habei. Next base: position 168,650,615 of record BTPG01000001.1, on the reverse strand, counting down.
CACACATATCTGTTTATCAACCACTGAAAACACACACACACACAGCTATGAGCCATGTTCAGAGCTTCATGAGGAATGTCATAAAACAGGCCTGAAATAAGTACGTAACTTATCCGTCTGGCTGTCTGTAGCTGTTTTAGTCGTGATGATTTCTGCAATAATCATCGTGACAAAAAAAGCTACCGACAGCCAAAGGGTCAACACAAAACTGAACGGTAATCCCCTTGTGCACGCGGTCACCGGTACTGTTGACAGTACTGGTGGCTGCAGGCACATGGGGGTTAATGCACGTTGTTAACACATTAAACTGTGAGGATGACATCAAATTTTGGCGATACCCTCTGAGGTGCACCTGTTTTGGAGATAGATCGACCATGACAGTTCAAGGGTGGAGTCAGAATAGCTTGGCGCCTGGAGGCTCCAAGCTATTCTGACATCACCCTTGAACTATCATGATCGGTGCACATCTTAAAACATTGTTTCAGGGCCTTATGGGTTAATAATACCAGTAGGAGGGGCTGGTATATTAGACATGGACACTTACGTGGTGGCCAATTGTTGAAGACACCTTCATTTTAGCATAAATTGTATTCCTTCCCCCCCCCCCCCCCCCCCCCCCCCATTGAGGAAAGCTATGTATCATCTTGTGTACACAGCCACTAGTCCTGTTCACAGCAGTTACATCTACAAGGGAGTTAACCTCATACCAGTCCCACCCATAACCAGATGCAATCTGAAGCTAAAAGAAATCATGTTGAAAATATTTAACCCTTTGCGTGTGGGTACCGGTCTTAGTCGCAAATGATTCCTACAGGATTCATCATGACTAAAACTGCTACCAACATGCAAAGGGTTCAAGAAAATGTTCAATCTTGCCACATCAAATAGTTTTAAAAGATGAAGTATTTCTGCTGCCTACAAAAAGCTCTGCAACTTGTGATTCCAATGGCACATGGAACACCCTCCGATCCCCTCAATCTGCGAACAGGAATGCCAAAGCCTTCATGGCTCAAAAGCATGGCTGATTAACATACTTTCTCCGACCTTTTGTGACCATGACCTTTACACAAGGTCACTAAAAGGAGCAAGTGTTAGACCTCCTTGACATACCGGTAATTACAGATTTGTGAAATTCTCCGTTTTCTTCATATTCATGCATTTTTCACACATTTGCCAAAATCCACTCAACTTTACCACAGATAAAAAAGGTCTACTATAAATAAGTTTCATATAGCCTTGGGTACATCTGAACCAAGTATTGTTTTGAAGTTGAAAATAGTACTTGTGAAAACACAACTTACGTTCAAATATATATCATGGCAATGTTTGACCTCTCAAGCTAAAGAAAAGCCGCACAGAGACAACAAGAAGACAGCGCTATAATGTAGGCCTCCTGAGAGAAACTGGAGTTAGAGAAGAGTTCAAACTGGTGCTGTCCAACCGGTTTCAAGCGCTACAGGAGCTAGTAAATGAAGAGGAGGCGGTCACCACAGAGCAGCAGTGGAAGGCAGTTAGAGAGGCGCTGAACTCAACCTGCAAAGACACTGTAGGGTTCAGGAAACACCACCACAAGGACTGGCTGTCGGCACAGACCTTGAAGAAGATAGAAGCGAGGAAGCAGAAGAAAGCAGCGGTCAACAACAGTCGCACGAGAGCAGCCAAAGTAAGGGCACAGGGGGAATACTCGGAAGCCAACCGCGAGGTGAAGAGGAGTATCAGGGCAGACAAGAGGGCCTACACAGACAGCCTGGCAGCAGAGGCAGAAAAGGCAGCAGGCAGCGGCAACATGAAACAGCTCTACGACATTACCAGAAGATTGTCGGGTAAGTATGGCCATACAGAAAGACCAGTAAAAGACAAAGAAGGCAAGCCTATTGCAGACAGAGCAGACCAACTCGACAGATGGGCCGAGTATTTTGAAGAGTTACTGAACAGACCTAGCCCACCCGACCCCCCCGACATCCAGCCGGCAGAGACCGACCTACCCATCAGCTGTGACAGACCCAGCCGGGAAGAGATCAGAAAAGCAGTGGCATTTTTGAAGAATGGCAAAGCAGCAGGGCCAGATGGCATCCCAGCGGAGTCTCTGAAAGCAGACCTAGAGACAACAGTTGAGATGCTGTACCCACTGTTTGGAAAGATCTGGGAAGAGGAGGTGATGCCAGGTGACTGGAAGGAGGGGTACCTAATCAAGCTTCCCAAGAAAGGCGACCTCAGCAAGTGTTCCAACTACAGAGGAATCACCTTGCTGTCAGTACCAGGAAAGGTCTTCAACAGGATCATCCTAGAGAGAATGAAGAGCTCCGTTGACCCCCAGCTCAGAGACCAGCAAGCAGGATTCAGAAAGAACCGATCATGTACAGACCAGATCGCCACTCTCCGCATCATCGTGGAACAGTCTCTGGAGTGGAGCTCCCCGCTGTACGTCAACTTTGTGGATTATGAGAAAGCATTTGACAGCGTGGACCGAGAGACTCTGTGGAAACTCCTACGACACTACGGTGTACCCGCAAAGCTCGTCCGCCTGATCAAGAGCAGCTATGATGGCATGACATGTCGCGTGATCCACGAAGGGCAGTTCACCAGAGAGCTCCAGGTCAGAACTGGTGTCAGGCAGGGGTGTCTGCTGTCTCCGTTCCTCTTCCTACTGGCCATAGACTGGGTCATGAAGATGACCACAGAGCACAGACGAAGTGGAATACAGTGGACACTGTGGACACAGCTTGACGACCTCGATTTTGCAGACGACTTGGCATTACTGTCCCACACTCATCAACAAATGCAGGACAAGACCACGAGGCTTGCTGACATCTCGTCCCAAGTGGGCCTCACCATTCACAAACAGAAAACAAAGACAATGAGGCTGAACGCAACCAGGGAAGAACCAGTCTTGCTTGCTGGCACCCCGTTGGAGGAGGTGGAGTCCTTCACCTATCTCGGGAGCATCATAGACAAAAAAGGCGGCACTGATGCAGATGTCAGAGCACGAATCGGTAAAGCCAGAGCAGCCTTTCTCCAGTTGAAAAAAGTGTGGAGTTCCAGAGAGCTGTCACAACACACCAAAGTCCGGATTTTCAACTCCAATGTAAAAGCAGTTCTCCTATATGGAGCAGAGACATGGAGATTGACAAAAACCACAGTCAACAGAGTACAGACCTTCATGAACAGTTGCCTTAGAAGAATTTTGAAAATCCACTGGCCAGAGAAGATCAGCAACGTCAGACTCTGGGAGAGGACAGAGCAGATAACAGCAGAGAATGAAATTGGGCGAAGAAGATGGGGATGGATCGGTCACAGTCTAAGAAAGCCAGCTTCCAGTATCACTAGGCAGGCATTGTCATGGAACCCCCAGGGAAAGAGGAAAAGAGGTAGGCCGAGAAACTCCTGGCGTCGAGACCTCCAAGCAGACATCAAGAGACTGGGAACCACCTGGAGTAGAATCGAAGGAGAAGCACAGGACAGGAGTTGCTGGAGGTCTCTCGTCGACGGCCTATACCCGGGTAGGGGTGACAGGCGTAAGTAAGTAAGTAATGTTTGACCTATTTACTGACCTTGAGTGACCTAGACCTTTGAGAAGTCACTCACACTGGTTTGTTCAAATTGGTCTTGCCAGGAAGCATCCTTGGGCCAAGTTGGAATGCTGTGACTTCAACAGCCTCTGAGAGAGTGCCATGCTTGCCAAGTGTATCTAAGATGACGGATATGGGACGACCACTGGCTCAGAACATAGACTCACTTCTGCTACTGCATGCGCGCCAACAATAGATGAGAGCTGCCGTGTGATTATGGACCTTACCACCTGTGGCCCTAAGGTCTGAAATCACAGACCAGCACACAAATGTTGACTGGTGTTTGCTGCATGGGTGAACCCACAGGCATGCGATGTTCGTTTGTCGACTACAGAATCCATCTCCGATCACCTCTACAAAAGGTAGTGCTCTGGCGCCACTACCTTTTGCAGAGGTGATTGAAGACCGACTTTTGTTGCTTAAGCAACTATCATCTAATGCCAGTGGGTGGACCAATCCTTGAGGCAATGCAGACTTTGGATTAGATCAGACACGACAGCATGCACAAAACCACCCAACAGCAATAACCTTTAACTGACCTCCAAAAGGAAACAACGCCAGGACAGGCACACTGCATGTATGGATGTGGATTGTGAAACCAAAACCAGCAACACCAACACAAGGCATCAAAGTAAATGCAAGGGAGAAAGCTTGCAACTGGTTATGGCAAGATAAGAGTGGAGATGGGGATAGCAATGTTGACAGGAAAGATCTGAGGAGGGATTTGGGGTGGGGTGGGGGAGGGGGGGGGGGTGTTGGGCGAGGTGTGGGTGGAGAAAGTATGGCTACTGGGGGATGGTAGTAGAAGCAGGAGCGATGGAGGGGTCCAGAGGCACTAAATATGTTTGATGATGAATGCTGGTCAAATGAACCTGAAATTTCTAGCATACATATTTAAAATTACTTTTCCGTTAAATTTTTGCCACAGCGACTTTTAGAATTTTGTCACCTTGCTCTGACATGGCAGTTGAAAAAAAAATGTAAAAGTAAGAGCAAAGAAGACTTACTGAGCATGGCAAATACATGCACTTGCACGCACACATCTGCTTGTATACACTAATTGACCCTTTGAATGTCAGCAGAGCTTTTTGTAAAGGTGATTCCTGCAGGAATCACCCTGACAAAAAGTGCTACTGACAGCATAAGAGTTAACAGCAGACGATGGAGAAACCAGAATCTCAAACAAACGTCCTAATCAGCCACTCACCTGACAAGGCTAATCAGGGATTAACTTTGAGCTACTATGGTTAGTCCATCCAGTGACTTGTAATTGTACACAGTGCTCAGCATATCCATATGACTGAATTTCGAGTCGTCCGCTAAGCACTGTGTCAAAAAGCTTCGACAGTAACACCCCCACACCCCCTTTTCCAAAGGCATCAACTCAACCCTTTGCATGTCGGTAGCAGTTTTTGTCATGATGATTCCTACAGGAATCATGACAAAAACCGCTACCGACACACAAAGGGTTAACTTAAAACCACGTACACACAAAAACACTCACACACACCCACATGCACACATGAAGTGACCCACAAGGATAGACACGCGCACATAAACACATAAGGAATGTGTGAATTCAACACAGGCACACATACACATTTATAAATGATGTCATAAAAACAAGAAGAGTTGGAAAATAAACATGCTAAGTATTAACCCCCTTGTACGTAACCCGTTTAGCCCAACATCCTGTAGCAGATGGATTGACCATGATCTTTCAAGGGCAGTGCCTGATTAGCTTAGCACCATCAGGCGCCAAGCTAATGTGGCACTACCTTTGAATTATCGTGGTTGATCCATCTCCTGCAACTGGTACACAGACATTAGGTGACACCTCCAAAATGCAGGGTTAAATGGAGTAAGTATGACTGCCTGCATGCGCAATGTGGTTAACATGCATGGGCAAAACAAAATAAACAAGTCTATAAAATGTTCTTTTAAAAAAATAAAAAAGAGACAGTCCTGATTAAAACCTGCCATTGTCAGCAAGGTGTTATCAGATGAGAAAAAGCTGCAGAACAAAACACAAAGCCAAACCAGACATAAATGATCTTCTGATTTTTTTCATGAAGAGTGCAACTGCACAACTTCCTACAACTTTTTCAAACACACTGCCAGAATTTCAAGGAAAATTGTCCGCATAGCATTCTTTCTCCTATTCTGTCCAACTTACAAATCATTTCAATTCTCGTATTTTTATTTGCAAAAATCTGCTAGATGTTGAGAGAAACTGAAAACTAACGTCATTAATGCGCGTGGTGAAATTATGATAACCTCGTTCCCAGTTTAACAATTGTTTTTTTTTCATGGAAAATATTTAACAGTATATCTTCTGAATCCTTATGAATCTCTTCTGTCCTTATTTTATTTAACCCTTTAGGTGACGGTAGCAGTTTTAGTCACAATGATTCCAGCAGGGCTAACAGAGTTGAAGTGCTGTTCAACTGAAGCTCCCCTGTTTCCCTCATACAAGCAATGCTTTTCTTAAATCCCATCAACATTTTTTTCTGTTTAACCCTTTTACAGCAGGAAACTGATTGAACATAATAATTCAAGGCGCCAAGCTGATCTGGCACTACCCTTGAATTATCATAGTCAATCCACCTCCCTCAACTGGTACACAGTCGTTAAGTAACACTTCCAAAATTTGGGAAATGCACTCGTGGGGCTAACAGGGTTAAGAACCCTGATGTGCATTTCTAACATTCATGTGTTTGCAATACCTCGATACAACGACCTTCGCAGCAGTGGTCCCGTGTACGGATGCAGTGGGCCCGCGGATAGCCACACACGGGCAAACTGCGGCCGAGGTGTTGCAAGGACTTTATCACACTAGGTACTGGGCGACCAATCTGGTGTATCCTACCACCACAGACAATTAGTCAGATGGCACTAGTATTCTGATCAGCATTAACCCTTTGGCTGTCTGTAGCGGTTTTTGTCACTTCACTTTGATTCCTTCAGGAATCATTGTGGCAAAAACTATAGACAGCCAAAGGATTAAACCCCTGTTTAACTATCTGTGTGGCCCTAATAGCATGCTCTGCGCTAAATCCTTAAAAAAATAAGTCAGTCTACGTATGCAGACAATTCTCCTCAAATTGCTGGCCTGGAAACTTACTGCTGCTATGGAGGGTTTGCTGCAGTCGCCAGCAGGGGGGTGGGTGACGTCAGCGCCCAAGAAAATGATGGGCTCGCGGAAAACGGCTGGGCTGCAAGCAGACAAAGAGAGAGAGAGGGCGCCACCTCTCGACAGATCAATTGGGCAAAAGCAGCCTCGCTTGGTAGCGCAAGCCCCGTATGTTATTGTCAGGGCATGGAGTGGAGTATACATCATAAGCTACAGCTGTCAGTAAAGCAAGAAAAGAAAGCAATGTTAAGATTAGACCGAGCCCAGCTCACTGCAGGATTTAAGCTGCAGGACACTGTTATGGGAAACCTCATAGAAGTCACAACGATGAACGAAGCTGCAAAGGTCAATCCCATATAAACTGACACAACAAATGACAATAAATAAACAAACAAACAAACAATGTTTGTTCATTTATTGTCATTTGTTGTGTTAACCCACAAACAAACCAACCAAGAAAAACTTGAGATCCAAAGTCAATTACCCCATAAAGCCCTGAAAGACTACGACAGGATGTGGATCGACCATAATATTTCAAGGCTGGTGTCAGAATAGCTTGGTGGATCTGTCTCCAGAACTGTGATATAGACCTCAGAGGATATCTACAAAAATTTGAAATTTTTGTCCGCAGGGCTTAAGGAGTTAAATCAAAACTGAAAACTCGGGAAGTCTATCGCTTCAGGCCTTTGGCCCCTCCAAAGGGCACTGAAATCTGATGCAGGAAATCTGTCAGAGTACACGCACCACCAAGGATGAAAGTAACAATAAAGCTGCGCATCCCAGGACCTGACAAAGAAAGCAATATCACCGGTATATCAACATTAACCAAAGAAAGGTTGACAGGCCCTTACAGATTCCTCTGGTAAGAGCTGACAAGTACTGTACACAAAGTGACACAGCAAGCCTCCATTCAGCAAACCTCAAAGCAAAGCTCAGAAAAGCTGACTGCTGGACAACTGTTCACCACCAAGACATATTCTTTTAAACCACTAGCTTCAACCTCCACTTAACCCCTTAACTTCCAGGGCAAAAGAAACACCACCCTTTTGCGGGGGCTCATGAGGATTAATGTCTCTTGTTAGTCGTGTGTTCTTTTGTGCCCAGGTCTGGTCCCATTTCATCTGTGTGCTTCACGTGAATGTCTGTCAGTGTGCAGTGGTTTTAGACACAAAATCCGCATCCACTGACAATCAAGGGGTTAAGGAGGCAAAAGAAAACGTTACAGACTCTGAAAAGTAACTCTTAATGCAACCCCCTTGCGCATGCATCCGCCAGTAAACAGTATATGTGCAAGCAGCTGCCAGTACCGTTAACAGTACTGGCAGATGCATGCGCAAGGGGGTTAATTTCAACCAACTGATAAAGGAGAAAAAATTCAAAGCGCACAACTGATCTCAAATTCTGCCATTGCAATGTCTTGAACATTATAACCCAAGCTGGCTACTGAAACCATGGGGAAACTGAGCCAAGTCTAAAACTGAAAGTATTGATCCTGAAATCTTGCTACCAAATCTGACCGGTTAATCCCCGTGTATATGCAGCCCCCGGAACTGTTCACGGTACTAGTCTTCTTTTTCTTCTTCTCGAACGCCGTCACACTTGGAGTTTGGCTCTCAAAATGAAATCTGTGGTCTTCTGTAGCACCTCCACAGGCCCGTACAGTTTCACAGTACTAGTGACTTCATACACAAGGTGGTCAAAAAAAAAAAAAAAAAAGTATACAAAAGGCTATTGGGCCGAAGTCTGCCTCAGTGGGCCCACACACCATCGTACGCAGAGGCCCAATGCGGCAGACTTCGGCCGAACAGCCTTTGGGTACTTAGCCGACCTAGCCTGAAAGTGGCTCTATGCTGAGTTAATCTGAACATGGCTCTTTATTATACACTGCAATGTGAACACTGAACATGGCTCATTGTGAAACAGTGTCATGTGACTAGTCATGTCACTTACAGCCCCAATGGTGGGTTTGTATTTATCGCCGACCGGCGGATGCGTGATGCTGGCCCCAAAAAAGATGACGGGTTGGTGGAAAACGGCAGGCCTGTTGCCCAATAACAACAGTCACATCAACACAACTTTCAACTTTTACCCCCATATGCATGCACTATTGCAGCACCCAGTAAAGTTTACAGTATACATAAATCCCACAAAAACATTCAACACTCCAGTGTACCATTCCACCCAAAATCTTTTACGTATTGCTAGAACTTCTGGACCAAATCGATTTGCACTTCCTTCACACTTCAAATACTACCTCCCTCTCTCCCTCTGATCTACCACTGCTAGACTGCTGAGAAAAATGTATTTTTCTTTAAAATAAATTTTTTTTTTGAAAAATACTTACCGATGGCATTACTATAAGGAAGATACTCTTAACTTATCGATTTCAGCCTCAAAGTTTGTTGTGGGTTGAGACACAACCAGGGAAATAACTCTCCCTGTCCCATGAGTAGCCTCCTTTCCTCATGACGTGGCGCCTTCCCATCATTCTTACGATTAGCGACTGGCGGCAAGCGGGGCAGGTGGGAGGGAGCTTTGAGTAAAGCCATCGGTAAGTATTTTTCGGAAAAATTCATTTTAAAGAAAAATACATTTGTTTCTTCAAAAACATTACCGATGGCTTTACTATAAGGAAGAATAGTGAAGAGGAGGTGGGTGCCGCCCCTATTGCCTACCCCAGCAGTAAGGCTTGGTCAATGCCCCTTAGGTGCAAACTCCCGACGATTTCAGCTAAGAGATACCTATGGCACCTTCGACGCCAGGAGGGAGTGTTGCGCCACAGCGATGTCCCCCACTAGCGCCAGGTTCACTCGTTGGCCAGAGGTCTCGGAAGTAGAACCGTGCAAAGGTAGAGTCTGTCCGCCAGCCCACTGCTGCCACAATGTCCTTGACAGCGCAGTTGCGGTCAAAGGCAACACTGGCAGCAACAGCTTTGACCTCATGCGCCTTTATCTGTAGCCTCATAGCACCCCGCGGGGAGAAGTCTTCATAAGCGGAACGTATGACTCCTCGGAGCCAGGTGGATATAGTCTGGGCGGAGATGTCATCCCGGCCCAGTGTCAAGGGCACAAATAGGCGAGAACGTCCCCTCCGACGGGGCTTTGACCGGTGAAGGCAGATTTTCAAAGCCCTGTCAGGATTCCCGGGACTGGTCATGGCCTCTGAGAGGACGAATAGTGATCGGCTGAGGAGCCACTGAGGGGGTTCTATTTTTGGCCAAAAACGTTGGGCTGGTGAGAAGTTGAACTGAGCCATCGGCCCAGAGCTGCAGACAGGAGGGATGCACAGAGAGAGCATGCAGCTCGCTCACTCATGACGCTGTGGCGAGGGCCAACAGGAAGCACGTCTTCCGAGTCAAATCAGCGAACCGTGCCAAGGGCAGAGGCTCAAAATGATCAGAGTTTAGCCAAGTTAAGACCCATGGTAAATCCCATCTTGGGATCAGCGAGCAAGACAGCGGTCGTTGAAGGTCGAAATGCGTCATTAGGTCGGCTAGATCCTTACAAGTTCCCGGGTCCGTCCGGCCCAAGTGCCGGTAAGTGTCAGCCACACCGCCTTCAATTCCAGCCAGTTGATATGTCGCCCGACCAGGTCCGGCGGCCACTAGCCGGCTACAGTGCAGAACTCCGGGGGGAGGTGAGCGCCCCAACCCAAGAGGCTCGCGTCCGAGCAGAGGGACAGGTGGGGAAGGGGAGAGGATAGGGGAACTCTCGTAACAAGCCACTCTGGGTCTGTTCATCTGTGGAGATGTGGGCGGACTAGCTGCGACACGGGAACCAAAGCCGCCAGGTCATCAGAGAATGGACGCCAATGGAGCAAGAGATGTAGCTGGAGAGGCCGCGAGAGAGCCGGCCTAGAGGCAAAAGGTCCGCCGTGGCGCTGATGAGTCCTAGGAGTTAAAGCCAAACTCTGGCCGGGACCGCATCGGAGCGGGACACCTGTAGGGCTAGTCCCGCCAACTTCTGGACACGCGCCTCGGGTAGTCTCACTGTGTTGAGATCTGTCAAGAACTCCATGCCGAGATGTGTAAATCGTTGGGAGGGTGTGAGGTCCAGACTTTCCCAAGTTGATCAGAAAGCCAAGATGGTGCAGAAGGGAGAGTAAAAGTATCGCTCAAAGTGGCCGCATCCTGGTTCCGGAGGAGCAGGTCGTTGAGATAGTTGGAGGTCGGACTCGAAGACAACCGCCGGGCTCTGGCCACAACCGCATCGATAATCTGAGTGAAGGCCCAGGGGCTGAGGTTGAGGCCAAAAGGAAGGGCTCGGAACTAGTAAACCACCCTGCGATAGGCGAAGCGTAGGTACCGCTGAGCTGCGGGATGCATGAGCACATGTAGGTATGCGTCGGATAAGTCGAGGCTGACGGCAAAATCCATGGGCTGGATCGCCGCTCTCAAGGCTCTGGTGGTTTCCATCTGAGGAATGTCGGGGCGGTAATAAACTTGTTCAGCGCCGAAAGATCTATGACTGGTCGCCACCCGCTGTCCGGCTTTGGCACCACAAAGAGACGACTGTAGAAACCCAGTGAGTCGGAACGCATGACTACTTCCCTGGCAGCCTTCAGAAGCAGCGAGTCCACCTCTTCTTGTAGAGCGTCAGCTGTGACCGGGTCACCCAGAATCTGGCTCCACAGAGGGAAGCGTCGTAGCGGAGGAGGGGACCGAAAGGAGATCTGTAGACCCTCAATAATAATAATAATAATAATAAGCGCATTAAATAGGCGCTTTATCCCAATTGAAAATCGGCTCAAAGCGCTCAATGATGGTAGACAGGATCCATGGGTCGTCTGGGTAGCGCCAGCCTCTCGCTGACGGGAGACCCTACAGTGGTCAGCGAGGGCAAAATGGGCGGAGTCAGTGAGCCCGACCCCGCCCAGGTCTCCGGGCAGTTGGGGGCCAGGTGGGGTTGAGGGCCGGGGCCGGGAAGACGCGGGCATGACCGGCCGGGAAGGAGCGGGAGCCACCGACCGGGAGGGGGCGAGCAGAGCCACGGAAGCCTCTGGAAGGACGGTGAATGGGTCTGTACGTCCGCAGGGCACGACCCACGGCCTTGTGGGCAGTGTGAAAGCGAGTGGAAGGTGGACCCACGGGTCTGGGCAATAGGTCCTTGTTGGCTACTTTAGCCGACTGCCAGGTAGGGTCGAAGAGGAGAGAGCCGCTGAGCGGAGCTTGACGCAACTGGGACTTCAGTAACACGGGAATCCACGGGCAGCCAGCAAGAAAGTCATGCCGCATCAGGTCGCAGTTGGCCGCTGCAGCCATGGCGTTGACCGAAGAATAGTAAGCCGCCCGATTCGCCACAACCGCCAAGGAGCGCACCTCGTGAAGCTGGGGAGAAGAATCCAGGTCACATGTGTCCTCCAGTCGGCAGATGATGGCCTGTGTATTCAAGTCGAGGAACCCAGCACAGGCCAGAGAGTTGCGGATCAGGGTGGCTGTCTTGTCCAAACCATGAGACATCAGAAGCTGTAGCGCTTTATGTCCGCCGGCTTGCGTTTCAGCCCCGACTTCGATCGGAGGGAGGGGGCAGGCGAAGGATTGGGAGTGTCCGGCATACCAGTATTGGCGGAACTTGATGTCAATGCCATCCGGCCATTTGTTGTCAGCGAAGAAGCCAGAGCCCGTCCAAGGTCCCTGCAGCTGAGCGGAGAACGCGTCCGAAAGGTCCCGGAGGTAGTGACCTTAAGCGCTTTGCCTGATGCGGAGCGTCCACCGAAGCAGAGACCTTCCTCTTGAGAGGTGGAGCTTGGGGGCAAACCTCTGGAGGAAGAATTTCCGCGAAGAGGAGCGCAGCTTCTTCTAAACAGTGTAGAGTCTCCACCGCGGTCTTGCGTACATCTCGTCGAGTGTTCCTGTGATGCAAAAGGGTCGGAAGGATCCCACCACTGCCGGCAGGGATGATCTGAGAGCTCAGGCGTAAAACAAGAACGGATGGAAGACGCTGCAACATCTGGAGACTGCCATAGCCGTCTGTCACGCTCTGCACAGCAGGTGTGCACCAACAGAGTATCACGCTTTGCAGAGCAGCAGTGCCCAGTCCGCCGGCCCCCCTCCTCCAATCGTGTATGCTCCACAGAGCTGTAGGGGCCGGAACATCTTCTATGCTCCGCAGAGCGGGAGGGCCTAGTAACATTATCATACTTTGCCGATCGAGAGTGCTCCGCAGAGCTGGGCCAAGTAGCACGCCGTGTCTCTGTATAACGTAAACTGTCGATGTCCCCAGATCGGCTGCGGTCAACACACAGTCTACGCTCCGCAGAGCGGAATGACCCAGTATCAGTAGGACTCACCACACGATGTTCACGCTCCGCAGAGTGGGGAGGCCCAGAACCTCGTATATTCACATAACATGTACGCTCCACACAGCAAGTGGGCCCAAAACCACGTGAACGCTCCGCAGAGCGGGATTAGCGTGTCCGACGTTTACGCATCTCATAATATTTAGCCCGAGACTGGCTTACCTGTACCTCTAAACGAGGGGGCACAGTCGTAGTGGGTCGGACTAGATGGCTTGAGGCCCTCTGCCGTTGTCGACCTCTGTCCGCAGATCGTGTGGGCACGGACTGTAACGCAAGCTCCGCAGAGCTGGAGGGTTGTAACTTTAAGTGGTGTTCGAGGAGGAAGAAGAAGAAGTAACTTCAAGTCACACTCCGCAGAGCGGGCAGGCGTGGTCTCGGTAACACTGTGGTGACCACTTGGCACAGCTGGAACAGCGGAACGTCTGCGTCCCTCCCTCAGGGTGGGCAGTGCCTGGGAAGGTACAGGCAGTAATGGAGGAGGAAGATGTGACGCTGGGGGTGAGGTTGGACCTGTCGACCTGCTAGGATGCATACACCGGTAAAAGCCCCACAGCTGCAACCAACGTTCCTCCTCCCAGGAAGTGCACGTAACACAAGTCCGTTCAGATGAACAACCCGACCACCCGCCGGACTGACCACGCCACCAGATGCCACGACTACTGCAGTCAACACATCTGGCAGCCCAACGCCAAAATTGCGGACCGACAGTAACACCGCACCCCGCCTAAAGAAACGATACAAATTGCCTACGACGACCACCACCCCTACCGCGATAGGGGACGGACGACCCTAGAATTTGAATCAGCAACCAGCTCCAGATAAGAAAACGCCATCAGCGAAAGACAACAGACGCCAAGCCCCCACATCAGTAGCGCTACACAGCCCTCTGAATCTGCAGAAACGGAGCCAGCTCACCGAAGCAACGTACAGCAGACTGACAGCTATCACGCTGGACTCCCACCCGGCACTACACCCCCAACCAGCTTCAGCGGACAGCAAGATGAAAGAGGCGGACTACATCGATGAAAACAGGGAGCTACACGAAAACACGAGCTAAACAAAGAAGTACCCAACGGAGAAAGAAACACGCTTAGAAAAAACGGTACAACACAATTTATTAATATTTCGGGTAAATACCCTTTGTCAAAATAGACAAACAAACAGAGACATTAGCCGCTACTTATCTTCAGATGCAGAAGGAATGTGGCAACTGAAGGTGACGTAAAAAGAAAAAGAAAAGAAAAGGAAAGGAAAGGAAGAACAAAAGTAAAAATGACGTCAAAGAAAAAAATCGTAAGAGAAAGACTCCGAGAGAGACTAAACACGAGAGACAAGAGTGTGTGTAAGCGCGCGCAGGAGCGAGCAAAAGTAAATGCGCGTGTGTGAGGCCGGGGAGAGAGAGAGAGAAGAGAGACAGCGAGAGAGAGAGAGGGGGGGGGGAAGAGAGAAAGAGAGAGAGAGAGAGAGAGAGAGAGAGAGAGAGAGAGAGAGAACGAACGGGGAGTACCCTTGGGCACGAAGTAGGCTGAGTGTCTAATACACAAAGCCAGCTAAACACCAACCCGAAGGCAAACCTTATATCACCATCGAGTTGAGGACTACCTCGGGGAAAAACGGGAGGACCCCGGGAAAAAAAACCCAGCATTTAGCATGGTACACAACAAGGAATATCGATGAAACAAAGCAAATAATCAAATTCAGTAAGAGAATAATGGTATAAGAGGAGAGTAGGTAGTTGTGAAACCATCTTCAAGGGTAACTCAAAAAAAAAAAAAAAAAAAAACCGGTGTGGGGGGAGAGAAAGACAAAAGGGGCGGGGGAAGGGGAGGAGGAAAGGGAAGAGAGAGAGAGAAAGGGGGGAGAGAGAGAGAGAGAGAGAGAGAGAGAGAGAGAGAGAGAGAGAGAGAGAGAGAGAGAAAACAAAAAGGGAGGGGGGGGGGAAGGCAAACAAACAGAGCCACCAGCCCCACCCAACAGGCACCCTCCAGCCCACGGACGAACGCACAGGCACGCGAACAAGACGACCACATACAGCCCCAAGGGAATGCACATGATCGCCCCCCACACCCGCGCATAAATCCAAGGACCGGCGACCAAGCGCCCGACAGGGAAGGGCAAGGGATCCAACTTAACGTAAGGCCAGCGCTGAAAAAGTCCCCATGGGAGGCACAAAGTACATATCAATCAGCGCCAGCCGCACCTATCTGGTTAGTGAGTAGTCATACAGAAGCGACTCGGTAAGGTAAATGACAGTTAGCAGAAGACACAGGTAAGGTCTATATAAGAGCTAAACAGACACACGAAAAATAAAGTGTGGTTGTTGCCCGCTAGTCTTGACGCGGACCGACACACTCGAATCTAAGTGAACAAAAAGCAAAATGGCAAAATAAAGCTCCACGCTCGTACACTAAGCTCGACCAAACTACAGCTCCAAGCCAACACTACACGTCAGCAACGTACAGCAGACAGACAGCTATCACGCTGGCCTCCCACCCGGCACTACACCATCAACCAACATGAGCGGACAGTAAGAGAAAAGAGGCGGCCTCCATCATCGAAAACAGGGAGCCAAACACACACATGAAAAGTACAGGGTGAATGCTGCCCGCTAGTTTACGGTCATCCAACCTACAGCCCCACGCCAACACTACACGTCAGCAACGCACAGCAGACAGACAGCTAGCACGCTGGTCTCCCACCCGGCACTACACTATCAACCAACGTTACCGGACAGCAAGAGAAAAAAGGCGGCCTTCATCATCGAAAACAGGGAGCTAAACATACACACGAAAAATATAGTGTGAATGCTGCTCGCTATTTTAACATCAAACATCACCCGACCGAATCTAAGAAAGCAAAAAGCCAACGGCAAATAAAGCTCCGCGGACGCTCACTTAGTCCGACTACAACCAAGACAGCTCCACGCCAACACTACACGTCTCACTGCGCACCGCCAGAAGCGACCGACGCGGCCAACACCACACCCCTCCCAACGAGCAACGATACAAATCTACAGCGACTGGAATAAACAGCCCCCCCCCCCCCCCCCCCCCCCCCCCCCCCCCCCGCAATCTGAATCTAGGACCGGACCTGGGACACCAACCCCTGGGACAGCAAGAGTAAAGAAGCGGCCCCTATCATCGGAAACAGGGAGCTAAACATACACACGAAAAACTGAGGGTGTAAACGTTGCTCGCTAGTTTTACCGTCAAAACCCCCCCGAGATGTGGATCACTGACCAGACCTGATCACCACGCGCAGAACGACACACAGCCGCCTGAATCTGCAGAAACCAAGTCTAACCAATCAAAAGAGTGGATGGCACCGTCGGCCGAAAGAGCCTACCATTACGCAACCGACCGTATAAATACCGATCGGCAGCGCCGGAGGACACAGTATGGAAACAGCAGATCCAGAAAAGATTCAGCAAGATGAGCCTGAACAACACGACGCTCATCGTACCAGCCGGCCCAGAGCCTTCCCACCACCAGCAGTCAACAACGAGAATGCAGCCACCACTCGACCAAGAAGGGAACCTCATCGCATCACAGGAAAAAGCATATGCTGCGAGGATGGAGGCGATGGCGATGGAAATGATGCCAAACCTTGACAAGTTCAAGCCGAAAAGCATTCAACGAGAAGCGGCAGCCAACGCAACGGCAGCAGCGGACAGCAAGGTGAAGGAGGCGGCATCCATTATCGAAAACAGGGAAAGTTGGATCACACTCCAACTAGGCCTTGAGTACGAGCGAGATAATGCAAACCTCGGCTATGCGTTCCCCGCCTTCACCATTACCTGCACGGCGCGGCCCAAATTCAGAGGCCATCGCAAGGTAGCAGACGAGGACCAAAAACGACTACACCAACAAATGGACGAGATAAAGACGGAAGCCCGAGAGACGCTAATCAGCTTCATAGAACGCAACATTGCGGAGAAATCGCGAGACCTGGGACGCCACAAAGCAGCAGCCGAACTCAGCCTCTCAGCTGAAAACTTCGCAAGGTACAACGCAGGGCTGCAAAAAGCGCTGGAAGACGAAGCAGAAGCAATCCAAAAATTCGTCGACCGAGCGGACCGTAAGGCGAAGGAGCAAACACGGCCAACTCTGCTAGGCAAAAGGCGAAAGTAACAGGACCAGAAATCCCCTCACTTAAGCCCTTTTCAGGGCTACAAATCTTCCAGAGAATGTACATCTCTGACTCCCAAAAATCATGGTCTAGTACACCTAGAGCACCGCTCAGGCTAAACTATAGACCAGGGTAAACCCCCTCCTTCCCCCGTAGTGTGAAAACACGAGCTAAACAGACACACGAGAAATAAAGTGTGGTTGTTGCCCGCTAGTTTTGACGCTCTGACTCAAATCTGTGAACACTCAGGGACTGTCGAGACAGGTCACGGATCTAAAAGGCAGGAACACATAGAACTATGTTCAAACATCTGTACTTGAGATGAATCAACACAATCAGAGAGGCAACCCCCTCCGACCCTGCCCAGCCGCCTCGCAGAAGCAGACACGGCTCGCGGCACGGATGCATTGGCAGCGCGACTGAACCAATCCACGCTCATGTCACGACGGGCAAGCTGCAATTACTCGCGAAGTTAGCGTACTGAACCTAGCTAACCCTCAGCCACCGCGCTAAACTCCACAACTGGACGCGCTATACAACCAAGAGGAGCAGCCTAAACGCGCGACGAGCAATAAATAGACTGGAAACGCAATATTCTGGAACACGGTACACATCGGTAACGAGTAAAGGCGAACACAACAGACCTCCAACTTGATGTAACACGGACTGACGGCACCAAAAGGCGGCCAGTCGACGATTGCCGAGCCTGAAGGGTGGCCACGCTAAACACAAAGCGACAAGCCGCGTTAACATACGCAAAAACGGAGCTGAACCAAAAACACGCCTCACAGCCAAGGCAAACAGGCTCAATACAAGGCCAACCAAACTCAAAGAGTACAAATCAGCGCACAACGAACCAGCACCAACGAAGGCCAAATCAGTTAGCCATATAACAAACAACCCGGCTAAACATCAACTGAAAACACAATACCACTTACAAAATGGCAAGAAACAAGACCCGCAGCAAAAGGCGAGCGAAACAACGCAGCCGAAAATACTTCGAGAAGAAAATGGAAATGGAACAAACCTTTCAGACTAACAAGGCGAAGGAGTTTGTAACCAACCTGTTAAGCCACAAACTAACTGACTCCCAATATAGGCTGTTAGCCAAAGGGATAAAATACATCCCAACCCCAAACTCGAGGGGAAACAAACGTGAAATCAGAACAGACTTCTTGGAACTAGCACGCAAAATGAGGTGCAGGTTCCACTATGCCAGCCCAAACGTCGACAACAGTCACACTGAACTACACCCGTTCAGAATAAACTCAGGCTTCAAGCCACCCAACGGAAATAATGCGTTAGAAACGTATATCAGCAACACAAGAGAGGAACTCTTACATTTGGAAACACGAAAAGGGACACGCCCAAACATGTCTAAAGAAGACAGGGTGGCCCTCAAAGAACTGAAAAACAACCACGGAATCGTAATAAAAAAAGCCGACAAATGCTCGACTATTGTCATCATGAATCGAGAGGACTATACCAAAGAAGCTGAACTACAGCTAAAAGGGATTCATTACACCAAAATCCTTGCACCTAACACGAACGACCTACACAGTACAGTGATGCAACTCATTCAGCGACTGTACGGGAATAAGGAAATCGACTTCACAACCTACAGATTCCTACTACAATCCGCTACCAAACGGAATCCGGCCAATCTCTACATGCTTCCAAAAACCCACAAACTCACGCCTGCGCAACTGCAGGACGCTGAAATACACGGTCTGAACGGACTACGAGTGCCAGGGAGGCCCATTATATCCCAAGTAACAACACCAACATACTACCTGGGGCACCTGGTGGACTTCTTCCTCCTTCCATTCGTGGAAAAACTACCAACGTACATCAAAGACACACCCGCATTCATACGAATGCTAGAAAACACAGCCTTCCCTGCGGAAGTTAAAATCTGTGTCTACGACGTGTCAAACATGTACACAGTACTACAACAGGATGAACTAGTAAAAGCCACGAGAGACCTACTACCAGCTGAACTCAACTTCCCACCTCTACCGAAGGTAAATAGGGAAACAATCGTCAATCTACTCGAACTGATGCTGAAAAACAATATCTTCGAGTTCAACGGGGCATTCTACAAACAAGTAGTAGGATGCGCAATGGGACAAGTTCCCTCCCCATCATGCAGCGACATTTTGATGGCCAAAACTCTCAACGAAGTGAACCAAAACTATCCACAAAAACACAAGATCCTGTATCACGGACGGTACAGAGATGATGGATTCATGGTTTTTTCAACAGCGAGCAACGAAGAAATCCACCAGTTTTTCCAACTAGCAAACGCCCACACAGAAGGTGTTCATTTCACATACAACATTTGTGAAAACGAAGCTACTTTCTTAGACATAACAGTCTACAAAGGAGTACGCTTTGAAACAACAAGACACTTGGATGTGAAAATGTACAGGAAGCCAACTGAAACCTTCCAATACTTGCACCGCCAGTCGGCCCACCCACAAGCGGTTTTCAACGGCTTGGTGAAAGGGGAAACACTCAGAATAATACGCAACTGCTCGGACACAGCTCAAAGAGACAGACAGCTGGACATGTTCCACGAAAAACTAGTAGCACGAGGCTACCAAAACACTGAGCTAACAGCCCAGTTAGATGTCATGGTGAACATCCCTCGAACAACACTACTGAAAGAACGAAACCAGGGGAAACGGAAACACACAACTCCACCATTAGTGCTCACCACTAAATTTAACCCCAAAACTAGAGGGTTAGCCAAAGCCCTGAGAAAACACTGGCCCAGTATCTCACGGGACCCTGACTGCAACAAACTCTTCGCAACACCTCCAATGATAGCCTACAAAAGGCACAAAAATCTAGGAGACATGTTAATCTCGTCTAAACTAAAACCAGTCGAAAACAACTTGACAGACTGAGATGGAGAAGAGAAAGAGTGGGAGAAAACAACAAAAAACAACACTGAGGTGGCAGTTATCAACAAGCAAAAAAGCTAACAGCAAATAAAGCTCCGCGGACGCTCACGTAGTTCGACCACAACCAAGACAGCTCCACGCCAACACTACACGTCATACTGCGCACCGCCAGAAGCGACCGACGTGGCCAACACCACACCCCTCCCAACGAGCAACGATACAAATCTACAGCGACTGGAATAAACAGCCCCCCCGCAATCTGAATCTAGGACCGGACCTGGGACACCAACCCCTGGGACAGCAAGAGTAAAGAAGCGGCCTCCATCATCAGAAACAGGGAGCTAAACACACACACGAAAAACTGAGTGTAAACGTTGCTCGCTTGTTTTAACCGTCAACCCCCCCCCCCCCCCCCCCCCCCCCCCCCGAGATGTGGATCACTGACCAGACCTGATCACCATCGCACAGAAACGATGCCACTTCAGCGGAGGGACACACAGCAAACAGACTACCCTCGTGCTCTACTCCTACCCAGCACGACCCAGCGAAAGACAGCAGACGCCACCCAACTGACCACGCTTCTCTCCACCATGAGTCATCATCGGGCCGGCCACGCGGTTGGCACACAGCCACACAGAGCAATGCGGGGGCCAAAACCAGACGCGAGCCTCTCAGTCTCACTACAAGCGAAGCCATCAACGAGCGCAGTCGGATTCTACAGCACACGCAATGAACGTGTGACTAAACAGACCAGCCAACATCAAGTGAAACAAGACTACAAAATGAAAGCCGAAATGGCAACCAACACTCTAATAGAGTGAAGAAGATCATCAACTTTCAACGCAATGAAACAAAAATCCACATAAAAGTGGTCAGGCTTGGTCCGCTGACGAGAGTAGTGCCTGGCAAATAAAGCAAAAACTTACTCGAAATACACAAACGCAAATAAATGCCAAAATCAAGACCAAACGTCAAATAGATTTGTGTATACGGCCAGACCAGGTAAATATCCTGAAGCCTGCGTGTGTGCGATGTGAGCACCGTTTTTTCCTACACTCGACCACAACCAACCCACAGCTCCACGCCGACACCTCATCCGGCACAGCGATCTAAATCGCACACGAATGTTATGGACAGCCTTCGGATTTTGAATCGGCAGAAACAAAGCCAGCTCACCGCAGCAACGTACAGCAGACAGACAGCTATCACGCTGGACTCCCACCCGGCACTACACTCTCAACCAGCATCAGCGGACAGCAAGGTGAAAGAGGCGGCTTTCGGCATCATTGAAAACAGGGAGCTAAACATACACAAGGAAAAAAAAAAAAAAAAAAAAAAAAAAAAAAAAATATAGTGTGAATGTTGCTCGCTAGTTTACCGTCAACCAACACACTCGACCGTAGCTAAGTGAGCAAAAAGCAAACGGCAAATAAAGCTCCGCGTACGCTCACTCAGTCCGACCAACCTACAGCTCCACGCCAACAATACACGTCAGCAGCGTACAACAGACAGACAGCTATCACGCTGGACTTCCACCCAGCACTACACTCGCAACCAATATCAGCGGACAGCAAGGTGAAAGAGGCCGCCTCCATCACTGAAAACAGGGAGCTAAACATACACACGAAAAAATATAGTGAGAATGTTGCTCGCTAGTTTACCGTTAACCAACACACTCGACCGTACCTAAGTGAGCAAAAAGCAAACGGCAAATAAAGCTCCGCGTACGCTCTTTTAGTTCGACCAACCTACAGCTCCACGCCGACACTACACGTCAGCAACGTACAGCAGACAGACAGCTATCACACTGGACTCCCACCCGGCACTACACTCTCAACCAACATCAGCGGACAGCAAGGTGAAAGAGGCGGCCTCCATCATTGAAAACAGGGAGCTAAACATACACACACAAAATATAGTGTGAATGTTGCTCGCTAGTTTACCGTCAACCAACACACTCGACCATATCTAAGTGAGCAAAAAGCAAACGCTCAGTTAGTTCGACCAACCTACAGCTCCACGCTAACACTACCAGTCAGCAACGTACAGCAGACAGACAGCTATCACGCTGGACTCCCACCTGGCACTACACTCTCAACCAACATCAGCGGACAGCAAGAGTAAAGAGGCGGCCTCCATCATCGAAAACAGGGAGCTAAACATACACACGAAAAATATAGTGTGAATGTTGCTCGCTAGTTTACCATCAACCAACACACCCGACCGAATCTAAGTGAGCAAAAAGCAAACGGCAAATAAAGCTCCGCGGACGCTCACTTAATTCGACTACAACCAAGACAGCTCCACGCCAACACTGCACGTCTTACTGTGCACCGCCAGAAGCAACTGACGCGGCCAACACCACACCCCTCCCAACGAGCAACGATTAAAATCTACAGCGACTGGAATAAACAGCCCCCTCGCAATCTGAATCTAGGACCGGACCTGGGACACCAACCCCTGGGACAGCAAGAGTAAAGAGGCGACCTCCATCATCGAAAACAGTGAGCTAAACACACACACGAAAAACTTAGTGTGAACGTTGCTCGCTAGTTTTACCGTCAAACCCCCCCGAGATGTGGATCACTGACCAGACCTGGTCACCATCGCACAGAAACGATGCTACTTCAGCGTAGCGAAACACAGCAAACAGACTGCCCTCGCGCTCTACTCCTACCCAGCACGACCCAGCGAAAGACAGCAGACGCCACCCAACTGACCACGCTTCTCTCCACCATGAGTCATCATCGGGCCGGCCACGCGGTTGGCACACAGCCACACAGAGCAATGCGGGGACCAACACCGGACGCGAGCCTCTCAGTCTCACTACAAGCGAAGCCAGCAACGAGCGCAGTCGGATTCTACAATACACGCAATCGCCAACACTACCAGTCAGCAACGTACAGCAGGCAGACAGCTATCACGCTGGACTCCCACCCGGCACTACACTCTCAACCAACATCAGCGGACAGCAAGGTGAAAGAGGCGGCCTCCATCATTGAAAACAGGGAGCTAAACATACACACGAAAAAATATAGTGTGAATGTTGCTCGCTAGTTTACCGTCAACCAACACACTCGACCGTATCTAAGTGAGCAAAAAGCAAACGCTCAGTTCGACCAACCTACAGCTCCATGCTAACACTACCAGTCAGCAACGTACAGCAGACAGACAGCTATCACGCTGGACTCCCACCCGGCACCACACTCTCAACCAACATCAGCAGACAGCAAGGTGACTGAAAGAGGCGGCCTCCATCATTGAAAACAGGGAGCTAAACATACACACGAAAAAAATATAGTGTGAATGTTGCTCGCTAGTTTACCGTCAACCAACAATCACCGGAGCTAAGTGAGCAAAAAAGCAATCGGCAAATAAAGCTCCGCGTACGCTCATTTAGCTCGACCAACCTACAGCTCCACGCCAACACTACACGTCAGCAACGTACAGCAGACAGACAGCTATCACGCTGGACTCCCACCCAGCACTACGCTCTCAACCAACATCAGCGGACAGCAAGGCAGTGAAAGAGGCGGCCTCCATCATTGAAAACAGGGAGCTAAACATACACACGAAAAAATATAATGTGAATGTTGCTCGCTAGTTTACCGTCAACCTCGACCGAATCTAAGTGAGCAAAAAGCAAACGGCAAATAAAGCTCCGCGTACGCTCAGTTAGTTCGACCAACCTACAGCTCCACGCCAACACTACACGTCTTACGGCGCAGAAGGCCTACCCGTCGCGGTAGCATACAGCATACAGACAGCTATCACGCTGCACTCCTACCCGGCACTACACGATTAATCGACAAAAACCTTGACCAGCGCGATATAAATCGCAAAGGAATGTTATGGACAGCCCCCTGAATTTGAATCAACAACCAACTCCAAATAAGAAAACGATACAGCGAAAGACAGCAGACGCCACCCAACTGACCACGCTTCTCTCCACCATGAGTCATCATCGGGCCGGCCACGTGGCTGTCACACAGCCACACAGAGCAATGCGGGGACCAACACCGGACGCGAGCATCTCAGTCTCACTACAAGCCGAGCCAGCATCGAGCGCAGTCGGACTCTACAGTACACACAATGAACGTGTGACTAAACAGACCACCAGCCTGCCGGACATCAAGTGAAGCCAACAAGACGGAAAAATGAAAGCCGAAATGGCAACCAACACTCTAATAGAGTGAACAAGATCATCAACTTTCAACGCAATGAAACAAAAATCCACATAAAAGTGGTCAGGCTTGGTCCGCTGACGAGAGTAGTGCCTGGCAAATAAAGCAAAAACTTACTCGAAATACACAAACGAAAATAAATGACAAAATCAAGACCAAACGTCAAATAGTTATGTGTATACGGCCAGACCAGGTAAATATCCTGAAGTCTACGTGTGTGCGATGTGAGCACCGTTTTTTCCTACACAGGCATAAGGCGTGGGTATCACTTGGCCACTGAAAGTTGCCGCACTTGGTGCAAGTCCATACCTGCATACTGAAACAGAAAGCAGAAACGTGAAAAACAACCGAACACGGTACTGACGCCACATAATATGCGATTGGTCAATGTCCGTTGGGACCGAATTCCAAGTCGAATTCAACGCCACAGAAAATGCCAGAGCCATAAGTCGAATCATGCCGGCAGCGGCAGTAACTGAGGCCGTACAGAACGGGAAAGACAACCGAACGCGGCACCAATGCCCCGGAATAAACAATCGGTCAATGTCCGTTGAGACCGACTCCCAAGGCAAAATCAATGCAACAGAAAATGCCAGAGCCAGAGACGAATTGCGCCGGCTGCGGGCATTAACCGAGGCCTTACCTCGACACAGCGTAAGAAAAATGGACCAAAATCCCAAGGAAAATGAAGGAGAATCCTGAAGGAACGCGAGGAGACTGAAAACAGTACAACCGTTGTACCGGAAGCTAAGAGTAAGAATGATGGGAAGGCGCCACATCAAGGAAAGGAGGCTACTCAGAAGACAGGGAGAGTTATTTCCCTGGTTGTGTAGCAACGCAAACAAACTTTGAGGTTGTAATCGTTTAAGTTAAGAGTATCTTCCTTATAGTAATGCCATCGGTAATGTTTTTGAAGAAACAATGTCTCCCATTTCAGAAAGAACATTTCAAACCAGGTCTGATTCATTAGCACAAAAGCCTATTTTCCTGCAAAAAAGACCCTGCATTAACACATTTCAAACTTGAACGTGAAAAAGAGAGGGAGAGAGAACAGGGAGAGAGACAGAGAGAGAGAGAGAGAGAGAGAGCAAGAGGCAGTGAGAGAATCAAAATAACCAAACATATGTAACCAACATGTCAAAACTAGATCAATTACATTATTAATACAAACAAAAAATGTGAATCTGGTTTAACCCCTTGACTAATACTGACAATACCATTCGATGAAAAGATGTGTAATGACATGTCTTTTCTGCTGAACAGTATAGTCAGTAGCAGTTGAGGGGTTATACAAATTCTCAGAGTTCATACAAGCTACTATTAGAATTAACACTCTCCATCCCAAATCCTACCCATTTCATACCCCAAGCAAGATAGACACCACAGCTTTTTTTTTCTCCAAACCATGCCATCAGGAAAAAAAAGAAGTTTTTATTAAAAATACCAGACAAAATCTGCCCTGCGAAAGCAAATGACAGTATGTCCATATTTGTGAAAAGCAAGATTTTCATTGTAATAATTATACTAACAAGCAAAAGAAATAAAACATTTTTGGAATCAACTTTGGATTTAAAAAATGTCGCATTTCTTTTGCTCACAGTAGACGAGGTGTGATCAAAAAGTATCAGGACTGGTGACAGTAAAGGAGCTAAAATATGCAGAGTGAAGAAGCTACTTGGCACAGATTGACACTGACCCCCAACCGTGCATGCACACTAAGTTTTAACGTCCTAGCTCACTTCCGCTCTTTACAGCAGCGCTTGGAAGGAACGTGTGTAGCGTGTGGTCATCGCATTGACCATGACAGAGAAAGTTGAGCAGAGAATCTGCATCAAATTTTGCCAAAAGCTTGATGATACCTGTGCAGAGGCCTACGCCAAGTTGCAGAAAGTGTATGGAGAGGAGTGTATGAGCCGCACACGAGTGTACGAGTGGTTTAGACGTTTCCAAGATGGCCGACAAATGTCAACAGTCACAAATGTTCTGGGAGACTCATAACCAGCAGAACTGAGAAAAACATCACAGATGTGCGTGCAGCTGTGAAGGGAAATCGTAGAGTCACCATCCATGAGTTATGGAAGGATGTGCAGATTAATTACGGTTCAGTTCAGTCCATTCTCACTGAAGATTTGGATATGAGATGGGTGTCTGCCAAGTTTGTGCCAAAACTGCTTTCAGCTGACCAAAAAGAAACTCGGGTTTCAGTTGTGCAATATCTCCTTGATTGTGTCAAGAATGCTGAAAACGTTTTGAACACGGTGTATACACTTTCTGCAACTGTGCGTAGGTCTCCGGGCATGTATCGTCAAGCTTTTGTCAAATTTTGATGCAGATTCTCTGCTCAACTCTCTCTGTCATGGTCAACGCGATGACCACACGCTACACATATTCCTTCCAAGCGCTGCTGTAAAGAGCGGAAGTGAGCTAGGACGTTAAAACTTAGTGTGCATGCACGGTTGGGGTCAAGTGGCTTCACTCTGTGAATTTTAGCTCCTTTACTATGTCACCAGTCCTGATACTTTTTGATCACACCTCGTACAATGAAAATCTTGCATTTCACACAAATGGACTGTCTTTTTCCTTCTCTGGGCAGAAATCATAAAGCAAGAGTGAGTATGCAGGGCTTCCGTTTTCACAACAGTTTAAAGGGTCTGTAGACCCCCCAGGTATAAATTTTAGAGGGTACACAGACCCCCCATCTGAGCATTATAGAGGGTCCGCAGATTTATTTAAGAAAAACTGCATCATCTGTATGTTCCTTAAAATAAATTAACTCATTTCGCTCTCTCCTCTAAGTGTTGTGACAGTGTGTGTGTCCTTTCCATGATACTGATTCTTTAACAGGTGAGCTATTGCGCAAAATCCTGTCTCCCTCGCTTTCTCTCGCACACACACAGAAAAACATATCTATTTATTTATTTGTATGATCGTTTGATAATGTATTGTAACGGAGAATATAGCGTTTTCTGCTGAATGCGGCAGATTGACAACCAAAGTGTGACTTGTCTAAACTCTCTTTCTCTCTCTCTGTCACTGTGGTGTGTGTGTGTGTGTGCCAGTGTGTGTGTGTACTGATGTACATAAAAGTTTATTTCAACCGATTAACCGCTCAGAAAGTCGCGTTTCTCTAATTTTTGCCTAATAACTGTGTACCAGAAGAGTGGATCGACCACGATTTAAAAAAAAACTGACAAACTTATTTCTGTTAAAATTTCTGGAGTGGATCGACGATTTAAAAAAAACTGACAAACTTATTTCTGTTAAAATTTCTGGACTTGCTTTTTGAGTTTGCCTCAGTGCACACTGCGCATGCCATTCGTGTGCCGTCGTGCTTTAGCCATGAAAATACACGCAGCGCAGCCACTAACTCTGAAAACTGCATCGCAGCGGCGGTGCCACACACGGCCCAGGTGTAGGCCTATCATATCTGGTACTGTCGCTTGTCGATGGAGATGGCGGTGTCGAAGTGCAACTTTCTTCTTGGCGATTATCAAGATCAGACGGTGCTGGATTGAAGAATCTGAAGCAATCCAGCTTCCTTTGCTTTTTCTCAGCCATTTACAACTTTGTTCAAGATCGAAAGTGAAACGCACGATGCCGTATCCCATAGTAGTATGTATGGTGACGTCACAGCAAGTAACGCGTTCAACATGTAGCGCGCATTTTGTAATAACATGCTGACACCATACATAAACTAACAGTTTGCCCGCCCAGTTACACTCGCACGGACCCCGGTCGATTCTGAACGCAGCCACGACTGAGCGAGCGGCTAAACGAACCAACTCATTACTAAAAATAGAACGACTGTCACCGACCTCTGTTATGGTATGCACGGTGGCGCAAGGATAATGCGTCTCGGACGCAGATGCACTGAATTTTAGTGCGTCTGACGACCCCTTAGTTACATTTTCAGTACGTGATTTTGAGTTTTAATGCGTCATAGACGCACAGACGCACTAAAACGGAAGCCCTGGTATGTGTATCGCATGTGCTTTTTGGTAATGTGTGCCAGAGTGTCCAAAGAGGCAGAAACTGACTCGAGATATGACAGAAAGAAACTGAACGGTGAGAATGCAGTCCCTCTAGGAAGCAAAAGAGAGTTTCATGCACTGCATACCGGATACTGGGGAGAAGAATGCTGTTGACGCCTCCCAGCTTGACGTTGATCTTGAGACACAGGTTGGACAGGGTCTGAGGCGTGGTCTTGTTCACGTTCTTGGACTGCACGCACTGTGTGGCAAGCCCGAACATGATGTCCCCCACACGCTTCACCTCCGCTGCACGGAGTAATTCACCCATTCAACTCCAAGGCCACATTTCCACAAATTTTACTTTACAAGTCAAATTATATTTTTATCTTACATGGCATTTCAAATTTGTGAGGGGTCACCGAACTACTAAGTACAACCTGCATGAGATGGATTAATATAATTCAAGGGTAGTGCCAGATTAACCCTTTTAGCCCCAAGGTCCCATTTTAGAAGTGTTGCCTAATGACTATGTACCAGTTGCAGGAGATGGGTTGACCATGATAATTCAAGAGTAGTGCCAGATTAGCTTGGTGCCTCCATGCGCTGTTGTTGTTGGCTGTTGTCTTATATGTGTAGCCCATGTATGTAGATTGTGTGTGTGTGTGTTTGTGTGCTTGTTTGTTTGTGTGCATGTGTGTGTGTGTGTGTGTGTGTGTGTGTGTGCGCACGTTTATGTGTGTGTGTGTTTCATGTTAGGAATGGTGCGAGCTGGTGTTTATTTTTATTTTGTAATTATTTCTATGTGTTGTAAAGCGCTCCGAGCTTGCTGTCTATGGAGAAAGGGCAGTCAATCCATCTCCTGCTGTAGGCACTCATGATAAATGGGTTAAGTATTTTTCTTTACTACTATAACAACCAACTCCATTTCATCGTTACACAGTTTAACTCATTCAACCCCAGGCATGTATTTCCCAAATTTTGGAGGCGTCATCCAATGACTATTCACCTGTTGCAGGAGATGGGTCGACCATGATAATTCAAGGGTAGTGCCAGATTAGCTTGGCGCCAGGCTAATCTGCCACTACCCTTGAATCATCATGGTTGATCCATCTCCTGCTGCAGTGCACCAGGGCTGAACGGGTTAACCCATTTAACCTCACGGCTGCATTTCCCAAACTTTGGATGTATGACCTAATAACCATGTACCAACTGCAGGAGATGGATCAACCATGACAATTCAAGAGTAGTGCCAGATTAGCTTGG
Organism: Semisulcospira habei; assembly: GCA_036245525.1. NCBI lineage: Eukaryota > Metazoa > Mollusca > Gastropoda > Semisulcospiridae > Semisulcospira > Semisulcospira habei. Next base: position 168,621,161 of record BTPG01000001.1, on the reverse strand, counting down.
CGCCTGATGGCGCCAAGCTAATCTGGCATTACCCTTGAATTGTCATGATCGATCCGTCTCCTGCTGTAGTGCTCTGGGGGCTAAGCATGTTGATCTAGCAAAGTTCTACACTGACCATAGACAGGCGTTTTTCCTGGCAGGACAACCACGATGAGCTGCAGCCCCTGGTAGGTGTTTTTCAAGTAGCGAAACATGGGCTCCACCTGGTCAGGCCCTGTGGCGTACTTGCAAAAGCACGGCTGCCCCATTATGGGCATGCCCGCGTCGTTGGAGATGCGCTGAAGGTTCTGAGTGAAGTTCCTGCAGAAATAATCACTGAACGATGATCAGGCACGTCATCATGTGCACCCAAGGCTGCACTTCACAAAGTTTAGAGGTGTCACCTAACGACTATGTAGCAGTTGCAAGAGATGGATCAACCATAATTTAAGGGTAAGTTGGCACCAAGCTAATCGCAGGCATCAGAACTGTCCGATTTTCGGCGATTTTCAGATTTTCCTGGCCCCTGTTTAATAACACTTTTGACTTCTTATGTGCCAGGAAATGGCTTTAAATAACTCTACAATTTTTCAAAATCGGCCGTTTTCAGATTTTTTTTGGGTGAACAGTTCTGATGCCTGTAATCGGGCACTACAATGAATAATTAACCCATTTAACAAGGCCACATCTCCCAAATTTTGGAGGTGTCATCTAACGACTATGCTATGTACCTGTTCAGGAGCAGGTGCCAAGCTAATCTGGCACTACATCTTGAATTATCATAGTCAATCTATTTCCTTCAGTAGTGCTTCAGGGACAAATGGGTTAGCCCCGTTGAGGCTAGGAAACAATCAAGTGAAACTAACAATCAGGCGAAAATCTGTGTGAAATAATTCAGAACATGACACTGAAAAATATTTACTGTGTGCTTACAATAGTACGGGTGGAGGGGGGGGGGGGGTGAAGGAGGAGGGGGGGGGGGGGGGGGGGGGGGGGGCGGAGGAGTTTTTTTTTCAAATAAACCAACCTGAGAGCATCTTCCCGCACATTGCGCTGAGGTGCAAAGCAAGCAATGGCCCACACTCTGATCTCAATGCCATAGTAGAACTGCTTGCCTCGCATGTCCCACACCCCCTGGTTCGGCACCGCCTGCGCCTTGGTCTATTTACCCCAAGCAGGAGAGAAAAGTGTTATTCACGTTCCATCCTTCACGTGCAACATGATAAATCAAAGGCAACTACACTGAAAGTACACCGACTGATGTTAACCCATTCACTGCTGAGAAACACAAATGCAAGAGGCAGAGATCCTCATGAGCCCCCGCAGTTGCGGGGGCTCATGAGGATCCCTGCCTCTTGCTGGCACCACTTTAAATCCATGGTCCTGGGATGGCTGTGACCCTTTGGTGATGAATTAACGAAGATTGCAACAACAAAAAACAATCTGTGTCCACTGGCAGTAAAAGGGCTAACAACAGTAGCTTTGTCACATTAACCCTCATGTGCGTGCAGCCACCGGTACAAGGAGGTTAATCAAAGCCAACAAAACCACACATACCAATTTCAAGGCACCGACAGTAGCTTCTGTAAAACGAACCCCGTCATGCACGCAGCCACTGATACTGTAAACAGTACCAGAGGCTGCAAACACAAGAGGGTTAATTCTACCCCAACCACCAAGTGCCGCTAGTTTCCTACACAAAGTATTATCTTAACTCATTCAGCCCGAAGCACGTATTTCCCAAAGTTTGGAGGCGTCATTTAACGACTATGCACGTGTTGCAGGAGATGGATCAACCATGATAATTCAAGGGTAGTGCCAGATGAGCTTGGTGCCCGTCAGTTCCAAGCTAATCTGGCACTACCCTTGAATTATCATGGTCGACCCATCTCCTGCTGTAGTGCGTCAGGGCTGAATGAGTTAAGATAAAATGGTCCTTTCATTATGCAAAAGTGCTGACCCCCTCCCCCCCCCCCCCCCCCCCCCCCCCCAAGAAAATTCAATTTACTAGGTATGAATGTATCTGGTTGGCACCAAAGGTCTTTATGAAATCTGGCCATCAAAAAGGAACTCAGTACTTGAATATACAGGCTATCATCCACCCCCCCCCTCCCCCCCCCCCCCCCCCCCATCCCCGTGACCTTGTTCCTTATCCTCTGCACACACCACCACCTTTGCTTTCACCCCCCCCCCCCCCCCCCCAAAAAAAAAAAAAAAAAAAAAAAAACCTCAGTAAATCACATTAACCCTTTGGCTGTCGGCAGCAGGTCTTGTCGCGATGATTCCTGCAGGAATCATCACGACAAAACTGCTACCAACAGCCAAAGGTTTAACAAAGGTTGAAAAAAAAAAAAAAAAACACCTACTGTGCCACAATGAAACTTTCAACCCTTGTCCTATTTGTTATTTTCAAAATCAAAAATCAATGTGCACACTCTCACATTAACCCCCTTGTGCATGCAGCCACCTGTACTGCAAACAGTACCAGTGGCCGCACACACAAGGGGGTTATTAAAAAATCTACAGTGTAATTCTAAAAAAGAACACTCACATGCTAAAATGTTTTCATGAATAGTGAAGTTTTCATTGTGAACATCTCTCTAAAAATAAAGCATACACCTAACGATTCTCTCTCCATCTCTCACTCTCGCTCTCAGTCTCTCTCACACACGTCACTTTCTCTCTCCTCCCCACAGTCAAGCACTACATTACAAGATCAACATGATAATTCAAGGGTAGTGCCAGATTAGCTTGGCGCCTTCTGGCGCCAAGCTAATCTGGCACTACCTTTGAATTATCATGGCCTTTAAATGGCCAGTAAGCAGTAAGAAACTGAATAGGTGGCAAGCAGTACATTGGTGAAAGATCTCCATAAGAAATCCTTTGGGCATTTTATCAAACTGATATCACAGGTATGAGAAAGGGGCGAAAGTATTTGAAGGCAGATTAGTCTTTGACACATTTCTAAACATTCAATTTTCCTCACAGATTTTGAAAATTACAAAACATAATTTTGCCCTGTGACGGCAAATGACAGTATTTATTCTTGTGAAAGGCAAGATTTCTATTATTTTACAATATAAATCACGCTTTTCACAAAATGGACTTACCAGTACCGTTTTGAAAGCAAACAAGACCTACCAGTAAGTCTTTTTGTGAAAAGCAAGATTTTCGTTGTATTACAATGAAAATCTCGCTTTTCACAAAAATGGGCTTACTGTCTGCTGCTCCTCACAGGGCAGAATTTATAAGGCATCGCAACTCACTGTTGAGCTTCATTTGAAAAAAAATCATTTCACATACAATGTACATTTACTGACAAGACTTACCAGACCACTGACCCATGCAGGAAGGACCAACACTACTCACTTACAATATTCATAAAGGACCAACACAATAGATAATCCAAAGTATATGTGTATTAGAGTCCTGTGCAAAACGCATACATGTACTTTCACGCCACAATTAACTAATTTGAGATGTTCCGAAACAGCACATCTCAAATTTGTAAATTTCCTTGTCACCCAAGGCTTCAAACAGTACTGGTGGTCGCATGTGTATATTATATACTGTAATGGGGTTAAACACGGAACTGATTGCAGTTATTCTTAAACTCCTAGAAAAAAATGGCTTCCATTCAATAGAATGGAAGTCATCTAGTTTCTTGAAATTTAAGAGTTAAGTACCGTGGTCAATTTTCCTGACAAACATTTGACACCTGTTAACGAATCATCTGAATGTTTCCCCTTTCATTCAAATTGTTTAAGCCCCTCGTACATGTAGCCACCAGTAAACATGACACATGGGAGTTAATCCCTTGGCTGGCAGTAGCGACTTTTGTCCTGATGATTCCTGCAGGAATCATCAAGATAAAAGTCACTACCGACAGCCAAAAGATTAATCTGTCCACTTACATTATTTCCGTTTGTTTTGCACAAGACTCTACCACTGTTTTGCATTTCATAAAAGAAAACCACCAACACAAACACATGACTGCAACTAGCCTCTGTAAAATCTAACAAAATAAAAAAAAAAAGCGCCCCCCCCCCTTTAAGCTAATGAAATAAATAAGAGAGACCCCTTTAAATCTAACAAAATAAATGTGAGAAAGAAACTAAACCAATGAGAACTGAACTTAACCATCACATGACCATGGTCATTTTAATTTAACCCCCTTGTGCCCACAGCCACCAGAGCTGTGTAAGCACCGGTGGCTGCATGCACAAGGGGCTTCGAGAAGCTTACCCTCCCGCCGTACTGCAATTTTGGGGCTGTGAGAACTCTCCCCTCAAACTCCATCATTTGCGTGTTAATGCTGATTCCAAACGTTTGGAGATACGGGTCCGCATTGAAATTTGCCTTGCGAACCTAAAGTCAAGAAGAGTTTGGGTCGGACCCGGCAAAAAAAAGAGGAATGAGTGAATGGAATGGAATTCTGTGCGGAGAAAGCAAGCGTGTTTCTTGCTTTAGGGTTTGGTATGTCTGCTGCTGTCCTGTCTCTGCTGAATGGTCCCCGTGGAGATGGCGCAAATGTGCTCGAGCTACAACTTTGTCCTGTCTCCCTACCACAGGCGTAAGACCCCCTCTGACTGGTGGGACGAGACAGAGACAGCTCTAAAAACAAAGGTGTGCATTTTCACCATTTTCCCTTCACTGCACTCTTCTCCTACAACAAAACTAAATTTAACTATTTGACTATCGGTAGCTGTTTTTGGAAATCAAAAGAAGAAAATGTATTAACCATTTTCTGTCGGTAGTGGTTGGTCATGATTCCTATCAGAATCAGCGTGACAAAAACCACTACCGACACAAAATGGTTAATACATTTTCTTCTTTTGATTTCCAAATTCCTAGTGTTTTTTTGAAGGAGGGTGGTTTTAGGTGCAAGAACACACCGGGGCTACAGAGAAAATTTATCGCAATAGCCGAAATTGGCAATGTCTTTCACAACAACTGCATGGAAATGAAACACTGCCGAAAATGAAAAAAGAAATGCAATCGTGTTGTTCTGAAGATTTACAGTCAAGTACTAAGAAATGACTTTTTGACGAGGTGAAATGCACATCTCTTTTTCCCAGAGCTGGAGAGAAAACAAAACAGATGAGAATGTCACCACTGCAAGAAAGAAAAACAAAAGAGACCGAGACGCAGACCAGACAAAACAAATGCTGAAGAGGCAGGATCATAGGGTGTGAAAAACAAAATGAAGGAAAACTTTCATGTGCCTACCCGTCCTCCATATTGCAACCTGGGCACAGGGAGGACACGGCCTTTGACCTCAGTCATTTGCGTATCGACATTGATGTCAAACGTGCGCAGGTAGGGATCATTGTTGAAGTCCGCTTTCGACACCTGCCCGCCCGGCGAAAGTAGCACAGAGCAGGAGAGACCAAGCCACCCAGTCAGGCAAATATTATGGGTAACATGTCACATGGCAATGTATGTACACACACAAAATTCTGCTAAAAAATTGTACAAAACTGCAACCCTCATAAGCTGCATGTCTTTAATTCCATCTTTGTTGGCAGGGCAGGGACCGAGGGCAGGGAGTAACACGGCAAGAGCTCCAGACATTGCACAAACTGTTCTTACTTCACGAGCAAGGGACAGGGAACAGACAAAAACGTTATGTTTAGGAAAAGTGTGACATTTTCAACGATGGACATGTGCATGAATCTGACATAACCCCTTCACTGATGAGAAAAACTTAACACCACCCAACTGCAAGAGGTACAGATCCTCCTTGAGAGGCACAGATCCTCATGAGCCCCTGCAATTGCGGGGTTATGCCTCTCACTGAGGCCAATTTGTATTCATATACCTCGCGTGGATGGGGCTCTTCTGTGCTAAACTAAAATTTTAAAAACAAAATGTGTCCAGTAGCAGTGAAGGGATTTATTCTGATGCTGATGGATGCTAAGTTTTCCAGGATAGGAGGAGGAGAGCTGCCCTATGAAAACAAAAGACAAAGTCCATTTTATTACAGATTTTGATTGCGTTACAAGGAAAATCTCATTTATCACAAAAACAGACTTCATGTCTTTCACCTTCACGAGGCAAAAGGGATGAGAAATGGCTCAAGTATTTCTGTGCATGGATTCTATGATCAGAACTCTGCCACAAAATGTACCATGACTGGGGCACAAAAAACGACCCAGTGACTTTAAATTCTCTTTGCTGCCTGCTTGCATCTTATACGGGTTGCAAAACAACCAAATCTCTGAACACTTTGGGTGTTTGGTATCAATTTTGGTCAGGATAATTCCTGCAGGAATCACCCCGACCAAAATCGTCACAAACACCGTTCAAAATAATGAACACAACGACAAAAATCACTGTCAAACTAGAAAGACTGAGAGAAAAAAACAACAACTGAGAATGATGCGGGCGTAGCAGCATACATCCTGGTTGTGAAAACCTGTACGTAACAGCTGGATTAAAGTGTGAATCAAAGCAGGTACACGCAGCTAAGTTGTACACTGTGTGGGGTATGCAGCATCCTGGGTAGGCAATACACTATACTGTCGTGAGTTTGAAGCCCAAAAACAACAGATTATATTTTTAGTGACTAGAGGTTATCCTTAAATCAGAAGTAGGACAGAAAATGCCATTTGTCTAACCCTTCAGCTGTCAGCAGCAGCCCTTGCAGTATTCATCATGACAAAAACTGCTCCCGACAGTTGACCCATATCATTCAGAATACAGTGTGAGAAATAAGTTTGACTAAAATAGTTCAAAGGTAGTGCCAGAATAGCATGGCGCCTCTAGGTGCCAAGCTATTCTGGCACCATGAACTAAAGCCATTGCTCTATTTCTTTATCTGTAAGTACTATAATGTAGCTTGCATATGGCAGTCTACAAATTTGAAGCTTTTAGCCTCGGTATGATTCGGGGTTAAAGGGTGATTTGTGGATTCAGCCACAAGCATAAATTCATCATCCTTTGCAGCTGCAGGGGCTCATAAGAATGTGTGCCTTTCGCTAGTAAGACGTGGCATTATTTACACCCTTACTCTAGAGGTACTCCTACAGGGTTCACTGTTCAGAGGGTGCATTGCATTCGTCCTGCTTGGATCTCATCACTCTCAATCGCCATGAGATAGTCTTGGCTGTTTAGGAAGTCGAGAACCCTAACGTTAAATGTTCCCTGTCAAGGGGCACTACCTGGTACCTCTGACCTGATTCTGATTCAAGAATAACTCCTACAGTAATTTCCAAACTAGCATAGTTAACAAAGTATCTGTCTGTGCATCTGTCAGTAGGCGGTATACATGGATGACATCATGAAGATGTGCGGATCGTGGAATGAAAAGTGATCTATTAGACGAATGCAAACCCCTTCACTGCACGCGGAACCAAAACTCTACGCCTGAAACCATCCGTGACTGAAAGCCCAGCAGACCCTCTGTGTCGGGAACACAGATTAATAGTTGCCGGCAAGAAGCACAGCTCCTCACGCGCCAGCGCCTCTGCGAGGACCAATGAAGATTTAGACTTGTCGCATCTGGATTTATAAATGCTACTCTGCGTGAGGAAAGCAGATATAAAGGGGTATGGCAAGAGACATAAATCCTCATGAGCCCCCGCAGATGAGGATTTATGCCTCTTGTGTTTGAGTTCCAGCAGTGAAGGGGTTCTGTAGGGAAATGAACAAGCTACAGAGAGGTGTTACTGCACTCACATCACAGGTCATAATGAATAAATACCGCAGTTTGGGGCATGTGACAAGGGCAGACAATCACATGGGAAAGCACTAGTAGTTTACAATCAGAACAGTTGTCCCCCATAATCGTGACTGACTGTTGGCTTGATCCCTCTGTGCCACAATAGTGGCGAAAAAAACACTCACTGGCCAAAAATTTGACTGCGTGTAAAATGTAAGGCAAATAGAGATACTCCGCACTATCTGCAATATTTTCTCTCTGAAAGTAAAAGAAAGGCCTTTGAATGACCCCAGCAAATGCTCAATAAGGCCGAGAAAATCTGAAAAAGAATTTTTAAGGTGTCATTGAGCATGCTGATGAGGGTGTACCATAACCCCCTTGTTCATGCAGCCACCAGAACTGTTCACAGAACTGGTGGTTGTGAGCACAAGGGGGTTAATGCGCAGGTTTTGCAAAAAAGTGATGATTTCAAGGAGAGTTATAAATTTCTGATGAAAATAAAAATCATCACAAGCCCTTTGAATGGTGCATCAAATAAGATATACTCAGACCATGCATACTGCAACATCATAAAAGAACCGTTAATAATAATAACAACATAATAATAGTAGTCTGAATATAAATACTTCATGCACCAGACAAAATGACACGAAGAGTTGATTTTTATTATTCTGATCTTTGTACAAATTCAGTATCATCTCCTCTGACAGGAAATGTCAACTATGCAGATGCTGAGAACAAATGATAAAACAAAAGGTTGATTTCAGATTGTAATCAGTATGTGTTCAAGCCATCAGTTTTCTTGCCCATACAGAAGCCAACTGCTAGTGTTGGGTTTGACTTTAACAGAAAGAAATGGGTCAGCCAGAGTATACTGTAATATATACATGAGCAAGTCAAGACTGCACACACATTAACATAAGGCTGAATCTACACAGGATTAACTCTCAAACTCCCAGAACTAAATGACTTCCATTCTAATAGACTGGAAGTCATTTAGTTCTGGGAGTTGAAGCGTGAAGAAAAAACAGTCTGCAAAAGTCCTTTGGCCAATGTTAGCTTTAGCTGGTCCTTGCACAGGTGTGTGAGACCTATTTCGAATTAAATTGTCAGCCACAAGAATTACTGCTTATTGGGTATCCACTTGGGAACTTGAGTTTGCAATAACTATATCCCATTTCACGATATACTGGAGTATGTAATACTGAGGTTGACTTGTATCTTGTAACCTACATTCAAAGTCTTGCACACTGTCCATAAAAAATTAAGAGCATTTTGCCTTTCTGAAGGATTGATGATCAGCAGCAAATTATAAACTGGACTTGAACCAAAAATAACATACAATTGTAATTCTGTAAGCAGTTGGCTTGTGTATTCATGACAAAGACTATTTCTGTAGGGGACTCTGAACATAATCAATCCAATTGTTTCTTAACCCCCTTCTGCATGCAGCCACAGGTACTGTCAACAGTACCCTTGGATGCATGTACAAGGGATTAAAAGACAAACACGGACAGACACCACAGACAGTACGTACACAAACATGCAGACACACACAAATGACATCAGGCCTGCAGACTGTCAGCATATAGTGACAACCAGAGTCAGTCACTAATTCATTTGAAATGTGTCACATGAGGATATGCAGCATAAAGCACGTGAATGCAGCACATCTCAAATGTGTTCCACTTACACCGACTCATTCAGTGTTCAAAGAGTAGAGCAAGAGATCCGTCAGCCACCACAGTCATACACTAATATTATCAGTGCATCCAGTCAATTGTTGAAAATTGCTGTGAAAATTCACTTTGCTATGTTACTATGCAGATAAAATATATTCGCCATAGGCCTAGGTGTGATGTGAGAGTCACACAGACTTTTTCTCCTCAACCAAAGAAAAACGTGGTCTTAAAAGACAAGTGCGGTCTCTTATAAGGCAAAAGTGTCACCCATCCTTAAAGACCACCATTTAGGTGACTACAGCCACCTAAATGATGGTCTTTAATGATGGGTGGTCTCTCAAACGAGTGGTTGCTCATAAGAGGTTCTGTAGTAGTACACAGTTGGCAGTAATAAACATCCTCTATTCCAATCTGCAGGCACTGAATGCACACGCATGTCAATGTTCAACTGACTACATCTAAACCTTCACCACAATGCAAAGACAAAGAAAGTTTTCCAGGAGTAGAAGTATGAAATGATTTTGAAAAACAAAAACAGAAAACTAACTGTAAACGTACTATAGTCTGTATTAAAATCAAAACTACAAAAGAAAAAATAATATAATATAAAATAATAATACTTGAAAAAAGACTGAAAAGGAAAAACAATAATGGAAACTGTTCAAAATGACATCAGCAATATGAAATGATCAAAACTATTATTTAAAAAAACACAATAATAATAATAATACTGCTTGTAAAAGGGCTGGAAAAAAAACCTGATGATAATGAAAATTGTTCAAAATGACATCAACAATGTGAAATGATAAAAATTTCATAAAAATTATTAATTATCACTGTCAACAGGTTCACAAAGAGGAACAAAGCTGAAATATGATAAATTTATCAAAACACATGGGAACATTGATTTAAATATGGTTGATGTACATCACATCACCATGATGAAACATGATAACAAACAGAAAAAGATTATTTTTCTTCATTTTTGAAGGACAGTCTGTCCAGGCCATTATTAAAACAGTAAAAGCTGTCTTGATTATCCTTTTTTTTTTCCTGCAAGATAAAAGGTTTTAAAAGACAGGTGTTCTCTGAACAGAAGTCCTACAGGGCAGAAAGTGTCATCAGTCATTAATGACAGGGGATCTTAAAAAAAAAAAAAAACAGGTTCTGTTGTAAAGAAAACAACATGGTACACCAAAATCTATGTTGTGATTTATGAACACAAGTGCGTTTGGCATATCAAACATCCCTCAAAACATTTTTTTGTAAGCCTAAGCATGGCTAGGCCTCACTGTCCGTCAAAAATAAAAAATAAATGTGAATGCTGTCCGTCAAAAATAAAAAATAAATGTGAATGCTGTATTTCAGAGTAACTATTATATAACTATTCCAACTACAAGGTACATGTTAGGGTGGTCAATTTAAGCATAAATCATGATGATGTTAGAGAATATGAAATGATACATTCTAATATCATGCAAATTAAACTTTTTGCAACATGTCCCCTTAACCATTAATTAACACACTTGAGATGAGCTGCATTTGGATAAGCAGCTCTCCGCAGATACAGCACATCTAGAGTGAGTTAAACATTTTAGTTTCAAACATAAATGTTTCCTAAGAAAGGATTCTATGTTTTAACCCATTTATCCCTGATGCACTCTACAGCAGACAGATCAACCATGATAATTCAAGGGTAGTGCCTGATGGCACCAAGCTAAACTGGCACTATCTTTGAATCATCATGGTCTGTCTCATGTACTGGTCCAGGGGGACTCGGGGGACTCTTCCAAATTTGCACAGTACAGCCCAGGGGTTAAATGGGTTAAAAAGTAATGAAAATTCTTTAAGGGGGCAGGCCTACCTAGAAATTGGTCCAAGTTTTGACCCCAGAACAATCAATGTTCTGTTTAGAATATCCTGATGAAATTTTGACACAGTGTAGCATTTTGGTGATATTTTATGGTAAACAGGTTGATTTGGGAATATTTTTGCACTAAAAGGGTTTTAAATAATTAATAATAATAATTTTATAAAATTGACTGATTTATCATGCTGTGTACTGCAAACATCATATTTTCACACACACCCCATGTGGGAACCTGTTCTTTTGTCACAACCTTATTTAGACTCATATCTGGCGTGTATTCTAGAAGAAACATCCTGAGATTAATATGTATTTGATAATCGTGGTTTGAATTCGGTAATAAATTATAACTTAATAATGACAACTTGATAGCTCATAACTTTGTCCATTACAAAGCATTAGTAATTCTTCTAGTTCAGACGCCAGACACACTTATATGCTTTATTTTAAGCCATATGTTGTGGCTCTAGGTTGAAAATTGTGGATTTTATGGTGTTTATAGTGGTAAACGACAGCGATTTTCGGAGAAAATTTCAATAGGGAAATTGAGTCTTACTTGTTGCATCCAGACTAGTGGCCACCTGCCAGATAGGGAAATCCTTCTCTGTCAGCTTGGTCTTCATCCCTGCCAAGTCTCCTGCAACTCTGCTTCCTCCTGAACTCTTTTGTTGCCTGCTGGACTTGCATCTGGGATGTTAAAACCCTCAAAGTGTCCTTGCTCTCAAAGATCCAGTGAGAGAATGCACCGACACTGATACCCATATTCTCAAGCATAGCTTTCAAAGTCACTGCACCATCATTGAACAGACATACTGCAACAGAAACTGCTGTGTTCACTGTAGTTAACCCATGGTTTTCCCTCTTGGGACAGAAAGTCCAGATCACACTGTTCACACACTCGTTGGAATTTTGCGTGTAGCCCTCCAGACACTTTCGAAGAAGAGACGTTGCAGCCAGGTCTTTGAAATTGTTCAGAATGTCCACATCAATAAGTCTATACCTTGTAACATTTGGTCATGATTAACTTATGCATCACTGATGCTTTCACTGTCACTCTCAGACTCTTCAGACTCACCGGAGAAGTCATATAGGTTGCAAATCTTCATCTCTGACCGAGTGGGCGTGGTCCCAGCTTTCGATTCAGTTTCACTTTCACAATGATTGCTCTGGTCAACACTCTTTTCAAAAGTACTTACGGATAAAACAACTTCAGATTCATTTTTACCTTTCTTGGGGTATCGATTGCCGTGAAATTTATTCTTTAGTAGTCGTTTTCCACCAGACTTCTTGTCTCCTGGCATCTCTGCTAATGTAAACCTCAGAAGTTTGCACAAAATCCGCGTAGAAAGTCAGAATAAAGCTCAACCACGTTTGTAATCAATGGGCGCAGCCATTTTGATGACGTCGTACAGCAGGGAGGTGCTCGTTGTTTCAAATAAGCAAGGGAGTAGCACATTATTTGGTTGAGTTGAAACTTACCTGTTTGGTTCGTTTTCAGTCGATTTTTTTCTCAATCTGGGGGCCCCACCTACCTACTTTGAGGCATCATATCTCCAAAACTACTTACGCTATCAAAAAAATATAAAGTGTGTGTGAAAATAGAGATGTTAAGGTATATAAAACCAATAACTGTTTTTTACATGCACAAAAAAGTGTTTTTTTCAAATTTCTAGGTAGGCCTGGTGCCTTAAATTGCCAGATTGTGACGAGCACATTTTGACACTTTTTAAACTGCTGGCTGTTTTATAACCACAGAAAATGTAGAACTAAATTTAACCCCCTCATGCATGCAGCCACCAACACTGTCAACAGAAACAATGGCCGCATGCACCAGGAGATGACAATAAAGTACATAATTTTCTTCTTAACCCTTTTCATTCTGAGGATGATTTTTTAAAAATTGCTTATTATGCTATGAAGGCTACATTACAGATTAGGAGCTAGCTTAAACGTTTAAGTTTAAGGACGGTGCCAAAACAGCTTGGCGCCGTAGGCGCCAAGCTGTTCTGGCACCCCCCTTGAACTATCATAGTCAATTTTATTTCAAGCAATGGGTGTAACAGAATGAAAAGGGTTAAGTAATACTTACCAAGTTGTTGATCTCCTTCTCTCGGTCAGGGGCAGATCTTGCAGTTGCCTGTGTACAAACAACACACAAAGTTAGCTGCATGCAAAACACAGCCTGTACACATAAACTCATATGAGATGTAGAAGCAGCACAAAGCCACATATCCGAGTGCAGAATGTCTCAAATGGTGCTAACCCCCATGTGTGTGCAGCCACTGTTAGTGTAAACAGTACTAGTGGATACAGGCCCGAGGGTGTTAAGCACTCATACGGTTAAGTACTCATCCAACAAGAACAGACTACTACAGTCTCTCTTACTCTAATAATGTAATAAACATGTATTTTTCTTTAAAATAATTTTTTTTCCAAAAATACTTACCGATGGTATTACTGATAGGAAGACATACTTAGCCTGTCAATTTCAGTCTCCAAAATTGTTGTGTGTTGCTACACAACCAGGGACGTAACTCTAGCAAGCAGCTACCCAATCCCCTGAGTGGCCTCCCTATCCTCCGGATAGCCTCCCTTCTCAATCTCGCGAGAGTCCATTATTACCAGTTATATCTTAGCAGACAGATGGCAAGCGGGGAAGGTGGGAGGGAAAATTGAGTAATCCCATCGGTAAGTATTTTTAGAACAAAATTATTTTAAAGAAAAATACATTTGTTTCTTCAAAAACGTTACCAATGGTATTATTCATAGGAAAGATGGCGAAGAGGAGGAGGGTGCCGCCCCAAAACTCACCATGGGGTAACTGCTTAGCTAGGTCCCTTGCAAAGGCACATTTCCAACAATTTCAGTTAAGTATTACCTATGGCGCATCCAGCGCCGGGAGGGAGTGTAGAGCCGCCGCAATGTCCCCCACTAGTGCCATGTTTTGTCTTTGGCCGGACAGGTCACAGAAGTAGAAACGGGCGAAAAGTAGATTCTGCCCTCCAGCCCACAGCCGCCACTATGTCCCTCACGGCGCAGTTGCGGTCGAACGCGACGCTCGTGGATACAGCCCAGACTTCGTGTGCTCAAATCTGCAACCTCTTCACTCCCTTCGTCGAGAGGTCTTCATAAGCAGATCTGATAATTCAGCGCAGCTAAGCGGAGATTGTCTGAGCAGAAATATCGTTCTTGCCCGGAAATAAGGGCAGGAAGAGGCGTAAACGTCCTCGCCGTAGGGGTTTCGACCGGCGGAGGTAAATTTTTAACGCCCTGACCGGGTCTTGTTGGCGTACGTCCTGGAGCGTATGTTGGCCCCGCAATGGACGAATAGTGATTGGTTGAGGGGCGGCTGAAGGGAGCCTCTTCTTGGCCAAAAAGGAAGGACAAGTGAGGAGTTGGACAGAGCCGTCGGCCCGGAGCTGCAGGCAAGACGGGTGTACCCAGAGAGCGTGGAGTTCATTCACGCGAGAGGCAGTAGCCAGAGCCAGAAGAAAGCATGTTTTTCGAGTCAAGTCAGAGGACCACGCCAAGTGCAGGGGTTCAAAACGAGCCGTGTTCAGCCATGTTAATACCCACGCGAGATCCCATCGAGGCAGTAGGGAGCGCATCACAGGTCGCTGCAGGTCAAAATGAGCCAAAAGGTCGGCGAGATCTTTGCAAGAACCGGGATCTGGTAGACCCAAATGGCAGTACATATCAGCCACCATAGAGAGATATCCCCGAATGGTGATAGGTGTCCAGCTCTTGTTCCAAGAGAATGGGGCTACCAAGAACAGCACTGTGTTACAGCCGCAAAGCTTGAGGAGAATCTTAGGTATCAGAACCGAGGGAGGGTACGCGTAGGCCAGGAGATCCTCCCAAGGAATGGAGAGAGCGTCTACCGACCATGCAAGCGGGTCGGGAAATGGAGAGATGAAGAGGGGGAGTTGTGTATTCCACCGCGTTGTGAACAGGTCGATCGTGGGTGTCTCCCAGTGGACACAAATCATGTGAAACAGGCCGGGAGGGAGAGTCCACTCGGTATGGAGAAGTTGGTCCGGACGGGACAGAGAATCCGCCAGCACATTTAGCCGTCCCGGAATGTGACGCGCCCGCAGCAAGATGTCCCGATCCCGGCACCACACAAGGAGCTGGAAGAGAAGGATGCACAGAGAAGGAGAAAACGTCCCGCCCTGCTTCTGAATATACACCACAACAGTCGACTTGCCGGAGAGGACTAAGACCTCCTGGTGTGACACGTGTGTCTCCCAGGCGATGAGAGCGAGCCAAACCGCCTTCAACTCCAACCAGTTGATGTGTTTGCCCACCGCATCCGGTGGCCAAAGGCCCGCTGTCTCGTGGAAGTCCGGGAGGAGGAGCACCCCCCAACCAGAGAGACTGGCATCTGTGCAGATCGACAGGTAGGGTAGCGGGGACGGAGGAGGAGGAGGAGATATGGATGGACCAGTGAAGACACAGGCACTCAGGTTTCTAAATCCCCCGAAGACGGTCGCCAGAGGAAAAGTAGATGAAGCTGAATCGGTCGCGAGTAATGTCGACCGAGAGGAAGCAAATCCGCGGCAGCGCTCGAGACCTAACAACTGCAACCACGTCCGCGCTGGAGCATCCATGGCATGATACATCTGCGGAGCCAAAGTCGCCAATTTCTCGATCCGCGCCTGAGGAAGTCGCGCCAGGTTCAAGTCGGTCCGAAAATCCATACCCCAGACTTGCCTACCTGAAAAAACTTTTGTCAGTACTCCAGGCAGTTAAAAACCAGATTATGGCAGTTTTGACCAGATTTATTTGTAAACCGGTAAAGATACTACTACTGCTACTATGCATTTTGCTATAAAAGGCGATGTATTTTTACAACATGCCAGCCATAAATGAGAAAACAATCATTTTCATGATATACTTCCATTTAATTCAATTGCGTTTATATGTAGGCCTACTTTGTGGTGTTTTTTTTTCCTCTTTTCTTTGATTTTTGCCCTTTTTTTTTTTTTTTTGTTAATATAATTAGAATGACACTTGCCGACTTGGTCACTTTACTGAAGATCGTTTGGTTTTTTTACAAACAGTCTATACATGGTGAATAAAATGCTGCTTAAACCAACCTTGTGCTGTCTGACCTGACTGTTTTGACCTGAGCAGCTGAGAACATGCCTCTGATCGATGCTCAACCTTTGGCAGCATTTTCAATCTTGGCATGGGCTTTGGAGGAAATATGTTTCTCACAATCATTTCGACCACCATGTGCAACCGTGAAATCTGTTTGTCACAATATGCATCACGCAAAAATCTTTTGACGATACAGTCAAACAAGGCCATTTTCATTGTATGCTTTCAAAAAACTGTGCTTTCGAGCAACCTGCTTGGCAGTTCGTCAGAAGAATGATCAGCATCACGGCTTCGTTTCATTTTTGGCTACTATGAATAACTATCAGATAGGATAGTATTCTTTATCACTGGTGTAAATCAAATGGCATCGAAAGCTAAACTATCCAAGGGAAGCAGTCACTTTCATAGCACACCCCCCTCTTTCCTATCTATTTTTTGTGCTTTGACCAAAATAGACCCATGATAACTGGTCGATCATGCACAATTCTCTCCCCTGACAGTGCTTTTAACTACTTTACTTTGCAATCTTCCTATAATATTAGCACTGGCAGTCTCCCTTTTTCTTTTCACTTATTACTACAATATTGACTGCAACCCCTTCCCCCCTTTTAGTAGGTTCTCTCTTAGGGTGCATGGAAATTTAGCTCTATGTGGAGGCATGGAATGTATGCCCCTGCAGACACCACAATAAAATGTCTTTATCCAAGGGAAGCAACAACAAACTGAGCGTCTTTTAATTGAAAAAAAAAACAAAACAAACAAACACAAAAACATTGTGACCATATTTTTAACGACCTGAACAGATGATCATATTCTCAGGCTAAAATCCGTATGAATACGGCCAACTACCGTATGGTAGGCAAGTCTGATACCCAGATGAATAAAGCTGCGGGACGGTAAGAGGTCCGATTTGCCGAAGTTGACCAGGAAGCCAAGATGGTGAAGAAGGACGAGTAGCGCGTTCCTGTCAGTGAACAAGCGGGACTCGACCTGATTGCGGAGCAGCAGATCGTCGAGGTAGTGCGAGGTCGGACTGAGAGAGGACCGCCGAGTGTATGTGACCACTGCATCCATGATCCTGGTGAAGGCGAAGCGCAGGTAACGGCGAGCCGAAGGATGCACGAGCACATGGAGGTATGCATCGGCCAGATCTAAACTGACATCGAAATCCATGGGTCTGACCGCGGCACAGAGAGCTCTTGTAGTTTCCATATGGAAGGAAGGAGCGGCCAGAAACTTGTTCAAAGCCGATAGATTGATCACAGGACGCCAAGTGCCGTCCGATTTTGGAACAACGAAGAGACGGCTGTAGAAAGCCGGAGAGTAGTGTCGTAGGACCACTACTGTGGCAGATTTCTGAAGTAAAGCAGCCACCTCCACCTGCAGCGCCGCCGCTTTGACCCGATCGTTCGGCAACCGAGTCCAAAGCGGGGAGCGCCGCAGAGGAGGAGGGTGTTGAAAAGTGAGGTGGAGACCCTCCGTAACTGTAGAGTATCTAAGGATCGTCGGGGAACAAGGACCGCCACACGTTGCCGTGACGGGAGAGCCGCCTGCCGATCCGAGGGAGGTCGGCGGGGGCAAGAATGGAAGCGAGTCAACGGGCCCTCCCCCTACCGGGCCGCTGGCCCCAACCAGGCCAAGAGGAGGCCGCAGGGGCGGCCAAACTGGGGTGGGGTGGGGGGGGGGGTGGGGGACGGGAAGGGCTGAAAGGCACACTGGAAGCGGGACGTGAGGCGGGTCTGAAGGACCGCAGGCGCGACCCACGGCCTTTTGGGCCGAACGAAAGCACGAAAAAGAGTGAGACGTAGGCCAAATATCCTTGTGGGACTCCTTAACAGCCTGCCAGGTGGGGCCAAAAAGCAAAGGACCCCCAATGGGAGCCTGTCGAAGTTTGGATTTGACAGACGAAGGTAACCCCACACAAGCTTCGAGCACAGCATCTCGCCGGATTAAGTCGCAGTTGATGGCGGCAGCCATCGCATTGGTCGAGGGGTGGTAAGATGCCCGGTTGGCCACAACGGCTAAAAAATGGATCTCACGAAGAGGAGCGGTAGAGCAAGGGTCCCAATTATACTCCAGCGCCCGAGCAATCGCCTGTGTCGCTAGGTCGAGGAAACCGGAGCATGCCAGGGTGTTGCGAATGAGGATAGCAGTCTTATCAACACCACAAGGAACCCGAGAAAGGGCGGAGCTGCAACCAACCACCTGAAAATCCGCATTCGGATCCAGCGAGGGTAAAGGGCATGAAAACGCCTGAGAGTGACCTGCGTACCAGCTCTGGCGAAAACGGATATCGATGCCCTCCGGCCACCTGGCTTCAGAAAAGAAAACAGAGTCCTTCAAAATGGTGAGAGGTAACTGTGCCGAAAAGGCGTCCGTGAGATCGCGAAAACCGGGTGGTTGTGGGAGAGACTTAAGGCGCTTAGGAGGAAGGAGAGCATCCACAGAAGCCGAAGTCTTGCGCTTGATAGGAGGAGCGGGCGGACAAACATCAGGAGGAAGGAAACGAAGAATGAGTTCCGAGGCTCTTCAATCGATCGCCGCGTCCCAATACCTGGAACGACGTTGGACGAAGAGTCCGAAACGTCGTATGGAGAGTCCGTGTGCAGGGAAAGTGGTGACGCAGGATAGTCTCCAACAACTCCAAAAGTGGAGGCGGAATCATCAGGGTGAAGACTGAGAACGTCGTCAGCCATAACCTCCAGGATGTGTCGAGGATTCTGCAGAATATCGGAGAGCGATTGACATACGATAGCCGCACGACTGTCCACATGACGGGGAACGGCCTGAGGACTCCGCCGAAGGGTGGGCGAGGAGGGACCACGCAAACGTCCCCGAGTGAGTGGACTGTCCCCGAAGGAAGCAGAAGATGAAAAGGGAGAAGACCAACGCCTCAATGGAGAGGGACTGAGGGGTCTGTTCTCCAGAAGCAGTCAACATTGCGTAACGGGGCGTGAAGAAACCCGCGAACGGGACCGCTCCCGTCCCGAGACAAGAAGATCTTGGCCGTGGCACAGAGGGGAAGGCAGAACAGGATGAATTAAATCAACCCGTCGTGGCCGACACGTGACTGACAAATCATTAGGAACAGGGTGGTCAAATTCTGTCTGTTTCTGAGGGCGACCACGAGAGTGAACGTCCTGGGAGGAAGGTGAATCCAGCAGACGAGAGCGGCGAGATCGCCGCCGAGATGTATGCTCGACTGATTGATAGAAGTGCGGTGACCGGCTCCGCTCCGGTGCGCAAGGGGACACCGGAATCCCTGCCGCGCCGTGCAAAGAGTCGTGGTGCGACGACCTATGGCGACGCTGAGGAGGAAAGGTGCAGGTGGGCAAGGCCACACCAGGCTGATCGGCAACCGCACCAGGGTCTTTCGGGTGCCGATGTTCCATCCCCCAAGGGAGAGGGGGAAGTCGCCGCAAGTGACCCGTTTCCGTAGAGCGGGTGCACGGGACGGATAGTCGCTGCAAGCGACCCGTCTCCGTAGAGCGGGTGCGCGGGATGGATAATCGCTGCGAGTGACCCGTCTCCGTAGAGCGGGTGCGCGGGATGGATAGTCGCCGCGAGTGACCCATCTCCATAGAGCGGGTGCGCGGGACGGATAATCGCCGCGAATGACCCATCTCCGTAGAGCGGGTGCATGGGATGGATAGTAAACGACGCTCCATAGAGCGATAATGTAATGGATCGGAAAAGCACTTACCTCCCACAGCAGAAAGGACAGTGTCCGTCGCCTTGGCCGGGGGGATAGGAGAGGATAACCGCAAATGTCCCATCATATGTGAGCGGGAGTACAGTGTAAGTGAGCGAACAGAGTCTGGGGACCGAGAGTGCCTGGCCGAACCAGCAACTGCAGCCGAGTTGGGAGGGGCTGGTGGAACCAGAGCCGCAGAAGAAGGGATGGGGCGTTTGCGATGATAAAAACTCCACATCTGAGACCAACGGTCCTCTTCCCAAATGGAGCACGTAGCGCAGGTGTTATCAGAAGCGCAGCCCGAACAGGGAAGGCATCTAAAATGTAAATCCGTCGGCCACGGGAAGTCGCCGCAGGTGGGACAAGTGCGGAGTTGGTTACTGCAACAAATCATGTAAACAAAGGATAACCGCGCGGGACTCGGGGCCACGAAGTCAAGTACACGACCGTTGCAACCGACAGACAGAGACGAAGTCGAAAAGAAAGGCCAAAATGACGTAATTCCACGGAAATTGCCCCAGTAAGCTGTAATCGCCCGGCGAGACAATGTCCGAGGCCTTACCTGGCCATCGGGAGAAGATCTAAACCGACAAAAAAGAACGAAGAAGACGAGGAAACACGGAGACCGAAATAACCGAACAGAACAAAATGGCAGCTAAGTATATAACTGGTAATAACGGACTCTCGCGAGATTGAGAAAGGAGGCTATCCGGAGGATAGGGAGGCCACTCAGGGGATTGGGTAGCTGCTTGCTAGAGTTACGTCCCTGGTTGTGTAGCAACACACAACAATTTTGGAGACTGAAATTGACAGGCTAAGTATGTTTTCCTATCAGTAATCAGTAATACCATCGGTAACGTTTTTGAAGAAACAAATAAACGTATTTCAGCTGATGTAAAGAAACCTTTCGATTTCTTCCCATTAGCTGAAACACCTTTAGATGATACTAAACACCACAGTTTTCAATGATTCTGACAAAGTCTTGGATTGTCTTAAACAATGTCTTAGATTGTAATGCAAGGATCTGAATATAACCCCACTACAGATGTAAAGTAATGATGTAAGCATAATAAAACACAAAAGGATAGGATCGCTGTGACAGCGTAACAAGTAATAATATGTTGAAAACTACAAACTATATAAATAATAATTTTTATCTGGGAACTTTGAATTGGCCCTAAAACCCTGAAAAAATCTGCGCTTGCAAAGTGGAGAAATGGCATGCAATAACTAGACACTACTGACGTGGTTTACATGCATGTATGCAGAAGCTCAGTTCAAAAGGTCCTCCCGCCCCCTCCCCCATTTTCCTCCTACACTATCTATATATCTATCTATCTATCTATATCCCGTAGTCTTGCCGACCGTTGGGGCACCACTGATGACTTAACAACCAGCTCCCTCCATTTCTCTCTGTTCTCTGCCATTCTCAGAGTATCGCCCAGCTTCAGTCCTGTCCACTCTGAGATACTGTCCTCCCATCTTTTCCTCTGTCTTCCTCTCCTTCGTCCTCCTTGCACAGTGCCTTGCAGGATTGTTTTGGCAAGCCCTGCTGAACGAATGGCTAATAAGTCTTCATAGGGCTCGATGGCTTGCCTGATTCTGCTTCCCAATTCCTCGTTTGTGATGTGATCTCTGTATGAGATGCCAAGCAGCCTTCGAAAACATCTCATTTCAGTGGCTTGTATCCTCCTTTCTAGGTCTGCTGTGAGGGTCCATGACTCGCAGGCATACAAGAACACTGAGATGACTAAGGAGCGCATCAGTCTGATCTTGGAGCAGAGTGTTATGTTTCTGTCCTTCCATATGGTCTTCAATCTTGTCAGTGCTGTTGTTGTCTGCGCAATCCTGGACAGTATTTCTGGTTTTGATCCCTCATCTGTCACAGTGGCTCCTAAGTATTTGAATTTCTTAACTGTTTTCAGTTTTTGGCCTCCAACCATGATTTCAGTGCCAATGCCACTGGCGTTATTGGTCATCAGTTTGGTCTTCTCTGCACCGATTTCCATCCCATATGCAATGGCTGTACTATCCAGCTTTTCCACCAGCTGAGCTAGCTCCTTCTCTGTTCCTGCAAGGCCATCAATGTTGTCTGCAAAGCGCAAGTTCATGATTGTTCTGCCTCCAATACTGACAGTTCCTTCATGATCTTTCAGAGCGTCCGTCATGATTCTTTCCAGGAAGATGTTGAAAAGAGTAGGTGAGAGCAAACAGCCTTGTCTGACTCCAACTGTAGTCCTACACCAGTTTCCTATTTTGCCGTTGAAGCAGACTGCGTTAATGGCCTTGTTGTAAAGGTTTGCTATGACTTTGATCAGGTTGGCATTGATGTTGTATAGCTTCATGGTGGACCAAAGGGCTGCATGCCACACCTGTCAAACGCTTTCTTAAAATCCACAAAGACATGATAGAGGTCCTGCTGGTGCTGGAGGTATCTCTCACATAGAACTCTCAGGTTGAAGATCTGCTCAGTTGTGCTGCGCCCTGGTCTGAAGCCTGCCTGTTCCTCAGCTATGATTTCCTCTGCCTGTGGCTTCAGCCTGTTCAGTAGGATCTTTAACATGACTTTGCTTGGGTGGGATATAAGACTGATCGTGCGATAGTTCTGGCATTGATGTAAGTTACCTTTTTTGGGGAGAGTTATTATAAGTGATTGGGTCCATGGTGTGGGCCAATCCCCTGACTGCCAGATCTTATTGCAGATTGTTAGTAAGGCACTTATCGTGTCTTCTCCCCCTTCTTGGACTAGCTCTGCAGGGATGTTATCTGCTCCTGCTGCCTTCCCTTTTTTCAGCGACTTCACTGCAGCCTCTACTTCTTCTCGGAGGATGGGATAGTTGCCATTGTTGGTCACGGGTGGGTTGACAAGTATGCCTGGGTCCCCTGCAGCTCGGTGGTTGTACAAATCTGAGCAGTACTCTGTCCATCTCTTCAGTATGTCTTGGTCTTCCGTAAGACAGTTCCCTTCACTATCTTGGATGATCGAGGAGCGTCCTTGTTTTACACTGGTCAGGTCTTTCACCAGCTGGTATGCTTTTTTGCTATTATTTTTGTTCAGATTTTCTTCTACATGTTTACACTGATCTTCAATCCACTTATTCTTTGCCTTTTTCATGCTTTTCTTGATATCCTGGTTAATTTCCCTGTATTGTTTAGCTCCTTCTACCTCTGATTTCTTTTTCTTTAATTCTCGACGCTTGTCACATAGAACAAAGATGTCAGCTGTAACCCAAGGTTTCTTTGCTTGTCAGTGTTTGCCAAGGATCTCACTGGCTGTTTGGGTTACAACAGTGTTAAATGTGTCAGTGTGTCCACGTCCATGTCTTCTGCACCTAGAAGTAGCAATGGTGCGAATTTTCCTCCTATCTTTGCCTGAAAGGCTTCCGCTACCTCTGGGTCTTTCAGCTTCTCGAGGTCAAACTTGATTCTGGTGCGACCCTGCTTGTTGACCTTCTTTAGCCGGAGTCGGAAGGTCATCATCACTAAGTCATGGTCGCTTCCAATGTCTGCTCCTGGAAAACTTCTTGTCTTGGCAATGTTCACACTGGTTTGGAAGCGTCTCTTCACCATGATGTAGTCAATTTGGTTATGGTGCTCTCCGTTCGGGCTGTGCCATGTCCACCTTCTGGATGCTTTGTGCGGGCCAAATGTGTTCATCAGCTTTAGATCATTTGAACTGGCAAATTCCAGGAACCTTAAGCCTCTGTCGTTGGTCTCTGCATTGCAGTAGTGTCCGTATGTGCCTTTCCAGTTCCTAGCAGCATCCTCTCCTATTTTGGCATTCCAGTCTTCCTGCACCACAAGAATGTCTTTCTTGGGGGGCTGGTCCAGAACTTCTTGCAGTTGGTCATAGAAGTCTTCTATTTCCTCATCGCCATAATCTGTTGTTGGGGCTTAAACTTGTACAATGGTGATATTAAATGGGGTTGCCCTCAAGCGTATGGTGATAAGCCTACTGGAGACTAGCCGACAACTCATGACGGTGTTCACAATGTCTTTGTGGACGAGAAATCCGACACCCTGTTCGTGTTTGTCTTCTCTGCCACTGTAGTACAGTTTGTGGTTTTCCTGGGTTGATGTTTCCCCAAGGTTCTTCCATCGTACTTCGCAAAGTCCTAGGATGGTCCAATGGTATCTGTTCATTTCATGTGTCAGTTCCTCTACCTTTCCAGGCGTTCTTAATGTTCTGACGTTCCAAGTGCCAATGCTGATGTTGTTTCTGGCACGGAGTTTTGATGGTGATGGTGCACTAGCCAAAAGTAATATGAAATGTCACATAATTGTCTCTCCCTGACTAAAATTACATGTCCCAAACATATAGCTGGAATTCCCCTTCCTCCTTGGGAATTAACTGATCTGACACTAGTTTGTTTATTGCAACAATTTTGTAGGAAGCGATGAGAAACAAAATAAGCAGCAATGAAATTAAGCAAAAAGCTTGTGCACACCCAAAACATCATTTATGATGTATTGCAAAATGCCAACAAGATAAATAAAACAGAAGCAGGAAACCGGAAAAAGATCAGTGCTTATGAATTTCTGCAACTGCACACAGAATGTGTGCAATTGCAGAAATTATTAAGCACAGAGGCCACATTCAGAATTTCTAACTTTTTTTCCAACTCTAAAACTTGTCAAATTTGTCCCACCAGCACACACAAAATCCTTGCAGACATGAAGCCAAACACTCCACTCCAAACAAACTCACTGTCTGCACTAGCATTGTCCTACCTCCAAATTTCGCAGATAACACTTCATGCATAGATTTTGCAAACCTGCAGATTACTGATTGAAACAGATTTGGAATAATTGTCAAGAACGGTCACAAACATGTCCAACGGGAGCATGCTCAAGTAAGCGCCCCGCTACGTGCAGCATGCCAGTCGTCCAATGCGCATGAAGTGATGCAAACATCAAACCCCCCTGAAATTTGTCTTGGTGAATACCGACACATGTACCAAAGGCTCAGCTTTGTCTAAAAAAGCATGTCTAAACAGATAAAATATTGTCTAGATGAGTGCATGAGACCCTCCAAGAATGCTCCTCTTTCTTTACCCTCTTAACCCCACGGCCGCATTTCCAAACTTTTGGAGGCATTGTCTAACGACTATGTACCAGTTGTTTGGAGATGGATTGATCGTGATAATTTAAGGGTAATGCCAGATGAGCTTGGATACTGAAGGCGCCAAGCTCATCTGGCACTATCCTTGAATTATCATGATCAATCCATCTCCGGCTGCAGGGTCCAGGTACTAAATGGGATAATGCAAAATGACAAAATGCATGGTACACACTGAAAATAACTTGTACATCCACCAAACTAAAAAAACTTACACGCTCTACGAAAGTGTCTATAGTCTACTGTTAAAATTATCTAGCCAAAGTCTACTACCAAAACTGACCATCATACATGAGGACAATCTGAACAAACTCTCATTAAGATACTACTGCGAATAATCAAATTTGAATCACAAGTACCAGAAACACAGGGGCCAGTTGCACGAGTGAACCAACTGCACAAGCCACGAAGCAATGTGCTCCGTGATAGCTGAGCACCTTGCTTAGTGACTTGCACAGGACTAAGCTCTCTCATGCAACTGACCCCTCAGGGGTATGAGTCGCAGACTGGTAAGAATGAGCAGAGAGGGAAATAACTAAAGACTATCAACTTAACCGCTTTGTGTATACAGCACTGGTGGCTGCATGCACAAAGGGGTTAAAACTGATATTTCTGCAGGTAGTGATTAAAAGTGAAAAAGGGGGTGGACAGATGGGGAAAAGTAGGGAGGCATGCTGCACATAGCGGCCACTTATTTGAGAGACCTTGATCATGGTGGAAGTCTGCATGTCCGTCAGCTTCTTGATACAGCGCTGACCACCAACCACATTGCACACCTGAAACACAAATCAATCAATCAGTCCATCCATCAATCAAGAATACACAGTTATCACTGACAGATTAAAATGTTATTATTAGTAACAGGCATGAAAAAAGCACATAAGACTCACTCAAATCATCCCAAACAAACAAACAAATAAATCATGATTAAATAAATAAAAGTAAAAGGTACTCGGTTCTCACGGAAAGATACATATTTTATTTAAAAGAGACTATCCCAAAATTGCACAAAATCCCACCCCACCCCCCACCTAAAAATCACTGTACCCATTTAGCCCCGAGTCCCTACAGCAGGAGATTGATTGACCATGATAATTCAAGGGTAGTGCCAGCCATCTCCTGCAACTGGTATATTAGTCGTTAGGCAAGACCTCCAAAATTTGTGAAATGGGACCTTGGGGCTAAAAGGGTTAATCCAACCATACAAATATGCTGTAAGTGGTATAAATGTAAGGCGCCAAGCTAATCTGGCATTACCCTTGAATTATCAGAGTCAATGCATCTCCTGCAACTGATACATAGTCATTAAGCAACACCTCCAAAATTTAAAAAATGGGACCCCATAGGGTTGTCAGAATGATGTAAACAGCACAGTATGATTATCATTCTGACTATAAAATGTCTACACACACCCACACACACTCACCTCAAGAGGTAGATAGGTGTGCTTCTGTTCCTGTCCCACCTGAAGGCAAGGCAGGTGCGGATACCTGAAAGTGTAAAATAAATGTCAGATAAGTGTACCACATTCATTCTTTACAACATCGAAGCCAAGGCTGCTAAATTAGCATTAGTTTTATGACAGGACAGGAGTCGCTGGAGGTCTCTCGTCGACAGCCTATACACGGGGAGGGGTGACAGGCGTAAGGAAGTAAAGTAAGTTTATGAGTTCCCCAACACTGATCTGTTCGTGTGCAAGAAAACTGCAAATATGATTATTTTTTACAAACATGTAATACGGCAGAACCTGTTTTGAGTGACCATCTGTGTTATAATCACCTGTCATTAAAGACCATCATTTAGGTGCCACGCAAATGATGGTCTTTAACCCTTTTAGCCCCAGATCCCTACAGCAGGAGATGGCTTGATCATGATAATTCAAGGGTAGTGCCAGATCAGCTTGGCGCCCAAAGGCGCCAAGCTCATCTGGCACTAGCCTTGAATTATCATGGTCAAGCCATCTCCTGCAACTGGTGCATAGTTGTTAGGCAACACATCCAAATTTGAGAAATGGGACCTTGGGGCCAAAAGGGTTAATGACACATGATGCCATCTGCCTTCACGACTTCTCTTGTCAGAATAACTATCTTTCAAGACAACTTTTCTCCTACCAAAACAAAAAAAAAAAAGGTTGCTCAAAACAGGTTTCCTGTACTTACTAACCCATATCCTACTGAGGCTAAAAGCTTCAAATTTGTACACTGCCATATGCAAGCTACTACTTACGAATACGGATATAGACCAATGGCTTTAGTTCCAGGGTGGTGCCAGAATATCTAGGCGCCAAGCTATTCTGGCACCACCCTTGAACTATTTTAGTCAAACTTTTTTCACACACGGATGCATTCCGAATGATAAGCGTTAAAGTAAACGACTCATCTGGCCTTTCACAAATGTTGAATTTCGGACTTTTTCAAATCACCTCTTCGCAGGCAGCGGATGTGAAAATGTTAACAGTACCGGTACGTTCATGCACAAAAGGCGTTAAAACAAAAGACAGTTCTTTAAAAAAAGAGCAAAAGAGATTTATACCACAACAACAAAGCCAAACTTACTGCAGCCTCATCTTGTATCGCTCATAGAAGTAGCGAGCGACGGTGCACTCAATAGTTTGGCCCGAGTCCAACTGAAGAGGAAATCTGAAAATAACAAAAACAAGAAAGGCAAAGCCATTATGGCACACGTGTATGACTGATTTACATATGTGTGACCTTTGTGACAAGGGCTGGCTTCTGCACCAGCAAAATTCATGTTTTCTGAAAATGTAAGCATTTTTCACACATCTGTCAAACCCCCCCCCCCTCCCGTGACCCTTGACTTTTGTGATGAGTGGACTAAATTAGTATGCATAGGAAGGTCTTATCATAAGCTATCTTTGTGCCAAATTTGGTTGAAAAATTTGCAAAATTGTTGATAATACCTACAATTTTATCAAAAATTGGCATTTTACACATATTTGCCAGCCTCTTGTGACCCTTGACCTTTCCGAAGGGTCATCCAAATTAGCATGCATAGATAGGTCTTACCATCAGGTATCTCTGTACCAAATTTAGGTTTGAAGTTATGAATAGTATTTGAGAAAAAAAAAAACATATTTTGTCAAAATATGGCTATTTTTTACCTATTTCCTGAGCACTCATGACCCTTGACCTTTCCGTTGGATCAATCAAATTTGTGTGCATAGAAAGGTCTTGCCATCAAGTATCTCTGTAGGAAGTTTGGGTTTAAAGTTGTGAATAGTATCTGAGTAAAAAACATCTTTTGTCAAAATATGGCTATTTCGGTCCTATTTCCTGAGCCCTTGTGACCCTTGACTCTTCCAAGGGGTAATCCAAATTAGTATGCATTGATAGGTCTTACGATCAGGTATCTCTGTAGCAAGTTTGGGTTTGAAGTTGTGAACAGTATTTGAGAAAAATGAATTTTTCTCTAAAATGTATTTTTTTGAAAAATATTTACCGATGACACTACTGTAAGGAATAGCGACTTAGCTAGACTAATTTTAGCCAAAATTGTTGTGTACGTACATGGTAGGGGAGGTAACAAGGGGCGCTATAAGCCAGCCAGTAACCCGAGTAGCCTCCCTTCCATTCCCATCTGGGCAACTGCTCACCGGATTCCCGCCAGTCTGTTTCTTATCTTAGCGGACCAGCGGGGCAGGTGGGAGGGTCATCCGAGCAATGTCATCGGTAAGTATTTTTCAAAAAAATACATTTTAGAGAAAAATTCATTTGTTTCCTCAAAACACATTACCGATGACATTACTGTAAGGAAGAATAACGAAGAGGAGGTGGGTGCCGCTTATAACGCCCCTAACCCCTAAATACTGGCAACTACACCCGCCTTCCCTGAAGCAACTTCCCGATAATTTTAGCTAAGATTACCTACGGCATCTGTGGTGCCAAGAGGGAGTGTTGCGCCGCTACGATGTCTCCCACCAGTGATAGGTTCTGGCGCTGGCTGGAGAGGTCCCTCAGGTAGAATCGGGCGAAGGTTGAATCTGCCCGCCATCCCACGACCGCCACAATGTCTTTGACAGCGCAGTTGCGGTCGAATGCGAGGCTAGCAGCCATGGCTCTGACCTCGTGCGCCCTGATGTTCATACATTTGGCTGCATCAGGGGAGAGATCTTGGTAGGCGGAGCGTATCACCCATCGGAGCCAGGAGGAAATCGTCTGGGCCGAGATGTCATTTCTACCTGGGGACAGAGGGAGGAAAAGGCAGGTGCGTCTCCTACGTAGCGGCTTGGTCTGGCGCAGGTACACGCGTAAAGCTCTCACCGGGTCCTGCTGTCTCGACTCTCGGGTAGAGACTGGATCTCTCAAGGTTTGAACGCTGACCATCTGAGGGGCGACCAAAGGAGATCGGGTCTTGGCGAGAAACGTCGGGTCGGGAAGCAGCGTCGGTAGCAGGTGAGCGCCCCAGCTGGAGAGACTTGCGTTGATGCAGAGGGACAGCAGGGGTGGAGGCGAGTAGAGGGGAACGCCCGTCGCGAGCCAGCCTGGATCTGTCCAGCGAAGAAGGTGAGGACGGAGCATTGGCAGTACTGGAACCTGAGTCTCGAGGCCGTCCTTCGAAGGGTCACCAGTGAAGAAGCAGGTGCAGCTGAAGCTGGTGGCAGTAGAGACGTCCTAGGGGAAGAAGATCCGCTGCCGCACTCATCAGCCCCAGAAGCTGAAGCCACCATCTGGCAGGGATCGCGTTTTTTGGAGACACCTGTCGCGCTAAGGCCGCCAACTTCTGAATCTGCTGTTCCGGCAGCCAGAGGTCGTTGAGGTCGGTCCGAAAGTCCATTCCTAGGTGAACAAAGCGGCGAGACGGCGTGAGGTCGGACTTGCCCGCATTGACCAGGAAGCCGAGCCTGTCGAGTAGATGTACAAGCGCATCGGTCTTTCTCCAAAGAGGCCTCAGACTGGTCCCGCAAAAGAAGATCGTCCAGGTAGTTCGACGTGGGGCTTGAAGACGTCCGCCTGGCTCTGGCTAGCCCGGCATCCATGAGGTTGAGACCGAAGGGCGCTGCGCGAAACTGGTAGACCACACCATCGAAGGCGAAGCGAAGGTAACGTCTGGCAGCGGAGTGCATGGGACGTGTAGATACGCATACGACAGGTCAAAGCTGACGGCAAAATCCATAGGCTGCACTGCGGCGCGAAGGGCTCGGGCGGTCTCCATGCAAAAGGATGGGGCGACAATGAACTTGTTTAACCCAGATAGGTCTATGATCATTGACAGGACACCACTTGCCGCCCGGCTTGGGCACCACGAAGAGCCGGCTGTAGAACGCTGGGGAGTCATGTCATGCCACCACCTCCGTGGCGGTCTTCCGAAACAAGGCGGCTACTTCGCTGCGCAGGGCGTCGGCTCTGAGCTGGTCCATCGGTACCGAGGTCCACACGGACAAGCGGTGCAGGGCGGGCGGAGACTGAAAGGAGATCTGTAGTCCCTCTGAGAAGGTCGATAGAATCCACAGGTCGTCCGGTAGCATCAAACGCCACACATCGCTGCAATGCACAAGCCTCCCGCCGACAGGAGACCCGGAAGGCGGAGGCGGGGGCCGAAGGGGGAGGCAGTCAGTGGGCCCTGCCTCGCCTGGGGCAACGGTCAGGTTTAGGCCAGCTTTGGGTGGGAGCGGGGGCGGAGTCGAGGAGCGTGCGGGGGCGACAAAAGGCCGGGGCTCGGGGGAGCAGACGACCACCTCTGGTGATGGGGCGAGCGGCGGGTCTAACGGACCACAGGGCATGACCCACGGCCTTGCGGGCTGCTTGAAAGCTGGCTGGAACGGAGCGGCAGGGGCCAAATGTCCTTGTTAGCGACCTTGACTGCCTGCCAAGTCGGGCCGAACAGGAGATCTCCACCGAACGGCGCCAGCCGAAGCTGGTTCTTCAACTCAGGTGCGGAGGAGGGCATCCCGACGCAATAAATCACAGTTCGTGGCCGCTGCCATGGTGATGACAGAGGTGTGGTACGCCGCACGGTTACACCTGACCGCCAAAGCTAGTAAGTCTCCCAACAGCGGCGTGGTCGACGGGTGCCAAGTGTCCTCGACGCGACGAACAATGGCTTGTGTTACTAGATCCAGGAAGCCATCTGAAGCCAGGGCACTGCGAATGAGGGTGGCTGTCTGCTCCACGCCGGGGAGGAGAATACGTGATTGAGAAGTACCTGCCAAGGACACAGCCGGGGGTGACAGGCGAAGTTCTGCGAGTGACCAGCGTACCAGGTCTGACGAAAGGAGATGTGCAAGTCCGCCGGCCAACTGGTGTCAGAAAAGAATCCCGCGTTACCCAAGGAGCCCTGCCGCAGATGAGGGGAGAACGCACCGCGCAGGTCCCAGAATCCAGGAGGCTGGGAGAGAGACTTGTAATGCTTGTTCTGTCGATCCGCGTCCACGAAGGCCGACGCTTTTCTCTTGAGTGGTGGGGAGGGTGGGCAGTCTTCCGTGAGGAGACAATCTGCGATGACACACCGCTTCGTCCAGGGACCGGAGAGTCTCGTACCTATGGCCCAAGGTAGCCGGCTGCAAATCTACGTCCTCCAGGGAGCGTGAGCGGCCGGACAGAGTGGAGCTGTCATCCCGAAGAAGTGCTGACACCGAGTCTTCCAGGGCCAAGCTCATGGCGTCATCCTCTAACCGTGCGGGAAAGCCGCATGGGACCACCTCTGGTCTACGTCGGTGAGAAGGAGTCTCACTAGCGGTGGTCTTTCTCACCCTAGAGCGGTGTCACGATGGGAGAACCGACGAGGAGTCCCTCGAAGTTGTCCGCGAAGAGACCATACTGCGCTGTACTGACCGGCTGTCCTGCGGAGAGTGGTTGCGACGGGAAGAACATGATTGCCTGGAGCGAGAGAGACGCCCAGACTGGTGTCTAGTCGGGGAAGCCGAACGTCTATGTCGTCGTGACGAGGAGCCCCTGTGCCATGCGAGGAGTCAGTCCTGTCTTTGCAGGATGTGCCGTGGTAGGACGATCAACGGGGGCCGGGTCATGCCTGTCGGTAGATCGAGTGTCGGCTTGCATCCGAGAAGTGGGAAGCAGACCGTCAGCAAGACGACCTGTCCCTTTGCGATCCCGTCTCGTCCCTTTTACTTCTATCCGACGAGCGGGCGCGCGTCAGTCCAGCATACTTGTAAGGTCGCGGTCCCCTGTCACTGACCTTGGAGCGGGGTGCCGAACATCTGGGCTGGACTCGATGTGAAGGGATTGGAGGGCCGTACTATAGAAGCCGCCGCCGGGCTCCCAGCCGGGGTGCTGGTCGTGCATGCATGTGGTGGGCCAGACTCATACTGGATCCTCTCAGTACTTAACGAATGGGCCCGCCCAACGGCCGTAGCTCTAGGGTCGGTAGAGGCTGGTCTATCACGTGCCGTCCGAGGCTCCACCACCGGGGAAACACATCTTGGCCCGTCTGTGGAAGCTGCCGGGGCGGGTGCGCGCTCTCGGGCTGGTGTCGGCCGTTCACAGTGATAGAAACTCCACAGCTGGAACCACTGCTGTTCCAGCCAGGGGGCGCAGACCAGGCACGGGTGAGTAGAGGCACAGCCGGAACAGGGTAGGCAAACGGCATGCTCGTCACTAGGCCTCTGAAAGGAGGTCCCCATATCGCGTTCAGGTGTGAACTTGAAGACTGCAAGACATAGTCAACAATGAAAGGTGAGCGAGCGTGGCCCCCACGGGCCCGCACCAGTATGTGCACGCGAAGATGAGCATCGAAACGAAACGAAGCCAAGTGCACAGCGTATGCTGACGCCCAGCGCTCCTTTCCCTTCCCTTGAGCACCAGTCATGGGCAATAACCGAGGTTTTACCTTGCCATAACGGAGAAGTCAGCGAACCAACGAAGGTCGAAGACGAAACAAGACACAGCGGCGATGCCCACTACCCACAGTCGGTCAAGGGCCCACCAAGTCCGCCGCAGGCTCGCCCCAGTCCAGTGCACACCACACGAATTCCAGGCCGGTAATCCACGGGTAAGCTCCAAGCTAGCACAGGCTGTAGCTAGCGGTGCAGAATGTGATAGCAGCTCACCAAGTCCGCCGCAGGCTCGCCAAAGTCTAGAGTAACTCCCACGAATCACTGACAACGTAATCCTCACGAAAAGCGTCCAAGCTTAGCACAAGCACACAGAAGCTAGCACCGTAGATAAGTGTCGAGAGTCCAAGACACACGACGATCGGTCACACCATACACAGCTGAAGAGAGACGTCAAGTACACAACCATTCACAGTCTACCTAAGAAACAGACTGGCGGGAATCCGGTGAGCAGTTGCCCGGATGGGGATGGAAGGGAGGCTACTCGGGTTACTGGCAAGCTTATAGCGCCCCCTGTTACCTCCCCTACCATGTACGTACACAACAATTTTGGCTAAAATTAGTCTAGCTAAGTCACTATTCCTTACAGTAATGTCATCGGTAATGTGTTTTGATTGATTGTACATTGCTTAACGTCCTGACAGCAACAAGGCTTTCTCACAAACCAGATAGGTGAGGCTAGGCGCTGGGCAGGGGATCTAACTGTTGTCCAGCGCTGAGTAATTCCCCTTGGTTTGTTGTACAAGGCTTTCTCAGGACGTGCCTGCACTGCTAGAGAAAAAAAAACTAAACAGAATATTGAATGTATGTCGCCAGCCGGTCCAATACGTTAAATAAACCTATGACATGGGGCCTAAATAAAGCCAAGACCATTTAGCAACACACATCCAATATCAAGAGCTACAGCCAGTGCAGACAGTAGGGAGAGTTTAAAAAAGGAAAATACAGGTGAAAGGACCAAGGTTAGACAGAAACACATGCCCCAGAATAAAGGGGAAAACCCACCCTGTGGGGCTGACCAGGGTGACCCTGGGAACTAAAAAGTAGTTAACCCCCCGGGCAGACCCAGGTGGGGGGTTAATGTGTTTTGAGGAAACAAAACATCTTTTGTCAAAATATGGCTAGTTTTCACCTATTTCCTCAGCTCTCGTGACCCTTGACCTTTCCTTGGGATCAACCAAATTAGTATGCATAGAATGGTCTTAACATCAGGTACAAAGTTTGGGTTTTAAGTTGTGAATAGTATTTGAGAAAAAATAAATCATGTCAAAATATAGCTATTTTTGACATATTTTCTGATCTCCTCACCCCTGTGACTTTGACCTTGGAGAGGACACTCAAATTGGTATGTTTAAAAAGGTCTTGCCACAATGTATCCTTGGGCCAAGTTTGAAGACTGTGGCCTGGATAGTCTCCGAGAAAATGCCATCGTTAAAGTTTACCACGGACGACGGTGGCCCAAAACATACTCACTTTTGCTTTGCAACCTGAGCCAAAAATTAATTATTAATGTAAATAAAGTAACAAGAATCAACAACACAAACCCCAAATAATACAGCTACCCACCTGAGGCATACTGGTTGATGCGTGCATTTTTTCTTTAATACAAACAACATTTACTGTATAAACCAATGGTTCATTTTTCAATCACGCCCTGCGTCATTGGCACATCATTTCCCAAAACGATCATAACATTTTGAGTTAAGGGGGTCAGACAACTGCAGGCAACGGACCCATTCATGTGTTTCTAAAGGCTTACCTGGTTTTTAAGTTTTGCCGCTTTCTGTATTTTGATGGTTGTTGAGAAAGTGCTCATACACACTTGGCCATCACTTGGCCCATCCCGTTTCAGAAATGACCCATTTGGTTTGTACTCTGTGGGTCAATAGCCATGTGCGTACATTTTTAGAATGAACCCTGCTACAGTGATAGATTTCAATGTAATACTGGGACTAAAATGTATTTGATAGAAACACTGTGATATAAAAGCCAGAGGAGTGTGGACTTACGACTGTGTCTGTGCAGGGCGGCGAGTCACATTACAGACACGGTACTTCCTCCTCATGTTTCCACAGTGGGTTATCTCCACCTTCAGACCTGTAAAGTGCAATACAATTTATGTGTAATACTAATACTAGTAACAGTACAGAAAAGACCTGCAAAGTGTAATACTGCAGCGTATTGGATGCTCATGGGTCATCGACGCATACAAATTTGAAATGACGCATTGCTCTGTCAGTGAGCCGGTCATATGACTTATTCATTTTTTAGACAGTAAGTGAGCCGGTCATATGACTTATTCATTTTTTAGACAGTAATCACTGAAACTCGCACCGAGTTAGTTAGCGTGTACGAGAGAGAGAGAGAGAGAGAGAGAGAGAGAGCGAGCTGATGCGCTAGTGCACTGTAGGCTTACATCGCAGTTGATAACATGACAGTAGCCCGTTCAGTAGACGCAGCAGCTGCACTTCACTTTGCAAGCACCCAATCAATTTCATCCTTTTCTCGATTATGATTGGTGGATCGCAAAGCTGCTTTGCCTACATACTGAACAGGCTACTGGGGTGACCGAGTGTGCGACGGTACACTACAGTTTTGACTACGGCGACAACATCCAGTTTTTGCTGCCAATCAAAAATGCCACCCAAAAAAGTTCTTAAAGTTGATAAAGGGCAACGAACAATGAGTTTTGTGCCATGGCCACTTGGTCAACACTGTGATCCGAGTACTAGTGCCGTAGGGGTAGGACCGTCAGAAGATCTAGAACGAGGGAATGTCAGCGGCAGTGACTTGAGGGCGTCAGATGCACCACTGGGTCGCAAATTTCGCCAAGCTTGGCTAAACGAGTTTCGGCCTTGGCTTCGGTAAGTGTTCTCTTTGATTCTCTTCTTGTTCTCTTTGATTCTCTTCTTTTTCTCTCTTCTCTATTCTTTTTCTATTAATTTTTATTATTTGTTATTAATAATTATTTTAGGCCTAGGCTTATCTGTTAAAATAAGAAAAAAGAACAAGTCAAATGAATAATATAAAAAATTAAATAATTCTTGCTTTAATATCATGTTAGTTATTACTTATTATCGTTGAAAAGTTAATAAAAATAAGGAACAATATGACAAGAGAAACGGCATGCGCATTGCTGTTTTTGTCATGTACTAAAGTAGCCTCTCTTTAGGCCTAGCAACCACAATCTGACAGAGCATGGACTAGCTTTGCAAAACACAAATGTTGAATTTGTCATTATGTATTAACATTTTTTTAGGCATGTCCCACAAAAAGGCATGCTGAGCGATCTGTGCCTGGAGAAAGGCAGGGCTAATTCTTTCACCCAAGGCTGCACAAACTACCAGCACAGTGCCATTACTGATCATTTGAAGACAAAGGACCAGTTTTTCAAAGGAATGTGGATTTGCTGCTGAAAAATAATGAAAAGTGCAGAGAAAAAATGGATACTGCTGAAGAAAAGGCAGCACTTGTTGCCCTCTAAGCCGTGCTCTGGCTTGTGCTGGAAGACTTGCCTCTGAGCAAGTACCGTTCTCTGATGAAACTTCTGAAAGAACTTGAAGTCCCGTCTGTTGATAAACTGAATCTTAATGTGAAAACAAACTACGAATCTTACGACTCGGCCATGGAGTTTTTTAATGCTTTATCTAAAACAGCTGAGGACTCCCTGAGAAAAAAACTGGTGGAGGCAGAAACACTCACAGTCCTGGCTGATGACAGCACAGACATCACCACGCGAAAAAGCTGGTCATCTATGCACAAATAGAAAAACTGCAACCATCAACACATTTCATTAGCAACGTTGAATGCACAAATGGTACAGGAGAGGGTATTGCAGACACAGTTGTACAAAACAATGGGCGACTTCGGAGTGCCAGTCTCCAAGATAATGGGCTTTGGAAGTGATGGAGCGTCAGTGATGACTGACAGAGGCAAAGGAGCCACGGGCATGTTACTGCATCACAACCCACACCTGGTGAATATTCATTGTGTAGCTCATCGGCTGGCCTTGTGCACAAGTCAGGCAGCAGAATCTGTTCCTGGGATGAAGGACTTCCATGACACTATCTGCAAGCTCTTCTACTACTTCAAGAGAGCCCCATCTCGCGTTGCCCGCTTTGCCGAGATCCAATCCCTTCTTGATGATCCTCAACTGAAGATCAGGGAGGTGCATGAAGTGAGATGGCTGTCATTCTATGAGGCACTGGAGGTGGTGTTCCGGTCCCTTGACAGTCTGCTGACCTACTTCCAAGAAAATGACGATGCCAAGGCCATTGGGTTAAGGAGAAAAGTAATTACCCTATATTGTATTTAAAACAAATACTTTCAATCATTAAAAATAATTTATTTTGCTTAACATAATATTGTAAATGCAATAATTATTTCATTAATTTTAACTTACTCATTTTTTTTACAACAAAATAAGACAGGGACATGGCAGTGCTAACATATGCCATTGTTTTTTTTCCAGATTGCTACAACCAGATTCATCTCCTTGGCGTACCTCATGATGGATGTGATTCCTGTTGTGACCAAGCTGTCGCAATACTTCCAGAAACAAAACATCGACATTGCTCAGCTGCAGGTAAATTATGATTTGTGAAGTTTTCATTTAATTATTTACTTTTGTATTTATTTTTCTAAATTCTGAACCTAAAAAAAATCTATGTATAGTATTTGCTATTTATTTATTTTTACAGGTGAAACTCTCAGCTGCTCTGGACGAGTTAGAGATGCTGAAGAATTCTGAGGCGGAGGGTGCAGTGGGCCATTACCGCCAGTTGCTGCCGACGGACCTCACAAAAAGAGAGTTGAATGAAGATGCACTGCCTGGAAAACTGGCTGGCACTACAAGGACCATGAAGTTGCTGGCTGTCCAGAGGCTCACATACTTGGGACCGAAAGAGCATTCATTGACAGTCTCATCAGCAACATCCGTGGACGGTTAAAGCTAATTTCAATTGCTTGTTGTTATAACAAGCAATTGAAATTAGCTTTCAATAAGTTGCTTGATTTGTAAACAGTATTTAGTCACTGCCATCATTGTAGACTGTGTACAGTACACTGTACACCCTTGTACTTCTTTTCTTTTTAAAATACACTCTGGTTTACACATTTTTTAACATGCTAACTAAATACACAATACAGAGTGTATTTTAAAAAGAAAAGAAGTGCAAAGGTGTATAGCGTACTGTACACAGTCTACAATGATGGCAGTGACTAAATACTGTTTACAAATAAAGCAACTTATTGTTGCAGATTCCCTGATGGTGCCCTGATGTCAGCTTTTGGAATATTGGCCATGCGTTCCATCAGCCTTCTCTCCGAGGAAGAGTCAACCCAGTTTGGAGCAGAAAAACTGGAAACGCTGCTGGGTCACTATGGTGAGCAAACCCACACATGGAAGGTGGAAGGAAATCCCAATGTTCATACCCACCTGTTGATGCCCAAGCCACCAGAGTGGAGTAGATCAGAGCCAAGACCACAGTCCTGGCTCAGGACTACCCTCGATGAACCATCACAGCCCTGTGGACCATGATGGTCCAGCATCATGCGGATGATTTCCCAAACCTCTGCAAGCTGGCTGCATATGCTATCTCATGCCCAGTGCAAACAGCTGACTGCGAAAGAGGCTTCAGCGCCCAAAACCGGATCCTCACTGCCCTGCGTAACAGGCTCACGCCCAAAACACAAAACAAACTGATGACTGTCAAGTTGGGAAAAGTTAACCCCGTGGAAGCTTTGGCAGCATGGAAAGCAGCAAAACCAAGAAGTGTTTTGGAGCCAAGAAAAGTGTTAGGAAACAGTGGAAATTGAGTGGACATCTGTTTCAATTATTCAGCTCAGAGACTGAGTGAGCAATTGCAGTTTTGTTTCCTTGATTTGGAAAATAAAGACATGTCAATGCGGGGCTGCGGTACTCCGAAAACGTGATTTTTTTGTTGACTTATTGATTTTCAAAATGACCTATTGATTTTATGTTCCTCCGGTCATATGACTTATTGACTGCAAAACTCAACCTAATCACTGATACTGTATGTACCACACACCACAATGTAACATGCAAATACTCCCTCTCATTCACAAACAAGAAAGGCAAAGTCCTTATGGCTCACGTGTATGACCGATCAACATGTCTGACAATAAGTAAAGGGATGGCTTCTGCATTAACAAAATCCATGTTTTTCTCAAAATTTAACCAGTAATCACATCTGTGGAAACCCCTGTGAACCATGACCTTGCAATGAGTAGACTAAATTAGGATACATAGGAAGGTCTTCTCATCAGCTACCTTTCTGCCAAATTTGATTGAAAAGTTTGCAAAAATGCTGATAACTACAATTATTGGCATTTTATACACATTTGTCGACCTCTTGTGACCCTTGACCTTTTCCGAGGGGTCATTCAAATTAGTACACATAGATAGGTCTTACCATCAGATATCTCTGTAGCAAGTTTGGGTTTGAAGTTGTGAATAGTAATTTTGAGAAAAGCATTTCTTGTCAAAATATGGCTTTTCTTTTTTTTTTTTTTTACCTATTTCCTGAGCTCTTGTGACCCTTGACCTTTCCTAGGGGTCATCCAAATTAGCATGCATAGACAGGTCTTACCATCAGGTATCTCTGTAGAAAGTTTGGGTTTGGAGTTGTGAATATTAATTGAGAAAAAACATTTCTTGTCAAAATATGGCTATTTTTGTTTCTATTTCCTGAGCTCTTGTGACCTTTGACCTTTCCAAGGGGTCATCCAAATTAGTATGCATAGATAGGTCTTACCCTCAGGTATCTCTGTACCAAGTTTGGGTTTGAAGTTGTGAATAGTATTTGATAAAAAACATCTTTGTCAAAATCTGGCCATTTTGGATATATTTCTTAAGCTCTTGTGACCCTTGACCTTTCCAAGGGATCAACCAAATTAGTATGCATAGAAAGGTCTTACCATCAAGTATCATTGTACCAAGTTTGGGTTTGAAGTTGTGAATGTCCAAAAATAGCTATTTTTAATATATTTCCTGATCCCATGTGACCTTGACCATTGTGAGAGCTCACTGAAATTGGTATGTTTAGAAAGGTCTTGCCACAAAGTATCCTTGGGCCAAGTTTGAAGACTGTAGTTTGAATAGTGTCCGAGAAAATGCCAACATTAAAGTTTACCACAGACGACAGATGGCAGACGGACGACAGACGGACGGATGACCACTGGCCCAGAACATAGATTCACTTTTGCTTCGCACTTGAGCCAAAAAGGAATGCATTTAAATAGGAAAAATTAATTTTTCTCTAAAATATATTTTTTCGAAAAATACTTCCCGATGGCATTACTGATAGGAAGATACGTCTAGCTACCGATTTCAGCCTAAGTCTCATTTGTGTAAGCAACACAACCGGGGAGGCGACTCAGGGAGTCGTCGTTTTATATAACTCCCAGAGTGACCTCCCCTTCCTTCCCATAAGGCCCTTTGGGCCTAGCGACCAGTCATACGCTAAGCAAACATAAGCTGGCGGCAAGCGGGGCAGGTGGGAGGGCCCTTAGAGTAATGCCATCAGTAAGTTTTTTTCGAAAAAATACATTTTAGAGAAAAATTAATTTGTTTCCTCAAAAACATTACCGATGGTATTACTGATAGAAAGAATAACGAAAAGGAGGAGGGTGCCGACCACCATACCCCGTCCTGAGAACATGTTGGTTAACGAGGTGCCCTGGGCGCAAACTCCTGACGATTTCAACTAAGCGTTACCTATGGCGCTGGTGGCGCCGGGAGGGAGTGTTGCGCTGCCGAGACGTCCCCAACAAGGGCCAGGTTCTCCCGCTGGCCCGAGAGGTCTCGTAGGTAGAAGCGGGCGAAGGTGGAACTCGTTCGCCACACAACGGCTGCCACAATATCCCTCACCGCACAGTTGCGGTCGAGGGCAAGACTCACAGATACCGCCCGAACCTCGTGCGCTCGAATGCGAAGTCTCTGTGCCATGTCCGGTGAGAGTTCTTCATAAGCAGAGCGGATGATCCTGCAGATCCACGATATAGTCTATGCTGAAATATCGTCCCTGCCGCGTCGCAGGGGAAGAAAGAGTCGTTTCCGGCCCTGTCGGAAGGGCCGCGAACGACACAGGTAGATCCGCAAGACCCGTACAGGGTCTTGTTGTCGAGATTCCCGGAAAAGGACAAAACCCTGAAGCGGGTGGAGGGTCATGATCTGAGCTCCGGCCGAGGGAAGCCTATTCTTGGTGAGAAAGGAAGGGTTCGTCATTAACTGGACGGAGCCATCCGCACGAAACTGGAGGCATGCTGGGTCCACGGATAATGCATGCAGCTCACTGACTCTGGCTAGCCGAAGCGAGAGCGAGTAGGAAACAGGTCTTCCTGGTGACGTCAGCCATAGTGGCAAAGGGCA
The DNA here is from genome assembly GCA_036245525.1 of Semisulcospira habei. Classification (NCBI taxonomy): domain Eukaryota; kingdom Metazoa; phylum Mollusca; class Gastropoda; family Semisulcospiridae; genus Semisulcospira; species Semisulcospira habei. The sequence goes on along the minus strand of BTPG01000001.1, from coordinate 168,579,855 downwards.
AAGGTTGGAAGCGGTCCGCATTAAGCCAAGTGAGGATCCAGGCCAGGTCCCAGCACAGAAGTAGCGAACGCTGAACAGGTCGCTGTAACTCAAAGTGGGCAAGGAGATCGGCGAGGTCTTTGCACGCACCCGGATCCGGTCGGCCCAAATGTCGGTAGGTATCTGCGACCATAGAAAAATATCCCCGGATGGTGATAGGGGCCACGTTTTGTTCATCAAAGAGCCACAAGAAGAACTCCGCTAACTGGGGTGTAGACAAGGCCGTTGGAGACAGGTGTCTGGAGAGGCACAAGGACTGCAGGACTCTCCACTTGCCCTCGTATACCCTCCTGGTGGAAGCCCTGCGGGCCGCAGCGATAGCCTCCATTGCTGCACGCGAGAAGCCTCTAGCGGTGAAGGCTGACCGCACAACCTCCATGCGTGTTATAGGAGCCGCTCCGGACACGGGTGGAAGAGAGCTTGTCGTGGTTGTTTCAGCATCGTGCGTGATGTGGGTAAGAGCAGGGGAGCGTCCATGGCGAGGCTCACCAGGTTGGTCGTCCAGCTGCGTGCCCAGCTGAAGGGGCTACGAGGAAGAGGATCGTGTTCGAGCCTCGGAGTTTGAGCAACACCTTGGGAAGAAGGACGACCGGGGGATAAGCATAGGCTACCAGGCCATCCCAAGAAATCGACAGGGCGTCCACTGCCCAGGCGAGAGGGTCTGGAACGGGTGAGACAAAGAGGGGAAGCTGTGTGTTCCACCGTGTCGCGAAAAGGTCAACCATTGGTGTCTCCCAGCGGGTGCTGATCAGCCGGAAGATCTCTGGTTTGAGGGTCCATTCAGTATGAAGCAGCTGGCCCCGGCGAGAGAGAGAGTCCGCAAGCACGTTGAGGTGACCTGGAATGTGCCGCGCCCGGAGAGAGATGTGTTGATCCCGGCACCAGAGGAACAGCTGGTAGAGAAGCATGCAGCGAGATGGAGAGCGTGTCCTGCCTTGTCTCTGGATGTACGATACCACAGTGGAATTGTCGGACAGAATCAAGATCTCGTTGTGATGGAGACGAGTCTCCCAATGAGTCAGAGCCAGCCAAACTGCTTTCAACTCCAGCCAGTTGATGTGTCTGTTCTGTAAGTGGCCACTGGCCTGAGACCTCTTCGAAATCCGGAAGTAGGTGGGCACCCCAGCCGGATAGGCTAGCATCTGTGCAGAGTGAAAGCCAAGGAGGTTGGGAGGAAATGGGCACTCCTGACGCGAGCCAGGTCAGATCCGTCCACTGAAGTAGGTGTAACGGGATCAAGGGGGACACCGGTACTAGGGCCGACAGGTCGTTTTAGTAAGGTCGCCAATGGAAAAGGAGATGGAGCTGAAGAGACCGAGAGTACAGGCGACCGAGGGGAAGGAGGTCGGCTGTCCCAGTAATTGAAGCCAGATCCTGGCAGGGCATGACTCGGAACGCGACACCTGGTGAGCGGCCGCAGTCAGTTTCTGAACGCGAGAGGCCGTTAGTCTCACAGTGTTGCGGTCGGTCAGAAACTCCATTCCGAGATGGATGAAGGTGCGGGAGGGTGTGAAATCTGACTTCCCTTGGTGGACCATAAATCCCAGTCTCTGAAAAAGAGACAGTAGAGCGTCCCGGTCCGTCTCCAGAATTTGGGGGTCCTGATTGCGGAGCAAGATGTCGTCTAGGTAATTGGAGGTTGGGCTGGACGAGGACTGTCGGGCCCGAGAGATCACCACGTCCATAATCCGCGTAAAGACCCAAGGGCTGATGTTGAGGCCGAAGGGGAGAGCCCGAAACTGGTAGACGACTCCGTCAAAGGTGAAACGTAGAAATGGCGACGCGCTGGGTGAATGGGAACATGGAGGTAAGCATCGGAAAGGTCGAGGCTGACCACAAAGTCAAAAGGACGCACCGCTAACCGCACGGCCAGCAATGTCTCCATGCGAAATGAGGGGGCCGAAATGAACCGGTTTAGAGCTGACAGGTCGATGACCGGACGCCCCTGACCGCCAGGCTTTGGAACCAGGAAGAGGCGGCTGTAGAATGCCGGCGAGTCGAGCCGAGGGACCACCTCCGTCGCAGCCTTCTGAAGTAGAGACGCAATCACCTGACGCAGAGCCAAAGTCTTGATCTTGTCGGATGAGACACGAGTCCACACAGGCGAGCGGCGGAGAGGGGGCGTTTGGAGAAACAAAATATGGAGTCAGTCTGAGATAGTGGAGAGCACCCAAGTATCGTCCTGTAGCAGCGACCACCACTCGATGTGCCGGGCGAGCCTCCCGCCGACGGGGTGTTCCGTGGTCATCCGTGGAGAAGGTATAGGGTCACTAGGCCCGTCCCCGCCCGAACCTCCGGTAGGGGCGGGGAAACAAGGGGGCCGAAGGGAGGGGGGGGGGGGGGCCACGAGAACGGCCGGAGAAGACAGGACTTCCAGGCCTAGAGGTTCCCCAGGAGGGTCGCAGGGTGGGTCTGAAGGTCCGCAGAGGACGACCCACGACCCTGCGGGAAGACTGAAAGCAGTGGGAAGCCGCAGAGGGGACGGGGGTGCGAGGCCAAAGGTCTTTGGTAGACTCCTTCACTGACTGCCAGGTAGGGCCAAACAGAAGAGCATCGCAGAAGCAGCCTGTCGCAGCTGGGACTTCACAGAAGTGTGAATGCCGACACATCGCTGGAGGTCGCCGTCCCGCCGCATAAGGTCACAGTTGGAGGCTGCCGCTAAAGCGTTTGTCGACGCGTGGTACACTGCCCAATTAGCCGTCACCGCGATGGAGTGTAAATCGCTCAGGGGGTCAGAGGCCTCAGGAGAATCCCAGAATTCTTCAATACGTCGTACCACAGCCTGTGTGGCTAACTCCAAAAAAAACCAACACGGCTAGAGAATTCCGAAGTAGGGTAGCCATCTTGTCTAGGTCCGCGGGGGTATACCGACCCACAGCGGCCTTACCACCAATCTGCGCCTCTGCAGCGGGATCCACCGTCGGGAGGGGGCACAGGAAGGACTGGTTGTGTCCTGCTTATCAGTGCTGTCGGAACTTAATGTCCACATCAGCAGGCCAGCGACGGTCGGAAAAGAAGCCAACGCCCGACAAATTGCCCTGTTGTAAATGAGTGTTCAAAGCATCAGAGAGATCCCGAAAGCAGGTGGGCTGAGGGAGGGTCTTAAAACGTTTAGACTGATGCGAAGCATCGACCGAAGCTGAAGCCTTCCGTTTCAAGGGAGGAGAGGGGGGGGCAAGCTTCCGGAGGAAGAGCAGCCGAAATCAGGTGGGCCGCTTCGTCGAGGGGTCGGCAGTAATCTATGCCCAAGACTGGCGATTGGGGGAGGAGCCACATGGGGGAACAAAGCGGCGATAGTCAGGAGAACGTGATTGTAACGCGCTTGAACAGGCGTCTCTGGAGAGAGAGCTGCGGCTGAAAGAACGACCGCGTAACGTCACTGTCCGAAGCGGACTAGAGGTGATAAGTTGAGAAGGATGAGCGCGCCGTGTGCGATCATCCACGCGAGAGCGTCTGAAAGAAACAGTGAGGGAGTCACCCACCGCCAGTGGCTGTAACGCTGGGCGGGAAGTGCTCATATGAGTCATGGTCCCCATAGTTTTACTACTCATGGGGTGAGACTCGGGAGAGGTCACGGATGAATGAGTCAAGGGCCCCAGAGTCTTACTACTCATGGGGTGCGACTCGGTAGAGGTCACAGATGATTGAGTCAAGGGCCCCAGAGTCTTACTACTTATGGGGTGCGACTCTTTTGAGGCTGCAGGTGGGACCCCATGCCGCGTCTGGGAATGCCTCTGATTTGGTGAAATGGCCCGAGTCCCCAGTGGGATATAGGCAGTAGGGAGGGGCCGTCCCGATCACGGTAAATCCAGACCCCCAGTAGAGTGGGAGGGGACTAGCGATGGGTGAGCGCTGAGATCCGAGGTAGGAAATATCCGGTTCGAAGTAAAGCCCACAATATCTAACAATGCTCGTTTGTGGGTTCCCGAATGGCTGGAAGTTATAGGAAGAGATGTCGCACTGGCGGCAGAGGGGCGCAAAGCAGCCGGCGAGCGGCTAAGTAAGCAAGGAGCCGCAGGCCAGTTGCAATTATAAAAATCCCAGAGATGTGACCAACGTTGCTCTTTCCAAGAAGAGCAGACATGACACGGTCGGGAAGAAGAACATCCCGAGCATGGTAAACATAAAACATGTGAATCAGTCGGGTACTGAAAACCCAAGCAGCGCGGGCATGTACGTAATTGCAAACTGCAACAGAAACGGGAACCGTGAAAAGATAGGCTGCTTCCCGTCCGTCTCATTTTTGCCGTTAGTTGCACCAAAAGCAAAAAAGGAAAATGACCGGGAGAGAACCCGAAAACAAAACAACAAAGGACGGATGAGAAAATCGAAAGCAGCCTAACGCCGGCCTATGCCCGAAGAAAAAAACGGTGCCAAACGGGAACCGCTTCGAGTCAGATCGAAACTGTTAAAAATGGCCGGCTCATGTATAACTATAAACCAAGACGTTACCTCATGTCCGCTATAAAAAGGGAAAAGATCGCCGTTCAACTCCCACCAGATGTCGTAAGGATAAGAATCAACGCAGGATGGATAATCGCACACATGAAGAAATCCAGAAAACACAAACGAAGTCGAGAAAACACACGGAGAACACGAGATAAACATAAGCCGAAACCGGAAACGTCCGTTCGCGAGGGAGCTAAGCGTATGACTGGTCGCTAGGCTCAAAGGGCCTTATGGGAAGGGAGGGGAGGTCACTCTGGGAGTTATATAAAACGACGACTCGGACTCCCCGAGTCGCCTCCCCGGTTGTGTTGCTTACACAATGGAGACTTAGGCTGAAATCGGTAGCTAGACGTATCTTCCTATCAGAAATGCCATCGGTAATGTTTTTGAGGAAACAAAAGCCTTGTCACGGTTAGTGACTGTTTTGACAGAGGTAGTCGAAAGTTGCCGAAGCACCGGTCACGCAGTGAGTTGTTTACAAGTTGGTAGAGACGGGCTAGTGTTCTTTGTTTTGCACATGCAGGGCACGCTAGTGGTAGTAGCAGTGTGTTCACTGCCGAGTTTACCTTGTCGGGAGCAAGGGAATGATATTTAGTTAGCAGCTGTACTCGGTTGGATCAAGTTGTCCTGCTTAGCTGACTGTTGGGAGTCAGTGACTGACTGAGGTTGTCAGTGACACAGCGCTGGTCCAGTCTTGGGGTCGTTGGTGGGCGGAGACTGGGGTTGGTTTGCCTACGGGTGGGCGGCGCGTGTAGCGAGTCTCAGAGGAGGCAAGTGCTTAAAAATCCCACGTGCAGATGTTGTCATGTTTGTTATGGGTGTTTTGTACTATGTGTTAGGGCTAGAAGAATCGTGGGGGGAAAAGGAGGGGGGAAGAACGCAATGGGTGGCAAAGGGGAAATTGTTTTGGATCTATTTAATTATTAGTTATTTAAAATTGGTTAGCGAAATGTTGTATTGGTTTGTTGTGGAAGTGCAGAGAATTTTAGGAAGGGGTATACATAATGTTTGAGAACTCTCATTTTTTTGGGTTTATGTGTAATTTTGGTTTGGAAAGCACGTGTCACATGGGTGAGGGTCAAGTGCTTGAACGGTTAATGGTAGTGTTTTTGTAAATCAAGCAGGGTGAGGATGGGAGGTTAGCTGGTTTTAAGGACCCACTGGTTTACGTTAACTGGGCCGTTTAGGCTCCTGCTTTTGTTTTGCATTGGCTTTCGGGGTCGGGACCGCTGGAGTGCCGACGGGCATTGGGACCAACCACACCTCGCTGGACCGGTGTCGGCGTGGAAGGCACGCGGTCACCTATACTGCCGAAGCCGCTGTGTCACCTTTGTGGCCAGACCAAGCGCCAGGGAAACACAGAGAGAGAGAGAGAGAAGACCCACGAAGCTGAACGACCATTAAAGGAAGCCGGACGGGAGGGATCCACTGGCGTTCGTCGACTCACCACGTTGGTCCCATTCCTATTCACCTATCCATTACTCACTCTGCCTTGTAGTTTTTTTATTCCTGTGTATGAACAGTTATGTTGTAAATGACGTTTTTTAGCCGTTAGCACCGAGGACTGTAAACCGACTTTTATTGTGGTTGTGAAGCAACAGTGCTGCGTAGCGTGGGGGAGTGCTTGTTTCCACCACTCGATGCAATGCTGATGTGAAAGTAGTGTTACCTCCGTTTTCTCTTTTTTTTTTTTCCTTTTCTTTTCCTTTCTATTTTTTCGGAAGGGGGAGGAGAGGAGGGGGAGAGGAGGGGAAGGGTCGGTGGGGAGGTTGGGTAGGAAAGGAAGAGGGATAGTTAATATATTAAAGATTAAGCGTACGCATAAAGGAAATGTGTTGTGTTGCTTGTGCTGAGCTGTAACCTGTCTTGAGGAAAGACACTAGGGTTTTTTATCTGTTCTTCTACCTCTCTTCTACTCCTAACCTTCACTCTCGTCTATCTCTCCTTAGTCGGGACATTTGGGGGCTCTACTTCTAACTTTCACTCTCGTCTGTCTCTCCCTAGTCGCGACAAGCCTCATCAGTAACTTTTAACCCTTTGGCTGTCAGTAGAACTTTTTTATTGCGATGATTCCTGCAGGAATGGTCACAACTGAAAGTGCTACCGACAGCCAAAGGGTTAAAACTGTCTGGGTGAATGAAGTGTCCTCAGGCCAACTTCAAGTAACTTTTAGGAATTAGCATGGTAAGCAAAAGGTTCTTCACCTCTTCAATACCAGTGGTCACAAGATTGTGCTTGTGAAATCTTTGTTCATTCAACACCAAAACCCAAGCAATCATAGGAACATAGACACAAAAGGCATAGATCCTCAAGAGCCCCGCAATTGCAGGGGCTCATGAGGATCTATGGATCTTGCAGTTAGGTCATGATCACTTTTTCCTATCTGTCAAGTGGTTGAGCAGGTGGAAAGCACGACAGGGTACCTTTGATTTCCTTTGTGAACTTGACACGCTGAGAGTCAGTCAGGGGGCGCTTCTGCTCCTGCACATCCTGCATGTCCAAAACTTCACACATGAACTCTATGACTGGCTGGGCCTTGTAGAACGCAGTGGCAGACACTGAAATCAGAAGCAAGAAAGGCAAAGCCATTATGGCTCACGTGTATGACCTAATTACATGTGTGACCTTTGTGACAATAAGTAAAGGGCTAGCTACTGCACCAGCAAAATCTATGTTTTCTCAAAATGTAAGCAATTTTCACACGTCAACTTCCTTTGTATGCACAGAAAGGTCTTATCATCAGCTATCTTTGCGCCCAATTTGATTGAAAAATTTGCAAAACTGTTGATAATACCTACAATTTTATCAAACATTTGCTGGCCTTTTGTGAACCTTGACCTTTCCGAGGGGTCATCCAAATTAGTATGCATAGATAGGTCTTACCATCAGGTATCTCTGTACCAAATGTGCATCTGAAGTTGTGCATAGTATTTGAGAAAAAACATCTTTTGTCAAAATATACTATTTTTGGCCTATTTCCTGAGCTCTTGTGACCATTGGCCTTTCTGAGGGATCAACCAAATTAGTATGCATAGAAAGGTCTTCCCATCAAGTATCTCTGTAGCAAGTTTGGGTTTGAAGTTTGAATGGTAATTGAGAAAAAAAATCTTTTGTCAAAATATTGCTATTTTGGATCTATTTCTGAGCTCAGGTATTACCATCAGATATCTCTGTAGCAAGTTTGGGTTTGAAGTTGTGAATATTATTCGAGAAAAAAACATCTTTTGTCAAAATATGGCTATTTTTCACCTATTTCCTCAGCTCTTGTGACCCTTGATCTTTCCGAGGGATCAACTAAATTAGTATACATAGAAAGGTCTTAACATCAGGTATCTTATTTTTTACCTATTTCCTGCTTAAATTGGTATAAAAAGGTCTTGCCACAAAGTATTAATTTTTCTCTAAAATATATTTTTTCGAAAAATACTGACATTACTGTCTGGAAGTGTCAACTACTTACCCAATTTTAGCCTAAGAATTTGTTGTGTTCCTTCACAACCCGGGAGGCACTCGGGGAACCCTAACTAGGGCCGAGAGTAGCCTCCCGTCCCAGTCCATCTGGGCACCCAATCACAATTCAGTCGTGATACTTAGCTTACCAGCGGCAAGCGGGGCAGGTGGGAGAATCCTTCGAGTAATGTCATCGTTAAGTATTTTTTGAAAAAATATATTTTAGAGAAAAATTAATTTGTTTCCTCAAAAACATTACCGATGACATTACTGTCTGGAAGAATGGCAAAAAGGTGGAGGGTGCCGCGCCCAAATACCGCCATAAAGGGCATACGACACAGCCACCCACCCATTCGCCAAACTCCCGACAATTTTAGCTAAGTGCGTATCTACGGCGCGTCAGGCGCCGGGAGGGAGTGTTGCGCTGCGGCGATGTCCCCCCACCAGGGCGAGATTCTCTCGCTGGCCCGACAGATCCTTGAAGTGGAAGCAGGCGAATGTTGATTCTGCCCTCCAGCCCACTGCTGCCACGATGTCTCGAACAGCACAATTGCAATCGAAGGCAACACTCGCGGCCATGGCTCGAACCTCATGTGCGCGGATCTTGAGCCTCTTCACCCTGTCATGGGAAAGGTCCTGAGAGGCGGACCGTTTGACCCAACGCAGCCAGGAAGATATCGTCTGAGCTGTTATGTCATTTTTGCTGGGGACTAAAGGTAGAAAGAGGCGTAATCGTCCTCGGTGGACGGGCTTGGATCTGCGTAGGTAAACGCGCAAGGCATGCACAGGATCTTGTTGTCGGGTCTCCCTAGTAAAATTTGCGTGTTTCAAAGGCCAAATAGTTACGACCTGGGGTGCAGTCAAGCGAGACCGGGTCTTTGTGAGGAAGGCAGGGTCTGTGAGTAATTGTACAGAACCATCCACCCGGAATTGGAGGCACCTAGGTAGAACTCACCGACAGAGCGTGTAGTTCGCTTACCCTGGCCGCCATGGCTAGGGCCAAAAGGAAGCATGTCTTCCATGTCACATCAGCGAAGCGAGCCAGGGAAAGGGGTTCAAATCTGTCCGAATTAAGCCACGTCAGGACCCAGGGTACGTCCCAGCCAGGAATCAGAGAGCGGGGAACCGGGCGTTGCAGGCCAAAATGTGCCATCAGGTCTGCGAGATCTTTACATGTGCCAGGGTCCTGGCAATCGAGATAATAATAATAATAATGAGTACTTGTATAGCGCCTAACCTCAGATTAGAGCTCTAGGCGCTTAACAAAAACTAATGTACAAAAATAACTAATTACAAAAATGCAATTTACAAAAAGTACAAAAAACAAAATACAACGCACTCTGTAAACAAGCTATAAAGTCACCATTCAAAAGTGCTACGCTTATGGACTCATACTGGCATTCACACACACACTCACACACACACTACTTCTAACATAGTTTCGGCATCCTGTCTCGGAAGACAATGGAGTATGCGCTTGCTGGGTCAGTCACTGGAGTGACCTCTCCAGTGCGCAAGCCTGGGCGAAGTGTATGGAGATCCTGGGATGCCCAGTCGTCAAGATCCCCCTCTCGGCCTCGCTGATGTATCCAAAGGAATGCAAAGCAGTACGTTTGGCATCAGTTTGGCTGCAGGAGCTGCCAGAACAGTGCGTGAATACAGGCAGCTGTCTGTCTTCGGGGCTCCACTCCTGATTTGAAGGGTTTACTCCCCCACATTTGGCCGTTGGATCCAACCTGATCTCCTCCGTCCTCTAGCCGTTGGCTGTCAGAAACAGCTCATCCGCCTAGTGGTGCAATGTGAACACCACCCCCTCACGTGGTTTAGCCCACCAGCTGAGGTGGTTTGCCAGGGTGTGGCGCTTGGAGCCAGCACGTGAGAGATTAAGGAGATGGATGAGGACCAGTGATGCCCGTCCGTCCTATGTAGGACGCAGCTGCCGAACAGCAAAGGTACTACCTCTATCCAGAGCCCCCTACACTTCTAACATAGATAGAGATGACATTAACATGACAGGTGTGTGACAAAGTCATTTGTAGCTGACAGAAAAAATATGGGTCTTTAGGGCTCGCTTGAATGCCTCTCTCGAATCCATGTATCTCAGTTCGCGTGGGAGGTCATTCCAAACAAGGCTTTGGTATCTGAATGACCTCTCACCAAACGACTTTGTTTTGACAAGAGGGATAGGTAAAACTCGAGAGTCGGCAGCAGAGCACAAATTCTGTCTTGAGAGAAGCTGGAGAAGAGAGGCAAGGTAGTGTGGGCAGGAACACGTAATACAACTGTGAGTCATGCATGAAATTTTGTACTGAATCCTAGCTGTTACAGGTAACCAGTGAAGAGCAGATGGGGTGTGATATGATCTGATCTAGGGACTCTAAGAATCAACCTAGCAGCTGAGTTTTGAATTTTCTGGAGTTTGCCAATCAGACACTGGGAACAGCCAGCCAAAAGAGCATTGCAATAGTCTAATTTAGACAAAACAAAAGCGCAGACAAGTACTTTAGTTGCTTCAGGTGTCAGTGGCGGACTGAAGCAATACGTCACAGTTCAGTATAGGCGGATCTGCAAATGTTGTTCACATGAAGGCGCATGGACAGGCTACTATCAAGTGTGACACCCAGATTTTTTACATGGGGGGAGAAGGGGACAGTGGCACCAAAGATTTGTAATGACTGGGGGAGTGTCAGCGTCTTCGTCAACCTCGGGGAAGGAATGATCATGGCCTCAGTTTTTCCGTCATTCAACTGTAATTTGTTTGAAGTCATCCACATCTTAGTATCCAAGACACACTCCTGAAGGCTCTCGATTGTGTCCATAATCTGATCAGGTGAACATGAGGCATGGAGTTGAGTATCATCTGCAAATGCATGATGTGATATAGAGAAACGGTTAAAGACACTGGCCAGTGGCTGAACATCCAGGGTAAAGAGGACTGGTCCAAGAACTGAACCTTGTGGGACGCCAAAGCGCACGGTGGATGGGCTGGATAGTTTATCATTAACAACTATGCACTGAGTTCTGTCTGTCAGATATGATCTAAACCACGATAAAGCAGTTTCATGAATGCCATACACAGAATAGAGACGTTGTAGCAAAATGTCATGGTCAATCGTACCAAAGGCAGCAGATAGGTCTAACAGTGCGAGAACAGATACTTTGCCATCATCAAGAGGCTCGAGGAGGTCATTCAAAATTTTTGCAAGCGCAGTTTCAGTGGAATGACCTGCACGGTATGCAGACTGATTCGGACTAAGAAGATGATTCAGGTTCAGATGGTCGAGAAGTTGCGACAACACAACCTTCACAACGATCTTAGAGAGAAAAGGAAGGTTTGAGACAGGGCGGTAATTCTGTAGATTGTTAGGATCTAGAGAGGTTTTTTTTAGCAAAGGTTTAACAATGGCGGACTTGAAATCCGACGGAAAAACACCAGACCTCAGGGACTCATTGACAATGTTGGTCATGACTGGAAGCACAACATCAATACACTCGTACAGCAATGTAGTAGGAAGTGGGTCTAAACTACAAGTCTTTTCTGCAGTTCTCTTCAGCACAGCATGAAGTTCCTGTTCACTGACAGGTCTGAAGGACGAGAGACACTGACCAGAAAAGGGAACGTCATACTGTGATGGAGACTGTGAAATAAGTCCATCAAGTCTATCATGAATGTTCTGGACGTTTTCATTAAAGAAATTTGAGAACTGATCAGGCAGCTCTAATGGCGAGAAAATGGTCGGGAGTGGAGATGGATCCCTTCTAGCAGTCAGTTTGTTGGTTACATTATAAAGCTGCTTGCTGGTGGTGCTCGCTGCAATCTTGGCATTGAAGAAAGCTGTCTTTGCCACGAGTACCAGACGAGTTACATATTTCTTAGCAGCGCTGAAAATCTGCTTGTGTACGGTAAGTCCAGTGGACAGCCATAGTCTCTCAGCTTGTCGTACCCCACCCGGGTCTGCCCTGGGGGACTTGGGTGGGGTTGGATATTTTTTAGTTCCCAGGGTCACCCTGGTCAGCCCCACAGGGTGGGTTTTTCTCTCTATTCTGGGGCATGTGTTTCTGTCTACCCTTTGTCCATTCACCTGTATTTGCCTTTTTAAAACTCTCCCTACTGTCTGCACTGCCTGTAGCTCTTGATATTGGATGTGTGTTGCTAAATGGTCTTAGCTTTATTTAGGCCCCATGTGTTAGGTTTATTTAACGTATTTGACCGGCTGGCGACATACATTCAATGTTCTGTTTAGTTTTTTTTTTTTTTCACAAGCAGTGCAGGCACGTCCTGAGAAAGCCTTGTTGCTGTCTGGACGTTAAGCAATGTACAATCAATCAGCTTGTCGTCACTCTCTCTTTGCAGCGAGAAGCTTGCCTCCCACAGCACTGAACCACGGTGAGGATGTCCGACATGACACTTTACGGCGAGCAGATGGAGCATGCTTGTCAAGTAGTGATCTCAGACCCGAGTTAAACTGTCCCACAGAGGGATCAGGGTGTTTGCTAAGATATTCATGCAAATCAGCTTTGAAAGCCAGGCGATCAATAGCACGAATATTTCGTTTTTGCACAAATACAGGCTGAACGGGTGGCACTGAAACAACTAGATCAACAATCACGCATAGATGATCAGACTCAAGTGCATATGACACATAAGTAGACTGAGAGAAATTATCACTTGGTCGGTGTAGTAGCCAATCAAGAGTATGACCATGCTTGTGAGTTGGCTGACGAACAGACTGTTCAAGGTCAAAAACACTCAAAAGATCCATTAGTTTCATAGTACTAGAGTTCTGCGGGCAGTCAAAGTAGAAGTTGAAGTCTCCCAAAATAGCAAGGTTACCTGGGAGTGAGTTGCTGTATTCAAGTAAATCAGAAAACTGATCAAGGAATATGACATCCGTCAGCTTATTTTTGCGGTTAGGAGGGGGCCGGTAGAGAATGAAGAACTGTACTGGCTTGCTTGGTCGCGTAAGTGTTACGCGTGCTAGTTCAAAGGAACAATGTTCGAAGGCAAATGCAGTGTTACAGGAGAAGAAGGGCACAAGGTCATCTCGAAAAATGATGGCAAGACCGCCACCCCGAGATGGACATGGGAATGACTTGACGGTGAATCCAGCAGGAGCAAGTTCGACACATTTCGCCTCGTCACTACCCGGTTTTAGCCAAGTTTCTGTCAAAAACAAGACATCAATGTCATTGTCATATATAAAGTTGCTTATTTCAGTTCGTTTCTCTGGAGACGCGACTGAACGTGCATTGAATAAAGCCACTTTCAGTCCATTAGTTTTGTGTGGACGATTGGATGTTGATAAGGAGATATGAATCAAGTTATCTTTACACACCCCTCGTGAATCCATGCTTTGTGTCTCTGATTTTGTTGTCAAGGAAACAACTGCAATTCTCCTACCTTGACAACGGCAACCAGCCCTATAAGGACGCTTTTTCTTACGTCGCCGAAGGCATGGCAGCGCAGAGGATCTTGAATGTATGCAGAGATCATGTAGCTTCCAGCACAGGGATTGTGAAACAGCATGCACATGATGATCGAACGCCAGAAGTGCCTCTCTGCTGTAGGGTATCCGCACGGAAGATGGAGACAAATTGTCAGCAACTGACAAGAGTGAAGCAGAGTCAATACACGAAGGACTGCAACAGTCAGCGTGAGACACAGTTGTGTGTGTATACACGTGCGACACACACTGCGCCTGAAGGGTACACACTGAAGTAGGCCAGTCACTGACAGACGTCACAGGCCTCCAGTTGAAGTCAAGTGCAGTTGGACCAAAGGGTGCATGAGCACTGTTGAAGACAGGCGCAGCCGCTGTAGCCGCATTGGTAACACGGGTGAACTGGTCTCAACCAGTTCATGGCTGTGCACTGCTGGCAAACAGTTCCAGAAATACAAGTATCCACAGAACTCTCATGTCCGGTGGTAAAACTGCACAAAACATACACCCAAATGTAGCCCAGGACATCAGCAACACGTTGGTGGTACAAAATTCAATGTAGCATTCAATAATCCAAATATAGAGACAAAAAATGGGAGAGGGCACACTCAAGCTGCCACAGCGAGTGAACACCAAACACCGCTTCAGTGTCAGCAATCATGGACAGGTATCCTCGGATCGTGATGGGGGCGAGGCCGAGGTCTCCAAAGAGCCAGAGGAAGAAGTTCGCGAGCTGTGGAGTAGTTAATTCGAGGGGAGAGACTTACTTACTTACTTACGCCTGTCACCCCTACCCGGGTATAGGCCGTTGACGAGAGACCTCCAGCAACTCCTGTCCTGTGCTTCTCCTTCGATTCTACTCCAGGTGGTTCCCAGTCTCTTGATGTCTGCTTGGAGGTCTCGACGCCAGGAGTTTCTCAGCCTACCTCTTTTCCTCTTTCCCTGGGGGTTCCATGACAATGCCTGCCTAGTGATACTGGAAGCTGGCTTTCTCAGACTGTGACCGATCCATCCCCATCTTCTTCGCCCAATTTCATTCTCTGCTGTTATCTGCTCTGTTCTCTCCCAGAGTCTGACGTTGCTGATCTTCTCTGGCCAGTGGATTTTCAAAATTCTTCTAAGGCAACTGTTCATGAAGGTCTGTACTCTGTTGACTGTGGTTTTTGTCAATCTCCATGTCTCTGCTCCATATAGGAGAACTGCTTTTACATTGGAGTTGAAAATCCGGACTTTGGTGTGTTGTGACAGCTCTCTGGAACTCCACACTTTTTTCAACTGGAGAAAGGCTGCTCTGGCTTTACCGATTCGTGCTCTGACATCTGCATCAGTGCCGCCTTTTTTGTCTATGATGCTCCCGAGATAGGTGAAGGACTCCACCTCCTCCAATGGGGTGCCAGCAAGCAAGACTGGTTCTTCCCTGGTTGCGTTCAGCCTCATTGTCTTTGTTTTCTGTTTGTGAATGGTGAGGCCCACTTGGGACGAGATGTCAGCAAGCCTCGTGGTCTTGTCCTGCATTTGTTGATGAGTGTGGGACAGTAATGCCAAGTCGTCTGCAAAATCGAGGTCGTCAAGCTGTGTCCACAGTGTCCACTGTATTCCACTTCGTCTGTGCTCTGTGGTCATCTTCATGACCCAGTCTATGGCCAGTAGGAAGAGGAACGGAGACAGCAGACACCCCTGCCTGACAACAGTTCTGACCTGGAGCTCTCTGGTGAACTGCCCTTCGTGGATCACGCGACATGTCATGCCATCATAGCTGCTCTTGATCAGGCGGACGAGCTTTGTGGGTACACCGTAGTGTCGTAGGAGTTTCCACAGAGTCTCTCGGTCCACGCTGTCAAATGCTTTCTCATAATTCACAAAGTTGACGTACAGCGGGGAGCTCCACTCCAGAGACTGTTCCACGATGATGCGGAGAGTGGCGATCTGGTCTGTACATGATCGGTTCTTCCTGAATCCTGCTTGCTGGTCTCTCAGCTGGGGGTCAACGGAGCTCTTCATTCTCTCTAGGATGATCCTGTTGAAGACCTTTCCTGGTACTGACAGCAAGGTGATTCCTCTGTAGTTGGAACACTTGCTGAGGTCGCCTTTCTTGGGAAGCCTGATTAGGTACCCCTCCTTCCAGTCAGCCGGCATCACCTCCTCTTCCCACATCTTTCTAAACAGTGGGTACAGCATCTCAACTGTTGTCTCTAGGTCTGCTTTCAGAGACTCCGCTGGGATGCCATCTGGCCCTGCTGCTTTGCCATTCTTCAAAAATGCCACTGCTTTTCTGATCTCTTCCCGGCTGGGTCTGTCACAGCTGATGGGTAGGTCGGTCTCTGCCGGCTGGATGTCGGGGGGGTCGGGTGGGCTAGGTCTGTTCAGTAACTCTTCAAAATACTCGGCCCATCTGTCGAGTTGGTCTGCTCTGTCTGCAAAAGGCTTGCCTTCTTTGTCTTTTACTGGTCTTTCTGTATGGCCATACTTACCCAACAATCTTCTGGTAATGTCGTAGAGCTGTTTCATGTTGCCGCTGCCTGCTGCCTTTTCTGCCTCTGCTGCCAGGCTGTCTGTGTAGGCCCTCTTGTCTGCCCTGATACTCCTCTTCACCTCGCGGTTGGCTTCCGAGTATTCCCCCTGTGCCCTTACTTTGGCTGCTCTCGTGCGACTGTTGTTGACAACTGCTTTCTTCTGCTTCCTCGCTTCTATCTTCTTCAAGGTCTGTGCCGACAGCCAGTCCTTGTGGTGGTGTTTCCTGAGCCCTACAGTGTCTTTGCAGGTTGAGTTCAGCGCCTCTCTAACTGCCTTCCACTGCTGCTCTGTGGTGACCGCCTCCTCTTCATTTACTAGCTCCTGTAGCGCTTGAAACCGGTTGGACAGCACCAGTTTGAACTCTTCTCTAACTCCAGTTTCTCTCAGGAGGCCTACATTATAGCGCTGTCTTCTTGTTGTCTCTGTGCGGCTTTTCTTTAGCTTGAGCTTCATTCTTAAGGTAAGCAGATGGTGGTCTGAGGCGACATCTGCTCCCCTCCTCACTCGAACATCTTGAAGGGATCTTCTAAATTTCTTGCTAATGCAGATATGGTCTATTTGGTTCTCTGTTGTATGGTCAGGTGAGACCCAAGTTGCTTTGTGTATTCTTCTGTGTGGGAAGATGCTGCCTCCAATGACAAGTCGGTTTAGAGCACAAAAGTCTACAAACCTCTCCCCGTTCTCACTCATCTCCGAGCCTAGTCCCTGTCTCCCCATCACCTCTTCGTATCCGGTGTTGTCCTCCCCTATTTTGGCATTAAAATCGCCCATGACAATGGTGATGTCTCGCTCCGCACATTTGTCCACGGCACTCTGGAGTCGGTCGTAGAACTCTTGTTTCTCTTCCTCGTCACTGTCATTGGTGGGTGCATAACACTGGATGACGTTCAGCTTGAGCTTTTTCTTGGTTCTAAAGGCTGCTGTTATAATTCTTGGCCCAAGAGGTTCCCAGCCCATCAGCGCTCTCTGTGCCACTGGTGACAGCATGAGTGCTACTCCTTCTGTATGGGGGGCATTCTCCTCTTCATGACCTGAATACAGAATCATCTCCCCACTTAACAGCCTTTTCTGGCCAGACTGCGTCCATCTGGCTTCACTGATGCCTAGCAGGGAAAGGTTGTACTTTTGCATTTCCGCTGCTATCTGGGCGGCCTTGCCGCTCTGGTACATGGTCTTGACGTTCCATGTGCCCATGGTTGTATCCCTGGATAGAGAGAGGCGGCTCGGTCCTGTGGCTTCCGAAGACTTCCGGCTTTCACCACAGGACGTCATAAGTCTTCTAGTAGAAGAACCTTCCTCCTCCAGGAAAGGAATTACTGTTAGTCTTTTCGTCGGCGTTTTTGTAGCTATTTCCTTTTTTGCAGGGTGGGGAAGCTACCCCCACGCCCAACCCCCTTACTAGGAGGACCAGGGGTTTTCTGTCGGGGTCACCTTCCCTTAGACCATGTTGGTTCACGGCACCTTATTTCATTCGGTGCACCCCTCTCACGAGGGACCCCCTATCCACCACCCAGGGGACGCGCCTCAACGCCGTATGGTCCCAGCGCGAGGTCGAGGGGAGAGAGATGCTGGTCAAAGCACCATGACTGGAGCACTCGCCACTTGCCCTCGAAAACGCGTCGAGTCGAAGGTCGACGGGCTGAAGCGATTGCTTCCACTGCAGCACCCGAGAAACCTCTGTTGGTGAAGGCTTGCCGGACAATCTCCAGGCATGAAGAAGGAGCCGCTCCGGGCACGGGTGGAAAAGCGGCTGGTGGGGCTGCTTGAGCATAGTCCTCGATGTGGGGAGATGAAGAGGGGGACCCGTGGCGAGGCTGAGGAGGTCGGTGGTCCAAGACCTGTACCAGGAGAACGGGGCGACCAAGAACATTATCGTCTCGCAACCTCTGAGCTTGAGTAGGACTTTGGGAACGAGAACCGTCGGGGGATAGGCATACGCAAGGAGCCCGTCCCACGGAATGGATAGCGCATAGACAGCCCATGCTAGAGGGTCTGGAATGGGGGAGACGAAGAGGGGAAGTTGGTGAGTCCCCTCGTGGTAAATAGGTCGATCAGGGGAGACTCCCAGTGAGCGCAGATCATCTGAAAGATGTCCGGGTGAAGTGTCCATTCCGTGTGGAGGAGTTGGCCGCGTCGAGAGAGGGAGTCGGCCAATACGGTCAAGTGTCCGGGGATATGTCGAGCTCAGAGGGAGATGCCGCGGTCCTTGCACCAGCGCATCAGGCGGTAGAGGAGAATGCACAGATCTGGAAAGTGTGTACCTCCCTGCTTCTGAAGGTAGGGAGACGACCGTAGTTTTGTCCGACAGGACAAGAAGTGTCTGGTGGCGAAGGTGGACTTCCCACACAATGAGCGCTTGCGACGGAACGGAAGGGGGGTGGGGGAGGGGGGGGCATACCGAGACAAGGCGGAAGCAGAACGGGGGGCTGAAGCGGGTGAAGCAGATGAATGGGACGATGACAGTGGATGCCGAGGGCTGCGGCGGCCAGAATGGAGAGGAGGACGATGTTCCTGACGGTCGTCGCAAGACGCGCTAGAGTGTGTATGAATGGAGGCCGAGGGAGAAAGCGCAAAACGGTCATCAAACCGATGACTGTTGGACATGGGTCTCTCGCCTGCCTCCGTAAGGCGGGCACGTCGCCACATAAGCAACTCTCCGTAAGAGTACGCCGGCTTTTTTAAAATTTTAAATGAGACCTCTTATGACTAGTTTCGGACAACTCACTGCGCGAAGTATGTCGCTGCATGCGTGCCCCCGTAAGGCAAACGCTGTGCCCTAAGGCGGACTCCCCGTAAGAGTCAGCAGGCGGTGTCCGGTTAAAAGTCTTGGGGGATGAGCAAAGCTCAACCGGCCGACGGCTCAGTTGATCCCCATGGTCCGCGCAAACTCGATTAGTTTCGGACAACTTACTGCGCGAAGTATGTCGCTGCATGCGTGCACCCGTAAGGCAAACACTGCACCCTAAGGCGGACTCCCCGTAAGAGTCAGCAGGCGGTGTCCGGTGAGAAGGTTTGGGTGATGAGCGAAGCTCAAGCGGCCGACGGTTCAGTTGATCCCCACGGTACGCGCAAACTCGACTGGGAACAGTGCCAGGTACTGATGGGGGCTCCAGGAAGGAAGCATTGTCACTAGGCGGAGGTGGACGCTCGCGCCTGTAGAAACCCCAAAGCTGCGACCATTGCTGCTCGGGCCAGGCGGCGCAGACTGTGCAAGTGTGGTCCGAGTTGCAGCCCGTACAAGGGAGACAGAAAACGTGATCATCACCTGGCCACTGGAAAGCTCTACACCGTTGGCAGGTACACACAGGGTTACTGCAACAGAAAACAGAAAAAGCAGGCGACCGGGCGCAAGCACTGTGAGGTCGCGAGAACGAGAACAATAGATCTGCGCGGTCCAACCGAAAACCAAGACCTCCAACCAAAGCAGGCACCCGGGCCGGGGCCGGTTGAGGGAGGGGCCGAGACCTTACCTCTCCTGTGTCGCGGCGACGGGTGGAGGAAGCTCCAAAGTAGCAACAGTAAACACCAAGGAGAAGAAAATTCCCCCCCCCCCCCCTCCCCGTATTCACAAAAACGAAGAAAAACACAGTACTCCCGAAGCACAATCCCTGAATTCCACACACAGGCACATAAATCCAAGTACAGAAGTCCGGAGGAACACAGAATCCACAAAAGATAGTCCAGTGAAAAAAACGTTAACGGTCCGGGAGCGATAGGCTAACACGTCTGAAGCGTACAGCTAAGTAGAAACGACTGAATTGTGATTGGGCCACGTAGTGGGTGCCCAGATGGACTGGGACGGGAGGCTACTCTCGGCCCTAGTTAGGGTTCCCCGAGTGCCTCCCGGGTTGTGAAGGAACACAACAAATTCTTAGGCTAAAATTGGGTAAGTAGTTGACACTTCCAGACAGCAATGTCATCGGTAATGTTTTTGAGGAAACAAATCCATGGGCGAAGTATGAAGACTGTGGCTTGAATAGTCTCTGAGAAAATGCCAACGTTAAAGTTTACCACGGACGATGGACGACATCGGACGGACGACCACTGACCCAAAACATAGACTCACTTTTGCTTCGCACGTGAGCCAAAAATTAGATTGGATAAGTCCTAATGCCTTATTGTTTCTCACAAATCTGCAGGGAAGGACCAAATGCTTAATGGACCCTTTAACCCCTTGCGCACGCAGCCATCGGTACTGAAAACAGTAACTGGTGGCTGCATGCACAAGAGGGTTAATTCTCTGGCTGTCGGTAGCGCTTTTTGTTGCGATGATTCCTGCAGGAATCAGCACGACAAAAAGCACCACCAACAGCCAAAGGACTTACATCTGGAGTCAGCTGCATGAGTGAGCTTAGTCCTGTGCCAGCCCCTAAGCAAGGCGCTCTGCTATCGCGCAGGACTACATGCAACTGGCCCCTGGTTCCTGATTACAAACAAGACAGGGGAAATCCTCACCGTCTATATTGAGCATCATTTTCCACTGTGAAGGTCGCACACTCTGGTGAAAACCAAACCACACCTCACGCCCGCCGCCGAGTGGATGGTCGTAACCCTCAGGAGCTGAGAAGAATGAGCGCCCGACTGGGGTGTATCTGCACAAATGCAGCATATTTCAATATTTGCTTACGATGTTGTGACACCCAGTATGCATAATGGACTAAAAATGACAGCTCAAGAACAGTTTCTGTTTATGATAAAATCTGGCTAAACTTGCAGAAATATAAACTTGCAGAAATATGGACCTTTTTAGTATATGTTTCATAGTTCAAAATGACTGTACTTAGTTTGTCTTACAATAATGCATGGGTGACAGTGCAAAAAATTTTAAAGGCTCAAAACGGTTTATGGCAGAGCTAGCAAGAGATATAAAGACTGTCACCCACGATAATGCTTACACAAAATGACTAACTCATGAAGTCTGAATGCGCTAGACTGTACGACTTTTGAGCGCTCTTTCTCCCTTGCTCATACATGAGTTCCCCCGATGTGTACCAAGGGCTGTAAAAAACGTCTGTCACATGTGACTACTCACATGGATTGTGAAAAGGAGGATGGAAAATCCTTAGTTGGTGCAAGACAACATCAAGAATCTTCCATACTAGAGAATTCAGCAAACTAAGCCCGCCATGGAGCAGATCAATTTAACTGCTACTGATGGCATCGTAATTATGCCTCATTTCTCATATCCTCAGCAGCAGGCAGGGGGTTATCTGTCTGGAAGCGAAAGAGTCAAGCTGTGGCTTACGTCATGGAAGGCATGTGTCTCATGACCACGTCCAGAGCCTGAATGGCCTCCATGGGGATCTGCCGTGACACGCCCTCCAGGGCACGCTCAAGATCAAACAGGTTGACCTGGTTGACCCAGCGGATTGCGACCTTGAAGACCCTGTCTCTGCCCTCCCCTGGTAACGTGACCTCCAGTTCCACCTACGAAATGAAAATGGTGAATATCACATATATGGCAACACAGCTATGAAATGCAGACCAAACATGTAATCGCACAGTGTGTAAAATGCAAGGAAACAGCTTGTCCTTCTGAAGCATGTTTCTTAATGTGTTGGTTATAGCCTTTAACCCTTTGCGTGTCGGAAGTGGTTTTCATCATGATGATCCTTACTGGAATCACTGCGATTAAAACTGCTACCGACACACAGTTAAAACAAAACATGCTGCCACACAATTATATTATAAGTTATTGGTCGGAGGGGTTTGCTACACAGACCTTTGTAGGCCTGAGGAAGGTCAAAGGAATCATTGTACCCCGAAGGCCAAAGGCCTGAGGGGTACAATGATTCCTTTGACCTCCGGAGGGCCTACAGAGGTCCGTGTAGAGAACCCCTCTAACCAATAACGTATTTGTTTTCCTTCCTCCGTTTATTGTTTTAAAAAATCCAGTTTATGAAGACGGCCGCTTCTGTGGCGGATAGGTGACACCATTGAATATACATGTTCTTCCGGGGATTCCCAGTCTTTACGAGACAGAGTGTGACGTAGCATGATTCCGTGCGAAGCGCAAGTTTCACGAGTAAAAAGCTAATCTTGGCTTGTGTACAGAATGATTCAAGCTGAAATGTCTACAAAAGGTCGTCAAAGTATGACAGTGACAGTGCTTCTTGACTGCTGTGTGATTCAGAAAAATTAAGAACTTTTGGATGAAGCGATCGGCATTTGACCATGTGACAGCTTGTGCACGTTAGCATGGTGCCTTGTGCTTTCGAAGGGAATGCTTCGAGTGTGCAGCAGATTGTCGTTGTTATATTCTAAAGTGTCATGTGTGTTTGGATATCTGGAAAAAGGAATACAGACCTGCCTACCTCAGATTTTCAGTTTCAGTATTCTGACTGGCAAAATGTGGTATTCTGGGACCAAAATTTGTATTTTCACTCTCGGCGAATCGACGTAAGTAGGAATTTGACAAGTGTACATGTAACTTAGTGAAGATGAAGAAGAAGTAATGTAATCACTGCATTAAAAAAAAACTTTTTATTTTATTATTTGAAATTTAAAAAGAAGTTTAAATAATTCAATTGTGTAGGCTACACCAAGTCATTCAGAAAAGCAGCAATGATTGGTTCACTTACATTCTTACAATGTTAATAACTTACTGAACGTTCTGCTTAGTAAATTGTCTACCTTGGCCATATTAAAATAAACTAAGAACCAACAGTTTGTGTAATTTTAAATAACAAATTTAATATTTTCATTGTTCTAAACATAATAACATTTGATTATTAAGGTACGCATAACACATCTATTTTTAACTGAAGAAGTAAAATGGCTGACCTTTGGCGATCTTAGAATCAGGAAACATTGTCTGAAACATGGCTGTCATTCTGTCTGTCTGCTGTGGCAATTGGTAGGTTGCATTCAGCAATAAACTGCACCATGCATACTTCAGCATCTGCGACTTGCCGAGTGAATTCTTTTTTGCTATCCTCTGAGCTGATCTGCTTTTTGAATAAAGCTGTAATGTTTTGTGTCTTTGGAAGATTCTTCCACTGACATTCGGCCGTTTTGTGATTTTGGCCGGCAACATGCCTCTCACCACGTGATCACAACTAAAATCTGACACACGCCAAGCAGTGGACGAACGTCGGCCCCTTCTTAGACTGCACAAGAAATTGCCACTCATCCGTGTATGAAGACAAGAATGTCTGCTGTCGTTTAGGCTTCTTCTCCTTTGAAACCGACGTTGACGCTTCATCCATTTCATTGTCAGTTTCATGGGCTCTTATTTTCTTTCTTTTTTTGGCACCGTGGCAGACATGGTTGAACTTAATGTAGTAATCTCTGACGGTGAAAAGTTTCAATTGTTTCTTACTTAAGTATGGCGCCGTGTGAAACACGAATCGTCTTAAAACCCAAAACGAACGTCTTATTACCCAAAAAAAAAAAAAAAAAAAAAAAAAGTGCCAAAATTCGTATTTTTTAAGACCTTTGCGTATTTTTGTATTCTAGGTCTAAAATCCGTAAAAATACGGAAAAATCCGT
Source organism: Semisulcospira habei (assembly GCA_036245525.1). NCBI lineage: Eukaryota > Metazoa > Mollusca > Gastropoda > Semisulcospiridae > Semisulcospira > Semisulcospira habei. The sequence continues at coordinate 168,556,471 of BTPG01000001.1, read as the reverse complement.
AACGGTAGGCAGGTCTGGGAATACCAAAAAACGCTCGTTGTTAACAGCAGGACTAGTGCCGAGATGGATTTTAAGGTAAGTTTTATTTTACAGCGTTGACATGTCAGATAGTCTTCAAAAATTCAGTCGTGAGATGTTTTTCTTCAGAGTCCCGTATTGAGTGACGTGAAGAGAAAACTTTGGCAATATCATGTTTTGTGTATAGTGTTGCTGAGTGTGTATTTTCGTTTTAGTTCTTAATCTGAGCTTTGGTGAAATTGTGGCATGTTGGTGGCTGAGCAGACGACAATGTGTCGTTTACAAGGATTGTTGTCTCTGATTGGTTAAAAAAAACTCGGAAGCTATTTTTGTTCCGTGGTTTCCCGAACTTTAAAAATGTTCGGTGCATGGCGACGAGATGGATTTGGCGAAGGCTTTTGCTATTTGCGCTGTGTAATTAGTGGTGAAATATTGTTTAAGTTGGGTCCTCACCTCGTAAAAAATAAGGCAGAGGATGAGTATTACGTCAAATAGGACTACTTTAGTGCGTTTTTTCCTGCTATTTTGTCGAACCGAGTTGCTATCAAGACTCGAAAACGAGGTCCTAACACGTCATCGAGAGGGCTATAAAATGTTGCCATTTTCTGCTACAGGGGTTTTTATATCACGGTCACATGGTACAGTTTGCGCTAAAGTCACTGGTCGTGCGACGTAGGGAGGAAAACAAACTAATTTTATACATAGCACCAGTTAACCCATTTAATCCCAACACACTAGAGGAGATGGTATCAGACATGATACTTCAAGGGTAGTGCCAGATTAGCTTGGTGCCATCAGGTGCCAAGCTAATCTGGCACTACCCTTGAAGTGTCATGGTCAATACCATCTCCTGGTACACAGTCATTTGGTGACATCTCAAATTTGTGAAATGCAACCTTGGTGTTACACAGGTTAAATACTGGTCAGCATCAGTTAACATGGATCCTGGCCTAACACATCTTCATATCGGTCAGATTTAGTCCATAATTAAGTTTACAGGGCACTACTTTCGAACGTAAAATAGCAAAACATGGCCCACCAATAAGCGTCGTCATCAAAAAAAGTTGCCCTCCCTTTCCATCCATGACTTACTTTCTCCGTGCCAATGGGTAGATGGTCGCGACTGTACAAGTTCTTCCGGCCGTCGAACACAGGCTTGGTCTTGAAGAAGATTTTCTGTTGGTATGCCTTGACCATGGTTTCAATGATCTCTCTGGAATAATTAATGCAATGAAAGATTGGACCCCATTCTAGCCATTCACACTGAGAATCTGAGCCTACTGCTGGTCTTATTCACATGCGCCTATGGCAGGCAGGCTAAAGCTGCCATAAAACCGTTACAAACTCAGAGATCTTATTTCCAGGGGCGGGATTAGCCCGCTTAGTCCCCACACACTACAGCAGGAGAAGGGTCGACCATCTGGCACTACCCTTGAATTATCATGGTTGATCCTTCTCCTGCAATTGATATACAGTTCTTAGGCGACACCTCCAAAATTGGGAAACAGTGCTTTGGGGTTAATGAGTTAACACACTCGAGATGTGCTGCATCGGGATAGGCGGCTTTATGCTGTATATCTGGATGCTGTATGTCTCAAATGAGTTAACCCCCTTGTGCATGCAGCCACTGGTACTGTTTACAGTGCTTGTGAATGCACGCGCAAGATTAGGGTTTAACGCTGAGCAGGTTTTAAGGCCATCTCATGACGAGAAAAAGTAAAAAGTCCGGCCAGCTAGACAGACGCCAAGGAGGGTCTTCACCCTTCAAACTTAACGGTGCAGAAGACCTAAATACTCACTCAAGAGGCATAGATCCTCATGAGCCCCTGCAGTTGCTCATGAGGATCTATGCCTCTTGTTGACACCATTATTCTATCCGTGTTCCTTGGAAGGGTGAGACTCTTTGAAATTGAATTAACAAAGATTTAAAAAACACAATTTGTGACTACCGACTGTGAAGGGGGCATTTAAAAAAAATTATAATCCAACAGATCTCGTAACCCTTACCTGTTAACTCTGCGAGGACACTTGTCGGGTGTGATGCTGACGTCATAGTGATGGATGTAGCCTTTGGGGATTCGAACCTGGAAGTGATTGGCGCGCAACAGAATGGTGCGTCCTTCTGTGCCATGATTGGGGCGGGCGGGGCAGGTAAAATCGGCCACAGGTGGTACAGGCGGCAACACAGGTACGGTGGGTGGAGGCACCAGGGCTGTTTGGATGAGAAGCACTACATGTGAGGCATTAGTACACAGCAAAATGAAAGGGAATGGATTGGTTGTACATTGCTTAACGTCCCGACAGCAACAAGACTCTCTCAGGACGTGCCTGCACCGCCCCTGAAAAAAACCTAGACAGAATATTGAATGTATGTCGCCAGCCGGTCTAATATGCTAAATAAACCTAAGACCATTTAGCAACACACAACCGATATCAAGAGCTACAGGCAGCGCAGACAGTAGGGAGAGTTTAAAAAAGGAAAATACAGGTGAATGGACCAAGAATAGAAGGGAAAACCCACCCTGTGGGGCTGACCAGGGTGACCCTGGGAACTAAAAAGTAGTTAATCCCACCCAAGTCCCCCAGGGCAGACCCTGGTGGTGGGAATGTAAGACATTTAGTTCTGAAAGTTAAATAACATTAAAGCCACCTCCTCCATGCAATAAAGGGTTAATAGTTCACAATATGTCCTTTAAATTGTAACCCATATCACACCGAGGCTAAAAGCTTCCAATTTGTACACTGCCATATGCAAGCTACATTATAGTCCTTACAGATAAGGATGTAGACCAATGGCTTTAGTTCAAGGGTGGTGCCAGAATAGCTTGGGGCCTAGAGGTGCCAAGCTATTCTGGCACTACCCTTGAACTATTTTAGTCAAACACACACCGGTGTATTCCAAATGATAAGGGTTAAAAATGCTCTCAGTATGCCTTACAATAATGCTGGATAGAAGGGCTAACTAAAATTACAAACTCTGAATATGTTAAAATATATGTGAACAAGAGGCCAAAAACCTCATGAGCCCCTCATCTGCGAGGGCTTATGAGTTTCTTTGCCTCTTGCTGGCCCTATTCATATCCACATTCCTTGGCTTTATAGGATGATTCAATATCGAGTTTGCCCTGCTTTCAAAGACATAATTTTGCGTCCGCCAACAGTGATGGAGCTAAAGGTGATGATACAGTGTACCTTTGAAAAATGTATTTTTCTCTAAAATGTATTTTTTCAAAAAATGAAAACAAATGTAATCCTCCTGTGCATGCAGCCACTTGTACTGTAAACAGCGACAGTCGCTGCATGCACGAGAAGTTTAAGCCAAGAACTGACAATTAACAAATTGAGCATAATCAACTTACGATCCTGGGGCATGGGTTGAAATGTGAAGGGAAGTCCTGGCTGGCCTGAAACAAAAGCAATTTCACACCGATGAATAATGGTTGAACCATGTTTGGTGCAGAACCAAATTAATCTACCTGTGCATGCAGACAAGGAGGTCGTCATCAGTAACTGTGAATCTAAATAATGTGTGTGTGTGTGTACAGGATAACACTTATAGCACTTTGTGTGTGTGAAACTGTGATGCATTTCACTGTTTTCCTCGTTTTAGTCTGAACAGCATGAAGACTTGTAACTCATTGGAGACAAACACCATGCAGATCTATACATGACAAAGAGCCCTGTATTTGTAGGTGGCACAACTCCAATGAGTTAACAGTTAACCCATTTAACCCTACAACTACATTTTCCAAATTGTGTATGAGTCATCTAACAACTATGTACCAGTTGCTGAAGATGGATCGACCATAAATGAAGGGTAGAGCCAAATTTGCTTGATGCCATCAGGCAGAGCTGATCTGGCACTACTATGGAACTATTATGGTTGATCCATCTCCTGCTATAGTGTGCCCGGGGAAAATGGTTTAATGTTACAGAACCTTTTTCTGTGCCTGGCGTATCCATATCTTGTAACCGGATTGTAAGATTACTAAACATTCTTGTACCAAACAGTGATTCAATCATCAGATTTCCCAGTCCCACCCTTCTCCACACACAGAGGCCAACATTGAAACACACACACACACGCCCATAAACACACAAATCTGACCTGGCGACAACTAACTTTAATTGCCACTGTCCACTATTTTTTTTACAATCATCCATTTAAACTCTTGTACACCCAGTCCCATTCAGTTAAGAAGTTATTTCCGAAACAACCGTAGAGCATATTTTTAATATCTTATGGCACCAAAGAAAGCATTACACGGCTCCCCCTCTCTTTTTCCCATATTTTAAAAACCTTTTTTTCCACCTAACATTCTGACAATTCCCTTAGTTTTAATAAATGTCTTTGTTCTGCTCATCATGATCTTGTTTAGAAACCTAGATAGAACAGAATGGAAAAGACTGATTTCAATCACATTTTGTTACTGACGAGCGAAAGAAATGTCACATTTTGGTGTTTCACTTTGTGTTTATGATGATTCCAAAATGTTGCATTTCTTTTGCTCGTCAGTGTATAAGGCACAAATAACAATATCGGTATCTAACATTAACACAAAACAAGGGTCAGAGGTCTGAACAGTTACCATAACTCCCTTGTACATGCAGCCACTGGTACTGTTCATAGTACTATCGGCTGCACGCACAGTAGGGTTAAGAAAGACAGGGTTTTTGAATCTAGCATGACCCATGGGTGACAGTCTGAAAATTTGGAAAACTTACTGTCCCAACCTTGTAGCACGGGCTGCGAGGGCCCACGAAGGTCTTGATCTTTAAACAAATTTAAAAACATAATTCAAGTTTAAGGGGGACCAAAAAACAAAAGCTGTAGTGGTCATTCCTGCTGCCTGGTGGACAGCAGCTCTAACTTCTAGGAACAAAGCAACAAAACAGTATTTTAACTCCCTTGTACATCGCTGCATGCAGCCAGCGGTACCGTAAGAAGTAATGGTGGCTGCATGCACAAGGGGCTTAAGACAACGTGCTAATATAGCATGTCGGGAAACAAACCAACTTTCATTCAGCCAAAACACATACTGAATTCCGGTACAATTTTTTTTTTTTTTCCTGCATCAGTTCACAGGACCATGTAAACTGTCACCCATGAAGATCTGAAGAATAAACAATTCTGTACCAAAGCAGACAAGGAAGCTGTTTACATAACTCATGCAAAGCAGAAACAAAAAGGGTGAAAAAAAACACAAAATAAACCAAATGACACACTCCCAAAACAAGTGCAGGTTAAAAAAAAAAATAGTAAAAGGTGTTTACATGTGCAAACGATACCGGTAACACTGTAAATACCGAGTGGTTACACACAATCGACACATGACAAACGAAGAGTGTTTGTTCTTACATAAATTTACAATAAATCACATGTACATAAATTTACAATACATCACATGTAGCACACCTTTTTTGTTACACAAAAGAAATGAAAGTAACAACAAAAATGATGCCACAATGAACAATCAAGCCAAAAGGAACGAAAGATCAGCCAAAATAGAGGAGAACGAGAAGGGGAGCGTGTCAGCAGAAAGCACTAGCGACTTGCCTCCCTTGCTCATGCAGCTACTAGAACAGTAAACAGTACCAGTGGCTGCATGCACAAGGGGGTTAACTCTTTGGATATCGGTACCACTACCGACAGCCAAAGAGTTACCACTAAAAGATGCCGAAGACATCAGGTTAACTTTAGTTATCTTCACCTATGCGCTAACACCCCTCACATGTTTATGTACAGCGATACAGAGTGAAAGGCCGTTACTCATGTTACTTACAGTGTGCACAACCTACACAAGCACATGCCATGACAGAACTCCAGAATTCTACCATCACAGCTGTTGTTTGGGTTTTTTTTAATACATAATTCACTTGTAGCTGTACCACTACCAACCCATGTTACATCCTGAGGCGGATTTTTTTAAAATTTGCTAATTGCCCTATGAAGGCTACATATTAGGAGTTAGAGCAACCATTTTTAGTTCAAGGGTGGTGCCAGAATAGCTTGCTGCCTCAGGTGCCAAAAGGTCTTCAACAGGATCATCCTAGAGAGAATGAAGAGCTCCGTTGACCCCCAGCTGAGAGACCAGCAAGCAGGATTCAGGAAGAACCGATCATGTACAGACCAGATCGCCACTCTCCGCATCATCGTGGAACAGTCTCTGGAGTGGAGCTCCCCGCTGTACGTCAACTTTGTGGATTATGAGAAAGCATTTGACAGCGTGGACCGAGAGACTATGGAAACTCCTACGACACTACGGTGTACCCACAAAGCTCGTCCGCCTGATCAAGAGCAGCTATGATGGCATGACATGTCGCGTGATCCACGAAGGGCAGTTCACCAGGGAGCTCCAGGTCAGAACTGGTGTCAGGCAGGGGTGTCTGCTGTCTCCGTTCCTCTTCCTACTGGCCATAGACTGGGTCATGAAGATGACCACAGAGCACAGACGAAGTGGAATACAGTGGACACTGTGGACACAGCTTGACGACCTCGATTTTGCAGACGACTTGGCATTACTGTCCCACACTCGTCAACAAATGCAGGACAAGACCACGAGGCTTGCTGACATCTCGTCCCAAGTGGGCCTCACCATTCACAAACAGAAAACAAAGACAATGAGGCTGAACGCAACCAGGGAAGAACCAATCTTGCTTGCTGGCACCCCGTTAGAGGAGGTGGAGTCCTTCACCTATCTCGGGAGCATCATAGACAAAAAAAGGCGGCACTGATGCAGATGTCAGAGCACGAATCGGTAAAGCCAGAGCAGCCTTTCTCCAGTTAAAAAAAGTGTGGAGTTCCAGAGAGCTGTCACAACACACCAAAGTCCGGATTTTCAACTCCAATGTAAAAGCAGTTCTCCTATATGGAGCAGAGACTTGGAGACTGACAAAAACCACAGTCAACAGAGTACAGACCTTCATGAACAGTTGCCTTAGAAGAATTTTGAAAATCCACTGGCCAGAGAAGATCAGCAACGTCAGACTCTGGGACAGAACAGAGCAGATAACAGCAGAGAATGAAATTGGGCGAAGAAGATGGGGATGGATCGGTCACAGCCTGAGAAAGCCAGCTTCCAGTATCACTAGGCAGGCATTGTCATGGAACCCCCAGGGAAAGAGGAAAAGAGGTAGGCCCAGAAACTCCTGGCGTCGAGACCTCCAAGCAGACATCAAGAGACTGGGAACCACCTGGAGTAGAATCGAAGGAGAAGCACAGGACAGGAGTTGCTGGAGGTCTCTCGTCGACGGCCTATACCGGGTAGGGGTGACAGGCGTAACTAAGTAAGTAAGTCAGGTGCCAAGCTATCTTGGCACCACCCTTGAACTATCATCAAATTAAATTCAAGGAGTAGTGTATCAGAATGAAAAGGGTTAAACGAACACAAGTCTCTGAATTCTGCTGCAAGCAAGGTATTCATTACTCATTTCTTACTTAAATGTTGCCTTTCATCCGGCGTTAGCTGGGCACTTTCACAAATGTTGACAGAATTTTATGATTATTTACTTTAGTCCAATTTCTTCAAATCAGAAAACCTCTGACACCTGTCATATTATTACCTGTACTATTACCCCGTATCATACTGAAGTATGTTACTACTATTATACACTCACCCCACTTCAGCTCATAAATCGGAGAATGCACTAGCAGATTATTTTTTTTAAAAGAAAACTTCCTAGTTCTAGCATTGATTAAAAATGACACGCAGTGACAAACATTAATAATATTTAAGAAACTAATCACTGAAATAAACTGTCATGAGTATTTAAGTATGAGATTGAGATTAACCTAAAGTACAGAGTTGGTTGGAATGATATATATTTTATGGAGTTAATTAATATTAATTAACTCAGATGAAGAACTGGTAATGGGATAAAGGTAGAGAACAGATGAAATATACCTACCATTCAGCTGGGGACTCAAGAAGGTGGAAACGCCTTGAAACAGAAACAAACGAACCATGTACTTACTTGAGGTTTCTTTTCAACCTTGCCACGCTTATCACCTTTACAAGTGACACTACATTACTAGTCTAGTAGTAAACTCACTGACTCATGCATTTATATGACACTGAAGACAAGAACTGTTTACGGGTAGATCATGTTCCACACTGGATTTTATTTACCCTGGTATGGCCAAAATACTGCTACCTAGTCAGGATGTGAAACCCATGAGTACGGAAAAATTTCAAAATTCTTCTACACTTGCACAGTACAAGGGGAGCTAAACTTGCTGATGTAAACACAACATCTTGCATTTTTCTTCAAAGAAAGTGTTCCTAACAAGCTGATTTATAGGATTGCAACATTAATTCATTATATCCTGAAGATGAAATTGTTGCATTTTCAGATATCTTTTGAGGTCTATGTCACAGTTCTACGGACAGTTCGACCATGATAGTTCCAGTGTGGTGTCAGAATAGCTTGGCATCTACAGGCACCAAGCTATTCTGCCACAACCCCTCAACTATCATGGTTAACAAACATTATGCTGTAGCATGTCAGGCCTTTAATGGTTAAATCCATTCCAAACGTGCCACATCTCGATACGTGGCACAAACTAAGGCTGCTTATCCGAATGGAGCATTCTCCAAAGAGTTAATGACATTGCGCATGCAGTCCCTGGTAGTGTACATGTATGAATTAGTGTATAGTACCAGTGGCTGAATGCACATTGACACAAAACAGCAAACAAAACATTTTCCTGCCACATTTTGATTTTGTAAGATTTTGAAATCATTGACTATAATAAAACTATGTATACATTGTCAGATCTCTCTTACCTGTTGTTAGATGGGCGTAAGAGTAAGACATTTAACTCTCATGTGCACGCAGCCACCAGCACCATTTACAGTAGTGGCAACTGCATGCATGCATGCAAGAGGGTTCATATTCTTTTCAGTTTAACCAATTTCATCCTGAGGCTGATTTTGTAAAATTTGCTTATTGTCCTACGAAGGCTGCATTACTGATTAGGAGATGGATCAACTGATTTAGTTTAAGGGTGGTGCCAGCACAGGGCGCCTGAGGCGCCAAGCTATGCTGGCACCACCCTTGAACTATCAGTCAATTTATTTCAAACAGTGGATGTATCAGAATGGTATGGGTCAAAGAAATCTAGGTTTAGGAATTCTTTTGAATTAGATTATCAACCCATCAGAACATGACAAAGCTCTGAAGCATTTTAAGAAAGTATGATGCACATTGCTATGTATTTTTTATGACTGCCTGTATTTAACTATAAGTATAATGCATCATGTAATTATACAAAGATAATTCACCATGTAATTAAAATTGGTATTACGGTATATGAATAACTAATACTACTGATGAAAGTTACTTACCTCAGTACAAACGTTAGATCTTCATTTTCCGTGCCCCAAAAAATTAAGTAACACTAACAGTAATAAAAGACTGACATGGTGGTCTCTTTTCCAAACTGAACTTCTGAACCAAAAAAAGAACACATGTATACTATACTGTCAAAAATGTGCTTACCAGTTACGGAACTTAAAACTTGTATGAATTCATTCAATCACTGACTTTACATTTTCTTTAATCACAATGTTATTCTAATGGTGGTATTGCTAACAACTGAATTAAAGACAATGCTTTGGGTCATTACAAGTGATGACTAAAACACAGAAAACAAAGGCTAAAATGTTATTCTATTTAAGTAAACGTCAAAATGGTTCAGGGTTCTGCCATGTTCTTGTAATGGTGAGATGATCACAAGCATCTTTAACCCCTTCACTGCCAAGAAAAAAGTCAACAGGAGCCAACTGCAAGAGACATTGATCGCTGTGAGCTTACGCAACCAGGGGGGGGGGGGGGGGGGGGGAGGGGAGCTAATGAGGATCTACGCCTCTTGCTCCTTGCTGTGTGTCCAATCAGCATCCACGGTCCTTGGAAGGTTGTGGCTTTTTGTTGTTAAATGGACAAAGATTTTAGGAACAAAATATACGTTCCAGTGGCAGGGAAGAGGTTAATCTACAGCTGGAAAAATGTAGCCCGACGCCTAGTGCATTGCACCCACTGCTAGCGTATACACATACACTACAAGTGGCTGCATGCACAAGGTGGTTCATGTACAGTACACTTTGAGGCGGGAGCAGGTCTAGAAAAGGTTGCAGGCATGGAACTAGAAATTTCAAAAACACTTTCACTTTTAGTGCCAACTGTGGAAGACAGATCGATAAAGACTTTTTGGCAATGCCTGATTTGCATGGCAACTCTAAAGGCGTTGAGTGAACCGTTCATGCTCTAACTAAGAACCCCTTCACTGCCAAGAAAAGGTGAACCCAATTCAACTGCAAGAGACATAGATCCTCATGAGCCCCCGCTGTTGCGGGGGCTCATGAGGATCTATGCCTCTTGATGACACCACCTTGTATGCATTATTTGGATGATGGCGGCTCTTTCAAAAACATGATCTGCTTCCACTGGCAGTGAGGAGTTAGACCTTGTGCTTTTAACATTTTCATGGTCAATGCATCTCTTGCATCTTGTACAAGTCACTCTACTCTAAATACCAGTACAACAGATCTCATGATGTGCTAAGGTAACGATGAAAACATCATGAGCTATATGACTCTGGAAGCGAAAGGGCCAATCATGCTTGTAAGTTGCAAGTTTTTGTAGCAAACATTTTCTTCTTTTTTTCAAACAGTTTCAAGCAAGGGTACCAAAAATAGTTTTAATTTGTACAGGCTATTTGATCACTCCAGGGCTAAAATTGAAAAACAATGCTTTTTATTTTACCAGCCAAAAATACGCATTACAATGCATTTTTCTCCCAAACGTTTCTTAAAAGCTCTTTTTCCCTAACAATTTCTTTACTCTACACCCTTGTTCTCCAACTCATGATCCTTCTGGATTTTAAATGCCGATACATAAAAATTTTGTTGACAAAGACTGATTTCCAACAAATTTTGTAATATTTACTAATTTAGACTAATAGGCACAATAGGTGAGTAACTAACACACAAAACAAGGGCCAGACTCTGAGGTCGTCTGAACAGTTACCATAACCCCCTTGTACAAACAGTCACCAGTAGTGTTCAGAGTACAGGTGGCTGCGTGCACATGAGGGTTAACAGGCCTTTGGAGGGTTAACCGCTTGACTGCCAAGAAAAAGTGAATATGATCTGACTGCAAGAGGGATAAACCCTCATAAACCCCTGCAGTTGCAGGGGCTAATGAGGATCTATACCTCCTGCTGACACTACTTAACCCATTGGGTGTCAGTGGTGGTTTTAGTCATGATGATTGCTGCAGGAATCACCGCATCTAAAACTGCCTGACACCCAAAGGATTTGTACTTTGCACCCATAGTCCTTGAAGGGATGAGGCTCTTTGGTGCGGAATTAACCCATATCATACTGAGGCTAAAAGCTTCAAATTTGTACAATGCCATATAGACCAATGGCTTTAGTTCAAGGGTGGTGACAGAATAGCTTGGCGCCTAGAGGCGCCAAGCTATTCTGGCACTACCCTTGAACTATTTTAGTCAAACTTATTTGACACACTGGTGTATGATAAGGGTTAAATAAGATTTTGAAAACAAAATATGTGAATACTGGCACAAGTGGCAGTGAAGGGGTTAGTATGCCTTTGAAAGGGCCTTTGAAATTATCTAGCATGACCCATTATGTGAAAATTTTGAAAACTTACTGTCCCACCCTTGGTGCAAGGGCTGTGAAGGCCCATGTTGGTCTTGATCTTTAAACAAATTTAAAAACAAAGTTCAGCTTTATAGGAAAGAAACATTGCAAAATTCTGTAGTGACTTTTCAATTCAAGTTAGGGTACCAAACAGCAGTTCTAATTTGCACAGGCTCTTTGATCACTTCAAATGCAGCACTGGAACAAAATAGTTTTCCGTTGGTTCTCTTGGTGCTGCTATGTAATGAAAATCATAATCTGAAAGTAAAGACTACTTTCTTGGTTCAGCTATGTTTGATTCTTTGAACAACTCAAGAAATCAAAGAAAAAAGTTGTGCCATGTAGCTTCATAAGGTGATCCGCTGTATCCTAATCCATTCATGTACAAAATAAATGACCATGTGTGAGTTATTAGACTGTTGTTGAATGAAAATTCATCTTAATTCACAGAGCACGGAACTGTGATTTTGTTTGTTGTAGTGTCCTTTGAAGTTTGAGCAAGGAACTATTCTGTACTCATTAATATAAAACTGAGTGTGTTTACAGGCATGATAGTTGATACAATTACAAGGCAAGGAAGCAATTTTACACTAAGCAAAATGTGGTTGCTTGTCCATCCATGTCAAGCATTACATACAAGCAGCTCATTGCATGCACAGTTGTACAGTGAGGGCTGTATATCATGGGAAAACAATTTTAATATACAACTTACAAGTCGTAAGACCAGGTTGCTTGAAAATGCTAAGTGCATAATTAACCTCCTTGTGTGAGTGCCCATCCATACTGTAGACAGTACCCATGGCTGCATGCACAAGAGGGTTTTGGGGCTATCGGTAGCAGGAATCCTACAAGTACCATGACAAAAAGCACTACCGACACTCCAATGGTAAATAAATTGCCACCAATGATTATTTTCAATCAAACATCTCTAGATTCTAAGACTTTTAAACTGCCAGACTCTGTTTTGTATTCATCAGCAAAGGATACTAACTCATCCTGTTAAAATCGTGAGTCAGTGCCAGTAAAGTTCACATTTTTAGCACAAATACTGCATCAAAAAAGCGACGACGAAGCAAAAACATAAGCTTTTCTTTCAAAATAACTATTCATTGATGCATGTAGTACACTGTTGATAATGCAAAGTAAAACAAAGCAATATCGACAAGCGCATTAATAATAAAACAACTTAAACAAGTCATTCCAATCGAAACCTGGTCCCCCAAATTTGCATTCAATATATAGTTCTGTTATCAGTTTAACAAACCATAGCCAACCACAACCAACTGTAAAAGAAGTTCTCAAACAATCAATAGTACAGTTATACAATTCAATTTAAAGAAAAACGACATTTTGTTGTATCAATATTGCAAAACTCAAAAAACTCTCATTCCTTCTCTCACAATATACACCATTCAAACATCAAATTGCAAAAGTTTCTTATATTAAGTATTACTCCTGAGCAGGTCGGTAGTGGTTATTCTCACGATGGTTCCTGTAGGAACCATCCTGATAAAAAACCGCTGCAGACACGCAAAGGGTTACTAACTTAGTGAGGTAGTTGTTCCTGAACAGTAACTTGACAAGCCAGCCACAGTGCATAATCACACATCCAATCCCTTGCACTTGGAAAAACATGGCTAGTGGTACACAATATGTACTATTTCTAAGGGTCAAAGCACACCTCAATCCCCGACCGCTCATGTATTCATGACCAATTGAGGATTGGTGTAGCGTTCAAAGAGAGTGACTAATGTTGTCATCGTCAATTTGGCATGCGAAACTTTGCTTGATCTGTTAGTGTAAGTGTCACTGATTGATAGGCGTTACAAAAGCAAAAAAAAAAACGTTCATACTTATTGTAACAATTATGTGTCAGATGCACTGTAGTTTCCTGAATTCCTACTTCGTACTGTCAACAAATAAGTTGGTCAGGTACACACGCGGATCTGTGTCAATTTCTGAATCTGAGTGATGCTGTGCTACTGAAATCGAAAGAACTGGTGGTAACTGAATATAATTTACATAATTTTCTGACAGTCCAGGCCTAACACGTTATATAAAGACAATGTGAATGACCGACTATAGATTGTGATATGGACCTCATAGTCCAGTTCCAACTTGTAGCTTTGTAGGTCCATGATAAAATAATACTGAAATATTGGAAACAAAAGACGTCGGTCGTTCAAATCACACAGAACAGCATTTGCGAAATCGTGTACTTATTCATCGTAATCACTTACTTTGTGGTGTTACTGGAAACATGATAAGGTTGTAGCGATGAAATTTATAGGGATGTGTCCTTGTTTTCCGTCAATAAATAGTCGACACTATCCTACCAATGATCCAACATGGCGGACACATTTACGGGTTGTCGCGAAAAGAAATAGGTCATGCAGCCTCGTTCCAGCGTTTACTGGTCAACTCGTCCATATACTATCTCGACAAACAATAATCTCGCCCAAAGCATTGAGTCAACTTAGCAATTCTATGCGTCAAAGTAAAGACAGTATGTTAAAAATATTGTCTTTGGTCAAAAGTAAATAGTTAAGAAGTCAACGCCGCTAAAACAAAAAGTCAAGTCATCCAAGGCAATAATGTATGTCAAATTAAAGTCACCTCACAATTGTGTGTGTGTGTGAGTGTGTGTGTGTGTGTGTGTGTGTGTGTGTGTGTATGTGTGTGTGTGTGTGTGTGTGTGTGTGTGTGTGTGTGTGTGTGTGTGTGTGTGTGTGTGTGTGTGTGTGTGCGCGTACACCAAACCACTCAAATGGGTTACTTTCTTTACCATCCTTATGCAAAATGGGTGTGTGTAAAATTCTGGGTGACCAAGTCAGGCACCCATTTTTTCTGAGGGTTGTTTTTGCATTATCTTTTATTCAAAAGTCAGAAAAAAATATCAAAATAGGATGTCCCCATTTCGCCAGATTTACTTTATGTTGTATTTTGGCGATGCCCTGGGCCTGTGTGTTGACACGGAAGCGGAGTGTTTTCAGATCAACTTGATGATCGCTGATTGGTTAGCCCAACACCGATGAACGGAGTTGTTTCCCTTGCCCTTCCTAAAACGTCGTCTTTCGTCCCCAACAGTTGGCCATTCTTCAGCGTTTGCAGAGGTACTTTATGCAATATTTCTTAGTTAAGAGCACGCCCAAATGTACTTGTTCAGTGCAGTTATTTAACTGAGAGATGCCTCCAATCTCCGATACCCGTTTGGCCCAGAAAAATAAGGCGTCTGCTTCAGCCGTGGCTCGGTCCGTGTCTTCCTCTCTCTGACCGTTGAGTCTTGTAGTAAATGATAATAGAACCCCACGATTTTAACAAAAGCTTTCTTCTTCAATGAAAGGAATTCGTTCAATAACCCCATTACAATGTTAATCTGCCACGCGATTTTGTTTCTTTTTTTTCTGACATACGTGTGATTGTCAGTGATTGAAAAGTAACTTGACACATGCATGCACAGTATCAGTTGACTTTTTTTTTTTTTAAATGGCGCCAGATTTCAATCCTCGTTCGCAAAACTGCCTCACGATTCGAAGAACAAACGTCCACAAACAGGTCTTTCGGAATGTGCAACTGAAGTGTCGCTTTTTACTGTATTACCAGTTTTTAGTTCCCAGGGTCACCCTGGTCAGCCCCACAGGGTGGGTTTTTCTCTCTATTCTGGGGCATGTGTTTCTGTCTACCCTTTGTCCATTCACCTGTATTTGCCTTTTTAAAACTCTCCCTACTGTCTGCACTGCATGTAGCTCTTGATATTGGATGTGTGCTGCTAAATGGTCTTAGCTTTATTTAGGCCCCATGTGTTAGGTTTATTTAACGTATTTGACCGGCTGGCGATATACATGGCAATGTTCTGTTTAGGTGTTTTTTTCACAAGCAGTGCAGGCACGTCCTGAGAAAGCCTTGTTGCTGTCGGGACGTTAAGCAATGTACAATCAATCTGATTCAAAATGTCAATTGATTTACATGGTTGTATTGGACATGTTTGCAAAACGGTGGGTCACACCGGCTCAGGACTTTCTGCACACACCCAGTGCCGGATGGCAGCAGGATGTCCAAACCCATAGGGATATATGGAAGTGGACAAGCACGCCCCTTCCTTGCACATGACCAAGGCCCATGGCCAAATTAGTCAGCTGCAGCATCATGGCCCCCCAGCCTCTGCCACAGAGGGTGCATCTGGTAGGAGGGTGCATGGACGGCAATGGAATGCTCCCAATTACAAACTGGTAAGTAAAGTGATTCTATGATCATCTTCATTTTATTGGCTGGTGTGCATGCGAAGCAAAAGTGAGTTTATGTTCTGGGCCACTGGTCGTCCGTCCGTCATCCATGGTAAACTTTAACTCATTCTACCCCAACACCAAAATCCTTAAATTTTGCCCCTGTCCTCTCAAGACCGCATTGCAGTGCAGGACACAGATCGACCATGATAGTTCAAGAGTGATGCCAGAATAGCTTGGCGCCCATAGGCACCAAGCTATTCTGGCATCACCTTTGAACTATCATGGTCGATCCTTATCCTGCTGTGGTGTGTCTGGGGGTAGAATGAGTTAACGGTGGCATTTTCTCGGAGACTATTCAAGCCACATTCTTCAAGCTTGGCCCAAGGATATTTTGTGGCAAGACCTTTTTAAACATGCCAATTTGAGTGACCTCTCTCAAAGGGTCACGCAGGGTTGACAAATGTGTGAAAACTGCTTGCATTTTCAGAAAACGTGGATTTTGCTGCTACAGAAGCCAGCCCTCGTCACTGAGGTCACACATATGTAAATCGGTCATACACGGGATTACTCTTTTTATTCTTGTGCAAGGCCCCTTAAACCAAAATTGGGCTGTTTCTGTCCTAATGCAGCTTTGGTTTCAATCTTTCTTTCTTTCTTTCTCCAGTTGGCAAATGGCGCCTGGGATGGACCCGAGACTGAGAGTAGTGCCAGCGCATCGCAATACGAGGGCAGTGATGACGAGGTGTTTGTTCCTGGCTCGAGCTCACCGGATTCAGAGGGTGTGTTGGCATCAATTGCTGGGATCTCTGACATAGACAGTATTGTATCGACTATGTTAGATTTCATCAAAGTGGCAGGTTCGGGGTGGCCAGGTGTTGGTGACGCTAGTACCAGCAAGGTGCAGTGTGCGTTAGGGGGTGGCAATGAGAATGTGGATAGGCAGAAGGAACATGATGCTGGAAAGAGTGGGGAAAGAGCACTTACAGAAGAAACAGGTGTGCACGTGTCGCAGAGAGGGAAAGGAAAGTACAAATGGGACAAGAAACATGCATGCAAATTGTGTGGCAAGCTTGTCTTGAAAATGAGCTTACAAGATGTCCATGCAGATGAGGCAGACGTTGCTAAAATTTTGTCGATAAAAAAAGGGACAAAGCAGAGACGTCGAGCATGGATCAGACTACAAGATGAGGGTGATTACATGCATAACGTTGCTGTTCTTGAAAACAAATCCGGATGTTTGATTCCTAAGTATCGCACCAAAACTAGTAAGGTAGACGACCTTCTCGCCTGTAGCCATTGCAAAGGGCTCTATCAAAAAAAGCTCATCTCTGTACACTCAAAACGTTGCTGTCAGAAGCCAGGAGGGTTTCAGATCACTCAGCGAGGGGACGCGGCGCGCCGTGGTCGGCTAATGCTTCCAATACCCTTAGACGTTGAATTTTCCTTCTATCACAAGGTCTTGGCCAGCCAGAGAGATGATGAGATAAGCCGTCTCATCAGAACTGACCCCTTGCTTCTTGAGTATGGAAAGAGATTATTTGACCGCAGGGACATTGAAGAACACACGGCTGGACAAATCAGCTCCAGGATGCGGGAGTTAGGGAGACTATTAAAGATTATCAGAGTGAGGTCAGAAATGAAAATCGCAAGTTTAAATGCTGTGATCAATTCAGCTAGCTTTGATCATGTTGTCCTGGCTGTAAAAGAGCTAGCAGATTTTGATGAGGACACACATCAGTTCAAAAAAGGCAATCTCGCAATGCGCATAGGCCATGCTTTGAAAAAGTGTTCACAGATCAAACAGTCACAGGCATCCAAACAGCTTGGGCAGGGTTCAGACGACAGGTGGCGACAGGAGCTCTCTGAGGCACAGCGGTTTGACTCTGTCTTCAACGGGGACTGGTATGATTGTGTGTCCGCTACGGCAGCCCAGTCGGTCGGGAAAATGACCATGAACAAACCCAAGCTGATCCCATCATGTGAAGATGTGAGGAAGGTCCAACAGCTTCTTGAGACAAGGATGGTTTCGGAAGATTATCCGACAGTGGTAAAGCAACTCTTTGTGCTGTATCACTTTTCAACCAAAAACGAGGGGGAGAAGTTCAGAGAATGAAGGTGTCAGACTTCCAGAATGCTAAGATTGGATCGATCACCAATCAAGATATCTTGAAAGGTCTCACAGAGGTTGAGAAGAAAATGGTGAATCATTTTCAGCGAGTGGAAATCAGAGGCAAGTTTAATAGGAGTGTTCCCGTTTTGCTGACGAAGAAGATGATGACAACTGTGGACAGAATCCTTCAAATGAGACAATCAGTGCCAGCTCTCGCTGATTCCCAGTACATCTTTGCCACACCTTCTGGTCAGAGGCCTTACAGAGGCCATGATGTTCTGAAGGCCCATGCCCTAGAAGCAGGGGTGTCATACCCAGCCATGTTCACATTTACTCAGTTACGGAAGCAGGTTGCAAGACATATCAGAAACTGGCAGAGAGGTCTCGGGGGAAACAGCACCTGTGAATGAAGCAAGTAGCAAGTCAACAACACAGGAATCGATGAGCATGACGGAGAAAAGACGTCCGGAGCCTGATGACAATCTAGATAGTTTTAATGATGACAGTACTGCGTCAGCTCCTGTTCGAAAGAAAGCTAGATTTACAAGGAAACCATGGGGGGAAGGTGAAGAGAAAGCTGTTCAAACTCGTTTCAAGACACACCTCGTCATGAACAAACTTCCTGGAAAGGCCAAGATACAGCACGCAATGGCAGAAGAGCCCACACTTAGACATAGGCGCTGGACAAACATTAAGGATTACATCCGCAACAGACTGAAAAAGTTACAAAAGAAATGAATTGAGGTTCCCCGCCACTTGCGGCATTTTCGGTTTCATACAGATTTATTACAAGAGTGTTATTATTGGGGTGGTTTCAGCATGTATAGCCTGCTTTTTTTTTTATCTGATGGACGCCTGGATCATTTTGTATACTGTATAACCTTTGGATTTGCAAAACGAAACAGCCGGCTGGGGACAAAAGACAATAATAAGATAAGATAAGAAAACCATTGACAACGTAAAGATTGATTACAAGAGTGTTATTAGGGGGGGGGGGGGGGGGGGGGGGCCTGGATCATTTTGTAATATACTGCATACCATTTAAAACTCTGCAAATGGAAGAATGGTTGGTTGTTGGGGACGAAAGACAATAATAAAGGCTGAAGTTTCAAGTGATTTCTTATGTTGTCAGTTAATTAATTAATGTCAGTGTTCTGTTCTGTCATTTTAACTCATTCTACCCCAAGACCGAAATCCCCAAATGTTGAAGTCGTCTTCAGAAGACTGCATTGCAGTGCAGGACACAGATCCACCATGATAGTTCAAGGGTGATGCCAGAATAGCTTGGCGCCCATAGGCGCCAAGCTATTCTGGCATCACCTTTGAACTATCATGGTGGATCTTTATTTTGCTGTGGTGTGTCTGGGGTAGAATAAGTTAAGCCCAAATGTTGAAGTCGTCTTCAGAAGACTGCGTTGCAGTGCAGGACACAGATCCACCATGATAGTTCAAGGGTGATGCCAGAATAGCTTGGCGCCCATAGGCGCCAAGCTATTCTGGCATCACCCTTGAACT